>WOVY01000417.1:0-239148 GCA_013436015.1 Rhipicephalus annulatus | reverse complement strand
TTGCGAATCTTTACCCAAGGTAACAAATTCTAAATGCATTATTTAGTAACATTTGATTGGAATGACCAATAATGTCAGAGTATAGGGGACAGTCATTGGCGTATACTTTACTCTGTGCAGGTGGGCCACTTGCCATATCATTTATGTAGAGGAAAAAGAAAAGAGAGCCTAGAACTTAACCTTGGGAAACACCAGAGTCATCGGAAAAATTATCTGAGTCATATTTTTTAAAGGGTTGGACTGGATTTCTGGATTTCCCACTACCTTAGTTGGCGTAGTCAATTCGTTAATGAGCTGCAGAGAATTAGAAATTATGTTTAATTTACGCAGCAGTTTCTGATGAGACACTTTGTCGAAAGCTTTCTAAAAAGTCCATGATATGGCATGTTTTCGTTGTTTGTATTGTTTGCGATGTCAATGTACTATTTGTACCAATTGGGTTACTGCCGAAGAGCCATTGCTGAGTCCGTGATGATGGATTGTTCGAAAATGTTTCTCGAGGAATTCCAAAATATGTTTGCAAATGATGTGTCCCGAGATTTCACATGCACTTGAAGGGAATAAAATAGGACAGCAATTTTTGATGTTCTGCTTGTTTCCGGTTTTGTAGAGTGGCTTGATTCTGGCGATCGTCCAGTCGTCGGGCACCTGGCCGAAATCTAAGGATTTCACAAACAAGACCTTTAAATACTTTGATACCCATTCTGCATAGCGTTTAAGATAAGAATTCGGAATGTCATTTGGGCCAGAAGATTTCTTATATCTAGGTTGAGTAACATATTGAAAATAGCCAGTTCAGTGATCTCAATATCCTGTATAGAAGGCCGGACGACGTCCGTAAAATGGTAAAATGTCAATATCACTAATAAAGACAGATTTGAAATTTACAATAAATAGGTTGAATTAGAAACATGTAGTATTAAAAGCCACGACTGTGGATTCTAATTGATACCATGACTTCAGTACTTCCAAGCAGTCTAGTGTTCTCGTGTTCCATACGCCCCTATTGTATGTGCATATATTATGTGCAGTGTATTGTAAGTGTTGTCCACTAGGGCATCATTTCTTTTTACAAATGAATGCTTTAAGGCACGCCAACAGACATCTTCTATTTAGAGTGTTAGCTGATCAACAGTAGGCGAGCAAGGGAAACTTAATCCTCTAAAATTTACGTCCGTGAAAACTTTTGCAAGAATGTTTACTTGCTGAAATGCTTGACTCAGGCTGAAGATATTATATTCACCAACTGTTACTCATTTAAGGAGGTCTATTGTGCGAGCCTAACGGACAGGTGAAAGACTGGAGATAGCCACAGGAAGAGGAAGATGGGTGGTGCTCGAACGCCGATCTGGTGGTGCCTTTCCCCGTGATGATGCTTGTTGTTGTAGCATTGACGTGCGCATATCAGCGCCAGACCAGCGAAATGCCGACGTAGTCAGCAGAACAGAAATACATTTATTGAGAAGTGTAAAATGTATTTAGAGGCAGTTTAGTGGTAGGCAGATAACGATAAGTACGTGGTAGTAGCAATTATCTGATGTGGTGCAGGCGGTCAGCTGAAGCGTCAATATGTGCGCGCGCACCCACACAGCAACTCGTGAAGACACAACAGTTGTTCCCTGATGTTTCAGCAATCCTTCATTATAATTGCACCCGTCAAGAGAGATTGAAGCCATCCTGGTGATCTAACAGGAATGAGTGCGTCGAAGTACGGCTTCAAGCGGTCCACGGTCCACGTGAACAACATCGTGTCCACGCCGACGATGGTCACCGAGTGGCGTAAGCGGTTAAATGGCATGATTCACAGGCGATTTGCGCTCTACCAGGTGGTATGGACCATGGTAATTCGAAAGTAGCTTGGTAGACAAACCAGGCGCACATGGTGGTACATACAGCCATACAAGCGTTCCAGGGGCTGACTTCGCGGCAGGAGGGGGGTCGTCATCGCGGGCCTCTTTCTGGTGTTGCTGGTCGGCCGTAGTAAACTGCTTGGCAAGTTGGCGACATTCTTCAGCGTGACGGGCGGCTTCTGACACGCTCGTGCACTCGGATGCATCTGGTGCGTATGGTAGCAAAGTGTCGATTGTGTGTGATAGTTGACGTCCGTGTATAAAAAGAATGGGGAAAAGCCAGTGGTGACTTTGGTAGCGATATTATACGCGTAAGTCACAAACGGAAGTACCAGGTCCCAGTTCGTTTGTCAGATGCAACATGCGTCGCGAGCATGTCACCCTGCAGGGTCCGATTAAACCACTCAGTCAATCCATTCGTCTGAGGGTGGTAAGCAGCAGTCATCCGGTGTACAATATGGCACTGGTGGAGAAGTGCTTGAATTACGTTAGATAGAAATACACGGCCTTGGTCAGTGATGAATTTGCGACGAGGGCCATGACGTAGCACAAAACGATTGAGGATGAAAGCTGCAACATCCTGAGTGGTCGCCGTAAGAAAAGCAGCGGTTTCGGCGTACCGTGTCAGGTGATCCACCCCAACGTTAGCCCGCCGGTTACCTGCCACATCAATTGCAGTTTTCCATAGAGGTCAATTTCTACGCAGTCGAATGGGCGGTCGACGCACGCAAGCTGCTGTAGTAGGGCTGCTCCTGGATGCGGTGGCTGTTTCCGTCGCTGACACACATGCCAGCCGCGAATAAACTGTCGAACAAAGGTGAACATCCCAGGCCAGTAGTACCGTTTCCATAAACGATCGTAGGTCTTGAAGACGCTGAAGTGAGCGCATTGCGGGTCAGAGGGAAATGATGCACAGATTGTAGAGCGCAGCTTTCGGGGAATAATGAGCAGCCACTTCCTGCCGCCTGGGGAGTAATTTCGCCGGTACAAGAGTGAATGGGTGAAGTGCGAAGCCTGGCTAGGGTGGCTAGAATGGGGAGGTGTGATGACCGTGGCGGCGCTCTCACTGCCTAGCGAAGACATTAGGTCCGAAGTCTAAGCAGGCTTTGAGAGAGGCAGTGAGCAAAATAATAACCGACGGTGAAGTTCCCGATAGATGGAAACTTAGCAGGATGAGCATGATCTATAAAGGAAAGGGGAACAAAGCTGACATAAACAACTACCGTCCTATAACAGTGACATCAGTAGTCTACAGGCTGGCGATGCAGATTATAAAGGAAAGACTGCAGGCATGGATAGAGGATGAGGGGGTGCTGAGGGAACTGCAGAATGGGTTTCGGAAACACAGGAAGTTGGATGACAATCTGTTCTCACTGACGCAGTGCATGGAAATAGCAGAAAAGGAACACAGGCCCCTGTGGCTAGCCCTTTTTGGATATCAAGGGAGTGTACAATAGCGTGGTTCAAGAGGAATCGCGGGGAATACTGGACACACTAGGCGTGTAACATGTAGTCACTAATCTTTTAAAGGATATCTATAAAGGTAACAAGGTAGTTATAAAGTGGGAAAAACAGGTATTCAAGCCTGCAGAGGTAAAACGGGGGCTTAGGCAGGGGTGTCCCCTGTCACCTTTATTATTCATGATGTACCTACAAGGATTAGAGGCCGAATTAGAGGGAAGTGGACTGGGCTTCAACCTCTCTTTAGTCAAACAAGGAAAACGTATTGATCAGGCACTACCAGCATTAATGTACGCAGATGATATAGTGCTAATGGTGAACAACAAGGAAGATTTGCAGAGATTGATGGACATCTGCGGTAATGAGGGAGATAGGCTAGATTTTAGATTCAGTAAGGAAAAATCAGCAGTCATGATTTTCAATGACAACGAAGGTAGTGAGCTTAGAATACAGGAGCTCACGCTAGAGATAACAGACAAATACAAATATCTGGGCATATGGATAAGCAATGGGACCGAGTACCTGAGGGAACACGAAATATACGTGACGACTAAAGGTAACAGGAATGCAGCAGTGATGAAAAATAGGGCACTGTGGAATTACAATAGGTATGATGTTGGGAGAGGAATATGGAAAGGGGTCATGGTTCCTGGGCTGACGTTCGGCAATGCGGTCTTGTGCATGAGATCAGAAGTTCAAGCAAGATTAGAAATTAAGCAACGTGGAATAGGTAGGCTTGCTTTAGGAGCTCATGGGAATACACCAAATCAGGGAGTACAAGGTGATATGGGATGGACATCATTTGAGGGCAGGGAAGCTAGCAGCAAGATAAATTTGAGAAGCGATTGAGAGAAACGGAGGGAGGAGCGTTGGGCTAGGAAGGTTTTTAGCTACTTGTACATGAAGAATGTCGACACAAAATGGAGGAAGCGAACCAGGAAATTGACTGGTAAATACTTAGAAAACAGCAGGTGGGCAAACCAAAAGAACTATCGGTTAAGAAGAAAGTGAAGGAAACGGAGACTGGCATGTGGAGAATGGGCATGATTAAGAAGAACGCACTAGAGATCTATCGAACATTTAAGCAGGAAATTGCCAAGGAAAGGATCTATGATAATACTCGGGGGAGTTCTCTACTGTTTGAGGTCAGGACGGGAGTACTGCGAAACCAAGACATATCGGGCCAAATACGAAGGGGTAGACACAGTATGCAGTGCGTATGGAGAGGAAGAAGAAACTGCCGAACACTTGATAATGTTCTGTAAAGGGCTTCACCCTATAGTTCAGGATGATGGCGCAGAGTTCTTCAATCCACTGGGGTTTAGGGACTGGGAGGGCAAAATAGACTTTAAGCGGGTAGGCTTAACTAGAAGGAGGTTATCTGATTGGTGGCTAAAGTCAAGGCACGAGTGAAAATTAAACTCTTCACTGCAAAGTATCAATCCCCAAACTCACTGTTTAAAGGAAAAAAATCTTGCTTTTTATTCATTAAGTATTAAGGCTTGGTGGAGCTAGCCACCACCCAATCTAAAGGGTACAGGTCCTCCGTGGGTACAGTCATATTCATTCATCCATCCATTCATCCATCCGAAGCCCCACTGCGCGTTCTCGCCGCTGGGGGAAAGTTTGGTGCGTCCACGGGTGCGTCAGTCAGGGGCGCCGTTATTTGCTGTGAGCATACGTTTCTCGTGTCTCATACGGAGCAGCGCAAGTTAGCGGTCGCTTTCAGGGAAGTGCGGCCTGTTATCCTATCGTTTCCCGATTCCTCGAAGAAGATGGTGTTAGTGGACGTCGTCTATTTTCGAACCACTCTGAAGAATGCTGTCTATGGGGAAGAAAAAAAAACGCAGAGGTGGTGTTTTGTGCCAGGTTGTAATGGCGGCTACAACTCCTGCGTAAAACAGTTGAGTGAAGCTTGTGCCAGTTTTTTTATATATACATGGCATGAAGACAGCCATCGCGGCAGTGTTTTGGTAAACAATGCTATCGATACACGCCGTGTGTATCGATGGTAAACAACACCACGATACACACCCTGAACTCTTCCTGCACTTGAATTTTTGTTATGGCGGTAGCCGCTGCGCTGTAGTGTCGCGGCTGCACCTGCACTTGCTGAACCTGTGCTGCACGCCCACAGCGTGGCTCGCACCGCTGTGACACTTTTCAGAACTAGTGCAGGCAGTGCAAGCCAAATGGAAGTGACGTATACTCTCCCTGTCTCGTGCACCTGCCAGCAAGGATGATTAAGAAAAGTGGGCACGTGTCATACCAAGGGCCGAGAAGCCACTGCAAGGTAATTCTGCAACTTAGAAGTGTAGCAGCTTGGGCTAGTTGGTATGGCATGACGATAGTTATAGCGCGAGAACAAAACGACAACACAGAGACAAAAAGGACACGCAACCTTCATCGCTCGTGTCTTTCGTGTTCTTCTTGTCTCTGTGTCGTCGTTTTGTTCTCACGCTATAACTATCGTAATTCTGCAGTTTGCGAAAGACATTTTGACCCAAGGTACATAATTCGTACATGTTTAGGCCAATAGAAAAGTGGAGGCTTCTTCAGTTTAACACATTGGCTTGTTTGACGGCCCGGTGGGACACACGCCTCGTGAGCACCAGCGCTGCGATAGAAAGAGCCAGACTGAAACATTACACGGGTCAATTTTCTGCTGGGAGGGCTAAACCAGCATGCTACGCAGAATAAAGCCAAGAAGGTGAAGTCCTATGTCATGAAATGTTTTCATGTACAGTTTCCGATAAGCTTATATCAAGCCACAAGTCTTGTATTTTCATACATGCTTCTACTGCATTAAAAAAAAAACTGTATTGACTTCCACGCTGAATTACTATTACAATCCAAACACTATTAAACTAATCTGCGAGCGACACATGCAGGATTGTTCCAACCAGCCAGTCTGTGGGAGCGATTCCTCTGAACTGCTTTTCACATGGCAGGCTTTTCATAGTTTCTCGACGTATACAACACTAAATAAATAATCCCATCAGCATCGAAAACGGTCTAGCGTTAAAATTGAGCGCAATCGAATCTCTTGCCTGCCCAGACGCAAGCAGACGACGTGAGAAAAGCACGGATGGATGGATGGATGCTATGAGCGTCCCCTTTATAACGGGGTGGTGACAAGTATGCCACCAGGCTCGGAAAAAAAAACCTTTTTTTTGATGTTGGCCTAATGCCTCTACTTCGATAAATTCTATCTTAATGGAAAAAAGGTAAATTTTCAGCTTAAGTTCTCTGCCATTTACGGCACACTGTCCATATTTTATTTTTCCAATATTTATTTTTGTCCTTTCTCTCTAATTTTCTGCCACCAATACTCTAACCGTCTCTTACTTATTTCAAGCGCGGGTGTGTTCAGCTTTCCATTGTTGTCCCTAAAACCCAAGGCTTCCTGTAGGCTCGTGCCCAAACGTACACCTGGGTGGATATCTCCACATTCAATCAGAACATGCTCCGCCGTTTCCTTATCTTTCCCGCAGCATGTGCATTGTTCTTCTTCTTTACTGAATCTTGCTTTATAACTACGCGTTCTAAGGCAACCCGATCTCGCTTCAAACAGTAAAGCGCTTCCCCTTGAATTATCGTAAAATGCCTCCCTCCTTATTTCATTTTTGCCCTTTCGGTAGTTACTCAAAGCCGGTTTTTTCTCCATAGCTGCCATCCAGTAAATCCTCTCCGCCTCCCTGACTTTTCCCTTAACGCTCTTTGTTGACATATGGCTTACAATACCAGCCGTATATTTACTAGTGAGTCTTCTAGTTCTTTTTCTCCACTGTGTGTCCACGCTCTTCCTATACAAATAACGGAACACCTTCTCTGCCCATCTACTCTCCTTCATATTTCTTAGCCTTTCTTCGAACCTTATTTTGCTCTGCGCTTCCCTCGCCTCAAAACCTGCCCACCCCATATCGCTCTTTACAGCCTCGTTTGTCGTCTTCCCGTGAGCACCCAACGCGAGGCGTCCCACAGTCCTTTGATTTACATCCATTCCCGATTGCACCTCTGCCCTCATGCACACCACTGAGTTCCCAAAAGTAAGCCCTGGAACCATTACTCCCTTCCACAGACCTCGAAGCACCTCATACCTATTGTATCCCCACAACGCTCTGTGCTTCATTATTGCCGCATTCCTCTTTCCTTTTGCTGCCGAGGCTTTTTCCTGTACCTCCATGTATCTATCACTCTCATTTACCCATACTCCAAGGTACTTGTATTCGCTTACCCTCGGTATTTCTTGGCCTTGTATGGACACCGTCTGATCACAGGGATCATTGAATACCATCAATCCACACTTCGTTACACTGAATCCTAGTCCAAGAGCTTCACCTTCCCTTCCGCATATATTCGCCAGCTGCTGTATATTGTCTCGACTGTCCGCAAATAAGACGATATCGTCCGCATAAAATAAACCTGGAAGCTTCTGCTCAATCATCATGCCGCCCTGTTTGTGTGACAGATTAAAAGCAATGTTGCTACCTTCTAGCGTTTTTTCCATACTCACCATGTACAGCATGAATAACAGCGGGGACAAAGGACATCCCTGTCTCAGACCCTTGCTAACCTCAACGTTCTCTTTGCTACGCATTCCTTCCCACTCTATGCAAACTGTATTTTCTCGGTATATCTCCCTCAAAAGCTGTATACAGTCGTCGCCCATGCCCATTCCTTTCAATATATCCCACAAAATTTCCTGATTAACGTTGTCGTATGCCCCAGTGATGTCTAGAAAAGCCACGTACAAGGGCCTATTCTCTATTTTAGATATTTCTATACACTGAGTGAGAACAAACAGGTTATCGTCTAACCGCCTGTCGACTCGAAATCCGTTCTGAAGTTCTCCCAAAATATCGTTATGTTCGGCCCATGTTTCTATTTTCATTTTTACTGCTTGCATCGCCAACCTGTATAGTACCGATGTAATGGTTAGTGGTCTATACGAGCGAATCTTGTCCTTTTCTCCCTTGCCTTTATAGATTAAGTTCATTCTACTTTGTCGCCAACTGTCCGGTATTTGTCCGTCCTTTAAGCTTTTTTCTACTGCTTTTAACAATGCTTCTTTAGTGTTATGTCCTAGTTCGTTAATGAGGCTAACGGGAATCCCATCTAAACCCGCGGCAGTGCGCTTTGGAATTTTTCCTTCGGCCTTTTTCCAGTTGAAATTATCAAGTACTAGCTCTTCCTCTGTTGCTTTCTCCGCCACACTTTTACTCACCGGGGAGATCCCCTGGACGCTCTTTTGAAACGAATCGGCTGTTACCTTTTGGATGTAACCTAGCGCTTCGTACCCTTCCAATTGATTTCCTCCTTCATCTAGAATATGTTGTTGCGTTGTGACAGACTTCCTACCTAGCGCCTTTATGTGGCTCCAAAAAATCCTAGGCGCGGCCTCCTTTTTTTCGTGTATCTCTGTCATCCAGCGTTCACTTTCACCTTTAATTTTTGCCTCTACCAATTTCTGTACAAGGGATTTTTTCTCTAAATATATTTCCCATATTTTTTTGACTTCGTCCTGCGGCCGCTTCTCCTTTTTTGCCTTTCTATGCTCCCGTGATGCTTCGCGTCGCTTCTCGATCGCCTCCCGGATTTCCTTGTTCCACCAACTTTTTGGCTTCCTTTTTCCTTTCCAGCAAACAGTTTTCTTCTCTTTCCCTATCTCCTTCGTCATTAGATGTAACAGCTCACTATACTCCCAGTCCTTGCCTGGTATTTCGCCTACTTCTTCCTCGACTCTCGCGGCTATATTTATTATTTGTTTGTCATTTAAATACGAGCTGCCAGACTTTGATTCCATGCTCATATTTTCAGTTTCGTATCCCATTTGTAATGTTATTCGTTTATGATCACTACCCAAGCTGTTAATGCCTTCCTCGTCTATCCTCATTTCTGTCAGTTTGTGGTAAATTCCTTCAGTCATGAGACAATAATCAATACTTGATTGCTTGTTTCCGACTTCCCATGTGATCTGGCCGTCACATTTAGGCCCCGTGTTAACTATCTCCAGACTATGTTGCTCGCAAAGATCTAGTAATAACTTCCCATTGGTGTCTGAATATCCGTCAAGGTCATGTATGTGGGCATTCATGTCCCCTAGAAGGATGATTTCGGCCCCATTACCAAATTCCTTAATATCCGCACTCATGCAATCCACTATCTCCTGATTCTTTTCTCCGCAGTTATTCCCCGTCCACAAGTAGGCTACCCCTAGCCACGTTTCCTTTCCACCTACTGTGCCCAGAACCCAGAGGTGCTCTGAACACGTCTGTTTCACTCTAACCCATTTGGCTCCGCGATGAATTAGCATTCCTACACCCCCACCTTTCCTTTCCGATATGGTCCTGTTACACCCTTCCCAAACATAATTTTCAATATGTGGTGGCTCTTCCAAGTCTCTAAGGTGTGTTTCTGTAACCGCATACACGCCTATCTGTTCTTTGTTTAACTGCTCCTCAATCTCTAACCATTTTGCCTTCTTTCTGCCACCCTGCATGTTTATGTAACTAATTGCAACACGCGCCTTTTTCCTTTTTGTTTTACCTTTTTTCTGGTTTTTCGCAATTCTACCTGTCAAAGCGTCCTCCTGGTTGTTTTCCCTGTTACGAGCTACCCCGGACTCCGAAGGGCCCGTGAGCCCCCCAAAAAAGCTACTGCGCGTCCTGCCAGTCGCCAGCCCACCTCGTGTCCAAGCCTCTTATCGAAATGAATCTTGTCTCTTTGGAATCCACCCCACCTGTGCACTTCCCTGTTTAAATCCACTACCTCGAAACCCTTCTCTCGACTAATTCGCCATATCTCTTTGTTTGCGTCGACAACCGCTCTTTGCAGGTTGACGTTGCGTACTGGTACTTCCGGTACTGTGCATACTACAATTTGCACCTGGGGGGACACGGCGCGCATGTCATCCACCCCTTTCGCCAAGGTCGTCGCTAGTCCTGACGATTCTTTTTTCAGGACGTCATTTAGCCCTCCCGCAATTACAACGAGGTTACGATTGTTAGCTTTAGCTGCGTGTTGTTCACCCGCTTGACTCATTACTGTCCCCAGCGTTTGTCCTGGGAACGTCCCTATCGCAACTTCTTGTCGCCTTTCACCCTTTCTTTGATTGCCGCTGCGCATCGGACTAAATTTGAGTCACCGGCGATGATTACCTGTTCAGACATTCCTTCTGAAACCTGCACCTGGCTGCTGACTAGGTGACTAGCGTGAGTCACGGCTGCTGGTTTGCTCCCTCCCTCCCTCAAAACTACTTCCCGGTAGCTGGGCCCTGTGGCCAATGTATCTGCCTTTGTCATGCCTGTTTCCTTCATCTCTCCCGCACGGGGGGTCGTCGCCATAATGCTTCCGCCGTCACCTGCGTCTTCGTTCCCTTTCACGACCTTCGATAGGCCCTTCTCGGCTGACCGGAGCCTTTCTTCCATGGCTGACGTTTTCTCTCGCTCCTTCGCCAATGCATTCTCCAGCTCTGCGATTTTCTTCATGAGCCCACTCTGGACCGCCATCATATTTTTCATTTTCTCCTCGAACTCGCACTGTCTACACTTGGCGTCATCTTCTGCTTTCTCCTCCGCACTAACTTCCACCTTTCAACCTACCCCGCACTCTGAACACTTTACGGTCTTTTTGACCATGGCTAGCTCAGTTTACCGATGCCCACGTGTTAGAAAACTGTACTGAAATACACTGGTCTAAGTCAAAAAGAACCACAATAATAAATAAATACGCTACACTTCACAGCACCTGCGCATGCACGTGGTCGGTCTACGCGCAGACCTCAGCCACGTGGTGGCTGGAGAAAAAAAGACACAGTACAAAATACTAAAAAAAACGTACACCGTAATAGACCTAATCAAGCTTTACGCTAGCGCCTTACGTTCTCATAACGCTACAGACAGAGGCAAGCTGGAAACATGCAAAAACACTTATCTGTAGCTGTCATTCCGGAGCTCTCCAAAAACACGGTGCCTCCGCTGACAACGCCATCGTGCGGCAGGAACGCGCTTTAGGGCCAACTTTTGGAGGACGGTCATCACACCTCCACAATCAACGCCTCCTGTACTATACTGTAAAGTATAGGAGGCGTTGCCCCAATCTAGCCACCTTAGCCTGGCGTCGCATTGCTCGAGTGTTTGGAAGTGTCGGTATCTCAGATAAAACGTCCAGAAGCGAACTTATCCATGGATCGTCGCGCTGTGCAGAGGACATTGTGTCGATGCAAAGAGCTCACAGCGTGTGTTATGCAGGGAATATGGAGGCAGCCTCAGTGGACAGTGGTGATCGCGAAAGCGCATCAGCATGTTGGCGGCCGGAACGGTACACGACGGGGATGTCATACTCTTGAAGTCACAGAGCCCAAAGAGCGAGGCGACCTGATGGGTCCTTCAGCGACGGCAACCAACATAAGGCATGATGGTCTTTAACTACAGCAAACGTGTGCCATATAAGTATCGGCGAAACTTAACAAGCGCCCAAAGTATGGCCAAACACTTTTTTCGGGAAGATTGTAGTTAATCTCGGCCTTGGTAAGTGTTCTGCTGGCGTAGCTGACGACATACCCAGGAGATCCAGGCTTGCGTTGAGTGAGAACTGCACCGAGACCAACACCGCTGGCGTCTGTATGGACCACGGTTGCAGCCGTAGTGGCGCAATATAGGCGGTGATGTCAGAAGACGGCGAATAATGGTAAATGCGTGATCACACTCGGAAGACCATGACAAAGCGTCGTTGGCACTGCTTATAAGTTGGGTTAAAGGTGCAATTATGGAGGCAAACGAGGTTTATTGGGCGAGCCTAACGAACAAGCGGAAGATGGAAGGAAGGAAGGTAGGTAGGTAGGTAGTGCCTGGCAACTGTGGGTTGGAGGAAGGAAGGTATGTAGGTAGGTCGGTAGGTAGGTAGGTAGGTAGTGCCTGGAAACTGTGGCACAAACCAATGCTGAGGGATTGGCCAAGAACCGGGTTGTTCTGACGAAGTACTGTTAATTTGTTAGCTCATGGTTTTAAATGCGAAGCATTTCTTGGCGAACTTCGGCAACTGTGAACGTATCTATCTATCTATCTATCTATCTATCTATCTATCTATCTATCTATCTATCTATCTATCTATCCGCTTACGACTTTTAGCTCTCCTGACCATTTGGATTATGGTATCGACACCCAACTTGATATGTCATAACATGACGTCATGAATGTCATTATTTAAATTTCATGATCTTGCTTCTTGCGGTGGTTTCTTTCACATGACATGTTACGAAACTGGTATGGTATGACATGACTGCATGGCGAACACAAGTGACAGGCCCTAACCGGAAAATCTTGACATGCGTGTCATGTAACAACATGACTACATGCCACATTCATATGTGCTCGCGGCCGTTTCGCAAGCTTTGTATATACCAAATTTGTTATTACGGGACGTGAATGGCTGACGAAGGTTTGTGACTGGTGCAAACATTATAATGATGAGATGCGTGATATGTAACAACACGGCTACACGCCATACTTATGATGCGCTTGCGGCCATTTCGCTAGCTTCACAAGTAACAAATTCGGTATTACGCCACGCGAACTGACGACATGGGTAAATGACAAGTCCAAACATGATGATAATAACATGCGTGTCATGTAACAACATGACTACGTCTCACACACATGATGTGCTCCGGTCGTTTCGCTACCTTCACATATGCCGAAATTCGGTATTACGTCACGCGAATGGATAACGAAGGTATGTGACTAGTGCAAACATAATAATCATGAGATGCGTGTCACGTAACAACGTTAATGCACGCCACACTCAAGGCTCATTACACTTCGACGTGAGCCGGCGCGTGTGCACGCCGGCGTTTTTTTTTATCGCGTCACGTCGGTGATGCCACGCCAGGCGCCGATATCCCCCTAGTAGAGATCAGAGGATCTGCCCACTGACCTCCATTGTGGATCTGCCTGCCATGTACTCGCAGGCCCACGCTGCGTTGCTTTGACGCATGCGCGTTTGAGCGTAACAATGTCCCTCCATCACAAAGAGAGGCAGACACGGTGCTGTCCAAGTAATGTCGTCGTTGCTAAACGCAGCATGTCGCATTTCGCGCCGGTTGCTACCGGGTCGCGCTGACAGACACTGGTCCCGCCTTGCGTCAGACTATTGAGTGTGCGCGTTTCGCAAGAGTGGCGTCGCTGCGCCCAGCCTGCGCGTTCGTCAACGTTGCTTCGGAGTATATTGAGCCCTTCATGAAGCACTCGCCGCCGTTTCGCTAGCTTCACATGCACCAAAGTTGGTATTACCGGAAGTGAATAGACGACGAAGGTAAATGAGACGTCGAAACCTCATAATCATGTGTGTTTCATGTGAAATATGACTACATGCTACGCCCATAGCGTTCTCGCTGCCGTTTCACTAGTTCCGCATAAACTGAATTTGGTATTATGGGATGTGAATGGACGACGAATGTAAATGACATGTCTAAACATGATAATCATGATATACATGTCATGTAAAACACGATTACATGCTACGCTCATAGCACGCTTGCGGCTGTTTCGCTGGCTTTATATTTACCAAAGTTGGTATCAGGTGAGGTTAATAGATAACGAAGGTAAATGAATCATTCAAACATGATGAACATGACATGGAAGTCATGTATGGCGTAACTTATTTCCATTTCCGTAATGTTTTGTTCATTTTGAATTGATCTGTCAACCTTCCTTATTCGTGTTTCGCATATGCTCAATTCCCGCTGTACGTGGTAATCGACCATTTTTTTAAACTATTGAAAAATGGCCAAACAAAAATAAAGGAGAAATATACAATTAGAAATAACAAATACAGAACATGAAGCTGATGGTTTTACCAACAACAATAAAGAAATGAATGCCACAGGACGAGGAAGATGCTGGAGCTCGAGCGCCGATCTCGTGGTGCCTTACTCTGCGATTGCACGTTAAAGAACCCCAGGTGGTCGAAATTTTCGGAGCCCTCCACTACGGCGTCTCTCATAATCATATGGTGGTTTTGGGACGTTAAACCCCACATATCTATCTTTTACTCTGCGATTATGCTTGTAGTTTCCTGGTGTTGTCATCATTCCTTCTGCGATGATGTTTATTGGAACAGAGGAGCGGCAACGAGGTTGCGACGGAAAATGGGCGAACAGCAAGTCTGGCAAAGGCGGCACAGGTTCTCGCGCAATCAGAGCATGGGCTTTTCGTTGTCTTCCGAAGGCGCATACGCGTTGGTGCGTATGCTCCACTACAATACCCCCGGGGTGAAGGGTAGCCATCCTGGCGACTCAGGGAGTAGGCACAATGAGGGGGTCGTAATAGGGCTTGAGACGGTCGACGTGTACGGTCTCGCGTCCTCGACGGCGCAAATCTGGTGATTGTGTTAATGGCTCGATGATGTAATTCACCGGGGAGGTCGCGTCAATGACACGGTAGGGACCATGGTACCGGGCCAGAAGTTTAGAAGACAGGCCAGGAACGTGCGGGGGCACCCAAAGCCACACAAGGGAGCCAGCACGAAATGTAGGAGCTATGCGGTGAGCGTCGTCGTGTCGAGTCTTTTGTAGACCTTGAGCCTCTCTTGTCAGAGACCGAGCCAACTGACGGCAGTCTTCAGCGTATCTGGCGACTTCCGAAAGCGGGGAGCACTCAGATGCATCAGGGCGGTACGGTAGTATAGTGTCGAGTGGGTGGGAAGGTTCGCGGCCGTACAATAGAAAGAACGGGGAAAAACCGGTAGTCGCTTGCGTCGCGGTGTTATAAGCGAAGGTAACAAAGGGCAATACAGCGTCCCAGTTAGTGTGGTCGGAGGAGGTGTACATCCTCAGCATGTCGCCAAGTGTGTGGTTGAACCGCTCAGTAAGACCATTTGTCTGTGGATGGTATGCGGTAGATTTCCGGTGGATAATGTTGCATTCAGCGAGGATAGCTTGGATGACCTCCGACAGGAACACTCGACCCCTATCACTGAGTAATTCCCGCGGGGCACCATGACGTAGAATGAAGCTGCGGAGAATGAAGAGTGCAACTTCGTGGGCGGTGGCTGCCGGCAGAGCTGCAGTCTCAGCGTAGCGTGTCAGATGATCGACTCCGACAATAATCCACCGGTTTCCAGAGCTACTATATGGGAGGGGGCCATATAGGTCAATACCCACGCGGTCGAATGGGCGAGCCGGGCACGGGAGCGGCTGTAACGTGCCAGTAAGATGCCGCGGAGGTGTCTTGTTCTGTTGGCAAGTGGTGCAAGACTGAATGTATTTCTGCACAAAGCGATACATTCCTCGCCAGTAATAGCGTTGGCGCAGCCTTTCGTAGGTTTTCAGGACACCTGCGTGAGCACTTTGGGGATCTGCATGGAAATTCATGCAGATGTCAGAGCGCATATGAGTTGGGACAGCAAGGAGCCACTTCCGACCACCAGGCATGTAGTTGCGGCGGTACAGAACGTTGCCTCGTAAGGAAAAGTGGGCTGCTTGCCGGCGTAGCGCTCTCGTGGAAGGGACAGCAGACGGATCGGTAAGGTAGTCGACTAACAAGGCAAGGTATGGGTCTTTACGCTGCTCCGAAAGCATGTCAGTCGTGTCGAGTGGTGACAAGGTGGTAAAAGGAGGAGACAAAGAAGCCACATCTGGTGTTAATGGCGATCGCGAAAGTGCATCGGCATCCGCATGTTTGCGACCGGAACAATATACGACACGGATGTCGTATTCTTGCAATCGAAGTGCCCAACGCCCCAGGCGTCCGGACGGGTCTTTCAAGGTGGACAGCCAACATAGAGCGTGGTGGTCTGTGACCACGTCGAAAGGACGGCCGTAAAGGTACGGGCGAAACTTCGTCAACGCCCAGATTATGGCCAAACACTCTTTCTCTGTCACGGAGTAATTCAATTCAGCCTTCTTGAGAGCGCGACTTGCATAGGCGACTACGTATTCAGCTTGGGTGCCTTTCCGTTGTGCCAAAACTGCACCGAGACCGATGCCACTTGCATCGGTGTGAATTTCTGTGGCCGCAGCAGGGTCGAAGTGACGAAGAATAGGTGGTGAGGTCAGCAGGCGGCGCAGCTGGCGAAATGCATCGTCACATGCAGGTGACCATGCAGATATGCCTTTGCTGTTGGAAAGCAGACTCGTGAGAGGTGCGATGATGGACGCGAAGTTGCGCACGAAGCGACGAAAGTAGGAGCAGAGACCGACGAAACTTCTTAGGGCTTTCAGTGATGTGGGCAACGGAAAGTCAGCGACAGCTCGAAGCTTATCGGGATCCGGAAGAACACCGTCTCTTGTGATGACATGTCCCAAGATGGTTAGTTTTCGTGCTGCGAAGTGGCACTTCTTGGAGTTGAGTTGTAGGCCTGCAGAAGTTAGACACGTCAGAATCTCGTGGAGGCGAGCAAGATGGGTCGGGAAATCAGATGAAAAGACTACGATGTCGTCCAGGTAACATAAGCAGGTTTTCCACTTGTGGGCACGCAAGATGGTGTCGATCATGCGCTCAAATGTGGCAGGCGCGTTGCAGAGCCCAAATGGCATGACTTTGAACTCATATAGGCCATCCGGCGTTACAAAGGCTGTTTTAGGGCGATCACATTCAGCCATTGGCACCTGCCAATACCCACAACGCAGATCCAAAGATGTAAAGTACTCGGCGCCTTGTAAACAGTCAAGGGCATCGTCTATTCGTGGTAGCGGGTAGACATCTTTTTTCGTAATATTGTTTAAGCGGCGATAGTCCACGCAAAATCGTACGGTGCCATCTTTTTTCTTGACCAGAACCACAGGTGATGACCAAGCGCTTTGAGAAGGCTGTACGACTCCACGTTTAAGCATGTCATCTACTTGCTCCGTAATGACGCGGCGCTCTTCGGCGGAAACGCGGTAAGGACGCTGTCGCAGAGGCGAATGTGAGCCGGTGTCAATAGTATGAGTGATAGTCGTGGTGCGGCCCAAAGCAGGTTCTTGAAAGTCGAAAGAAGAACGAAACTTGTTAAGGAGAGCAACAAGTTGGCGGCGATGCGAGAGGGGAAGGTCTGCGTCAATAGCATTGTCGAAGGCTGACGAACTTGATGGCTCAGACGCATGAGTGATTGCAGCAATGTGACATGGCGTTTCGTCGGGAAGAATAATATCATCGATATGGTCGACATGTTGCACATATCGTAACGTTTCACCACGAAGTAAGCCAATGGGGTAGTTGCAGTGGTTGGTGACCAGCATTACGGTTAAACCAGACGCAATTGTAAGAACAGCAAATGGGAGAACGATGCCCTTGCGTTCAGTAAAAACCGGAGATGGCGTAAACACCACCGTGCCGTCAGGTTGCGCCACACATGAAAGGCTAATAGGGACCGAAGCTTCAGGAGGCAAGGTGATGTCGTCATCAGCGGTGAGTTTGCAGAGCAGAGGAGAGCGGTCGGGTGGTGTAAATTCACATGTTGGCACAAGGGACACTTCGGCACGGGAACAATCGATGATAGCTTCATGACGTGATAAAAAATCCCAACCCAGGATAAGGTCATGAGAGCAAGATGGTAGAACAAAAAACTGTACGACGTACAAAACGTCTCGGATGACGACGCGCGCCGTACACACAGCCGAGGGATGAATGCGTTGCGCGCTAGCCGTGGACAGCACCAAGCCACTGAGCGATGTGGTCACTTTCTTCAGTTTCCTACAAAATTTTGCGTTCATCACAGAAACGGCGGCCCCGGTATCAATTAACGCTAATGTGGCGACTCCCTCAACATCGACATCAACAACATTTTGCGGCGAAAATGGAGGCCTTGGGAATTGCGCACAAGGTGCAGCTCTTGCCTCCGGAACTGCACTGATTAGTTTCCCTCCTCGGGAGGTGGTCGACGACGCATAGGCGATGGCGATCGGCGACGAGGTGATGAGAAACGAGCAGTCGATGAGTGGTGATCCGAGTCGGAGTGCCTCTGTTCATATGCAGACGTGGTAGTCTGCTGCGGTGCGTAGGTAGGAGCTCCGAAGTATGCGTGCGCAGGTGTGGGACGGCGGCGGCAAAAGCGTGCAATGTGGCCAGCGATGCCACACGCGAAGCAGATGGGACGATTGTCTCGGGTGCGCCACTCATTAGATGAACGGAAAAAGCGAGGTGGGGGCCTGTAAACTGGAGGCGAGGCCGGAGGAGGTGGAGCCGATAAGGCGACTGGAGGCGGTGGGGGCCGCGCGACCACAGCTGCGTAGCTGAGAGGTGAAGGCGGCGCAGTTGGTGCGTAGCCAGCAGTTGAGAGATCAGATGGCACCGAAGTGCATGGATAAGAGGCCGGAACTGTAGGGAGGGCATGGCAAATTTCAGTGCGTATGGCCTGCTGCATATTCGAAGGGAGGCTTGTCGTGGGCGCGTCGCTATGCGGCAGCAGGGAGAGCTGTCGGGCGACTTCCTCCCTGATGAAGTCTTTAATCTGGTTCGACAGAGTTCCTTGGTGAACGTTGCCATTTGCGAGTGCGACGGCCGAGATTGAATCTGGTGATGGGACACTCTGTCGGGCGATGGAACGCTGACGACGCAATTCATCGAAGCTCTGGCACAGGCTTACGAGGGCTGCTATTGTGGTCGGGCTTTTCGCCAGCAACATCTGGAATGCTCCATCCTCGATGCCTTTAAGAATATGTCGAATTTTCTCTTCTTCAGGCATGGATGAGTTAACACGCCTGCAGAGGTCGAGCACATCCTCAATATAGCTAGTAAATGTCTCGCCAGGCTGCTGGGCTCGGTGGCGCAGACGCTGGTCAGCGCGGAGCTTGCGGACCTCTGGTCGGCCGAACGCTTCGGTCACGAGGGTCTTAAAGGTGGACCAGCTGGCGATGGCGGTTTCGCGGTTGGTGAACCATAGCTTGGCGACGTCAGCCAAGTAAAAGATAACATAGGCAAGCTTAGAGTCATTGTCCCATTTGTTGCTGGCACTCACGCGTTCGTACAAGGAGAGCCAGTCTTCGACGTCTTGCTCACCACTGCCGCTGAAGATTGGTGGGTCCCGCTGACGGGTAGCACCGGGGCAGGTAGACGGGGCAGCCGATGGTGCTGGCTGTGCTGGGATGGGCTGGTTGGCGACTGCGTCAGTCATGTTGTACGGTGGTCTTTCGGCCAACTTGCGAGAGCGGAGCTCCAGGTCTGCCTTGGGATCTCAGCAGCCTCCACCAAATGCGATGATGTTTATTGGAACAGAGGAGCGGCAACGAGGTTGCGACGGAAAATGGGCGAACAGCAAGTCTGGCAAAGGCGGCACAGGTTCTCGCGCAATCAGAGCATGGGCTTTTCGTTGTCTTCCGAAGGCGCATACGCGTTGGTGCGTATGCTCCACTACACTTCATTATGCTCAGTTGAAGTGTCTTTCACTTCAACATGTTTACTTCTTTTAAAACGTAAATTAACTTTTCTTGTCAACATGATCACGTGAATGGTCTTTTCCAAGGATACAAGTGCTTATCCCAACCTAACGCTGATCTAGTTGATCGGAATTCACGCAGGCATTCATTCATTCATTCACAAAACTTTGTGTCTTGAAAATCGGTCTTTTCAGACCGAAGAGAGGGGCGTTCACGTCGGTACCATCAGGCTGAGCCTTGTGGCTTCATTGTGACTTTCTGGACTGCGCGTAGTTGATCTTGATAAGACGCGCTTCGCACCATCGTCTGCCGGCGAAGCCATTGTTTTTTAGGGTTGGTGATAGTCACGGGACAACCCGCCAGCATGTGTTTGATCCCAATGATGTCATCGCACGCGTCACACTTGTCTTGAATTTTACTGTCAGGGTGAATTTTATGTAGCGAAAAAAATTGGGAGATACCACATACAGTGGGTATCGATGATATATGCGAAGCATGAATGAGAAATGCTCATATGTCACTTCGAAATCAACACAACGTTAAGAGGTGAAAGTACATTATGCCGTACATGACTTCCGTTTCATGATTATCATGTTCGGATGTGTCGTTTACCTTCGTCATCTATTCACGTCACGCGATACCAAATTTCGTATATCTGGAGCTAGCGAAACAGCCACGAGCACGCTGCGAGCGTGGTTTGTTGTCATGTTTTTACATGACACGCGTGTCAGGATTATCACGTCTCCACTAGTCATATATTTCATCATACATTTACGTCACGAAACACCGAACTTGGTATATGTAGAGCTAGCAAAACGGCCGTGAGCGCATCATGAAGGGCCGAATATACTCCAATGTAGCATTGACGCGCGTGCACGCTGGGCACAGCGATGCTACGTTAGCAAAACGGGAGCACTTCATAGCGCGACCTGCGTCTGCGCCGCTCCGACGGACGCTGGTCGCGCCTGGCACGAAATGTGACATCCTGCATTTCGCGCCGATGCCATAGAGTAACACTACTCCATGCCGATGCGTTACCGAGACAACACTGCGTCTCCCTCTTTTCGTGACGGAGGGATGCCGGACGCGCTGAAACGCACATGCGTCAAAGCAACGCAGCGCGGCACGCGTCTGCGAGTATATGGCAGGACTGGTGCCTGGCGTGACAACGCCTGCGTGACGCGACGAAATGAACGCCGGCGAGCATGCGCACCGCGTCACGTCGAAATGTATTGGCGCTTTGACTGGCATGTAGTCATGTTTTCACATACCACGCATCTCATGATTATCATGTTTGCACCAATTACATACTTTCTTCATTCATTGGCGTCACGTAATACGAAATTCGGCATATGTTTAGCTAGCAAAACGGCCCCGAGTGCGTCATCCGTGTGGCATGTAGTCAAGTTGTTACATGACACGAATGTCGGGATTATCATGTGTGGATGTGTCATTTACCTATGTCATCCGTTCGCGTCACGTGATACCGAGTTTTCTACATGTAAAGCTAGCGAAATGGCCGCCAGCGCATCATGAGCGCAGCATGTAGTCATGTTGTTCATGACATACATCTCATGTTTACCATGTTTGCACCAGTATCATACCTTTGTCATCCATTCGCGTACCGTAGTACCAAATTTTGTATAAGTGAAGCTAGCGAAACGGCCGTCAGTGCATCATGAGCGTGGCTCGCATCACACGATTATCGTTTGCACCAGTCACATACCTTCGTCATCCATTTACGTACCGTAATACCAAGTTTGGTATATGTGACGCTACCGAAACGACCGCGAGCGCATCATGAGCGTGGCAGTGTAGTCATGTTGTTACATGACACGCACGTCATAATTTTCATGTTAGAGTCTGCCGCTTGTGTTCGCCATGCAATCATGTCATACATCCCAGTTTTGCAACATGCCATGTGAACGAAACCACCGCAAGAGCTGCAGGACTATGAAACATAGCATTCATGTCATGATTTTCATGTTATCATCATCAGCCTCACTACGTCCACTGCAGGACAAAGGCCTCTCCCATGTTCCGCCAGTTAACCCGGTCCTGTGCTTGCTGCTGCCAATTTATACCCGCAAACTTCTTAATCTCATCTCCCCACCTAACCTTCTGTTTTCATGTTATGACTAGTCAAATATGTTCTTCATACAGTCATGGTATGTCATACCAAGTTTGGTATTGATACCATTACCGAACGGCCAGGAGAGCGAAAAGTCGTAGGCGGCTAGATAGATAGATAGATAGATATATAGATAGATAGATAGATACGCTCAAAGTTGCCGAATTTCGCTAAGCTTCGCATTTATTACGGAGTGAGGTAAGTTCCGGTTTGCAGTAAACGTAGCGTGACTGCCTGAGCCCTGTTCAATTTTGCGTGTGACAGTGGGAATTCTCTACGCCCCAAGGAATCATATTTTGTGATGTCGTTATTTGTGATTAAGTTATTGTAACAGTCCCCGGATGGTAGTGGGTGTCTGGTCGGGTCTGGCCGGCACGGCAAGCGAGTCCTCATGTCAAGCTATTCGTCACCTCATTGAGGTTGACCCGAGTTTTTTCCACTTGTCCCATATGTGCAGGAAACTATCCGATTTCAGTATCGATAGGATTGACTTTGTTCTTAAGTTTAACCACAATCCCAGCGACATAGCCCTTCTAGAAGCTCGTAATTGCTGGTTTGGAGTCGCTCTAGATGTATGACCATTTACTGTTCCTGATACCTAAAGCAATCGCGGCTTGTTCCGCCACCGTGGAGTCCTTAGTGAATATAGTCAGGGCGTCCCGTACCTGTCCCTGGCTGTTGACCACCACAGGCGTGTAGGCCTCTTGGCCTTTCACCTAGGCTGCGTCCACGACTGGCCGCCTGTTGTCCTATCTGTTCGATTTTTTTCAATAAAGCTTTCGCTCTCGCTTTTCGCGTGCTGACATTGTGTTCCTGATGCATGTTTCTCGGCAGAAGAGTGGTTTGATTACGTCTCTAAGCTCCGCGTTCAGTTAGACCTCGACCTCCTTTGGATTCGTTGATCTATTGGGGTAAACACGATTGATGTGAGTATCAGCCTACCCGCAAGTGTCCTCATTAGTCTTTCCTGCTGCGCCGTCTGTTACGCTTCAGCCATTTCTTGCATAGTATTGTGCACGCCTAAGCTCACGAGTTTCTCGTTCGACAAACTGTTGGGTATACCTAGGGCAGCCTTTACTAACTTTCTGATAATGGTGTTGAGCTTTTTAAGCTCTGCTTGCGACCATTGGAGGAGACCTGCCACGTAGGTGAAGTGACAGAGAGTGAAGTCGAGTAGTAGCCTTAGAGCGCTGTCCTCACTACGGCCCCTGTGTCGGTTGGTGATTCTCTTTAGTAGCCCGAGTACTTGGTCAGTTTTTTTGGAAATATGCTGAATGGAAGTGAGGTTGCTACGTCTAGCTTCTATGTAGAAGCCCAAAACTTTTATTTTTTCGACCTGCTTGATCACGGATCCGTCCTGGCAGTGCAAGATAATCTTGGGTTCCTCACCTGAGACATTGCATTTGGTCTTTGACTCCTACCTCGATTTTTTATAACCAAATTGACTTGCCGCCAAACAATTCAACACCATTCCGCCTAGAGTGCTTTCCACGATGTATACACTCTCCTCAAGTCTAGTCTACGTTTAGCCTATGTTTGCGTTTGCGCTCCATATGGTTATATCATCGGCATACGTCGCGAAGTGTATACCTTCTATCCGCTACGATTCCCTCGCAACTCTGTTCATTGCTCAATTATAAAATATAGGCCCGTGTACTCAGATTTGGGTGCACGTTAAAGAACCCCAGGTGGTCTAAATTTCCGGAGCCCTCCACTACGGCGTCTCTCATAATCATGTAGTGGTTTTGGGACGTTAAACCCCCCATATCAATCAATCAATCAATTATAAAATATGGGTGAGAGCACAGCTCCTTGTGGGGATGCCTTTGTTGCCCAGTGCCCTCACCTTAGATTTTAGTTCTCCTAGAGTGTCGCGCAGGCAAATACACATGGGTATTAAGTACAATAACGAGAACGTTTTATGCCAGATTATCTACGTTGAGAGCGTTACCTCTTTCTACGCGATGTGCTTGTTGTCATTGTATTGTCAAAATATCACTTTGCAGTTCAGGCTTATCTTACTGACACTGCATCATTTGAGGGAATACGTAGTGAGAAATACAACGGAATGCGCGGTACGAAGCTGTGCAAGGGGCACCCTGCGTAAATAATATAATCTGACTAAATGAGCCCCGAGGCTAAGCTGCTTAATTTCAGCAGGTGATTTTATTAGCGGATAGCTATTACTGTTTTTGTATGTCCCTGCAGGGGCGTCCTGTGCAAGCAGCCGTTTGGTGTGTAGCGACACCACGGACCCGAGCTAACGGGGGTTTCAACCTCTCCCACGCCTAGCCGTGCGTAGCTGAGCCGTGTCCGGGGAAAATGGGATCCTGGGGGTTGACCTGACGCTGGGTGATTGGACCTATAAGGCCTCCCGGCAGAGGCAACACATCCCTTTGGCCCCGGCTTCACGTAGACGGCACCCTTAGGCTGACTCACCCAGGGGTAATCGGCATTCGCCTCTTCTGTATCCTTCTCTCTCTCCATCTTAGTCTGTTCTACTACTTTTGATCTTTCTTGTCCTCTCCTCACTTCTTTTTACTTCCACAATTCTTGGTGGCAAGGGTGAACCTGGTGCAGATATCCAACCTTGGGTAGATATATTAGGTTATAGCCGCAATGCATGGCTGGCGACTTCAAGTTTACTTCCTTGAAGCGCCTCCTTGTTGGGCTCGGTTGTGGGTGGCCACCATCGCCAGCGAATTTAAAATGATTTTTATGGAAAACCCCTTCGCCACACTCCCTGATCGCCGCCTGAAACGGTGGCGCACCGATGACAGCTTCCTTTCTGCACAGCCAAAACAGACCTTCCCCAAGTGCCATGTAATTCACAGCCAAAATGAAAAGAAAACATGTCGGTCTATTTCACCATTCATTGTCTCAAAAACGCTCACAGATGCAATTGGCCCTGGCTATAATGTAACAAAGATGGGGAATGCCGATCTCCTTCTAGAAGTTCACGACTAGACTCAGTACGACAAGCTCTCAGAACTCGCATCATTTGATAGCATCCCAGTATCAGTGGGCCCACATAGGTCGACGAACACAGTGCGTGGTGTCATATCTGATGATGACGTCCTCGAGTTATCTGAAACTGAATTGCTCGAAAGCTGGCAGGAACAAAATGTAGTGAAAGTACAAATATAACAGTCAGGCGAGATAATAAACTAACCCCAACAAAACACATCATTTTTAGCTTCGCTACAGGCAACCTTCCTAAGTCCAATGAAACCGGTTACTGTAAGCTTCGTGTCAGACCTTATATACCGAATCCTCGCCGATGTTTCAAGTTTCAGCGCTTCGGATACGGATCGCAAACGTGCAGAGAGCGCGCTAGGTGCGCATCTTGCGAACATGTATCCGAAAAGTGCACTTCAGAAGCCTGTTGCGCTAAATGCGAATGAGATCATGCGGCCTACTCCCTATCATACCCTGCCTGGAAAAAAGAGAAAAACAAATATTAGAACTTAAGGTCAAGTTCAACCTGTCATTCCAAGAGGAACGTCAACGGTTTTCTGCACAAAATAATTCTGAACCCTCCTTCGCCGACGTGGTGCGCCAAGGCGCCGTGCCACGTTTTTGAGCGCCCGCGAGATTCACACCAAGTATGACTGCGGTTGCAGCCTGTCTGTACTGCTCCGCCTCCTGTTCAAAAGGACCAGCAGACTTCAGAGTCTGCTGGACCCCGGACCACTGCAAGTGCAGTCAGGTTCGAAACTTCCATGAACGTGCCTGCAAAGCAGGCACCATCCGCCACCTCAGAAGAGGTGATGAACACAAGCCATACTTCTCCGGGGCCCCTGACGCCGAAGGAAAGGCGCAGCTCTTAGGAGCGAAACAAAAAAAAGAAACCCCGCATTTCAGGGCTCCCAACAGGCCTTGTAACCTAAGGCAACGTTTTTGTACACACAGCACTCAACTACATTAAAAATGGAGACACAAATTTTACAGTGGAACGTCAGAGGACTCCTGACAAACCTCGATGATGTCAAAAAATATTTACATAAACAGTCAACAAATGGGCTGCGTGTACAAGAAACTGTTATGCCAGCGAGTCCTCGTCAAACGTCCGTGCCTCTGAAAAAGGCAATCTGGGTCAAGGCCAGCCCGCAGTCTGCCTGGCGCGAACAACTCAACGGCGTAAACGTAAACACGCGCGGCGCTTCTCTGACCCACGTGCATTGAGTCATCGGCGCACGTGACAGCGAGCCGGCGTCCTCGTGTCTGGTGGTCTGACGCATGGCGCGGCGCCCCATTGGAGGAATCTGCCCTGACGACCAGCGGCGCTTCTGATTGGACATTTTGGTTGGACCCGGTGTAAATAAAAGAAGCCCTGCGGCGCGTCGCGATCGGCGGTCCTATGAGAGAGGAGGTCCCGTGTCGGAGAGCCGACATGTGTGCGAGTCGGCGGTTTTAGGCGAAAAGCTGACCTATGTGTTAGGGAGGAGAGCTCGGCTCTTCGAGTCTCTGTCGGCCCCAGTGCCGAAATTGTAACGCCTCTGTATATATGCTGTACATAAACCTTGTTTAACTCACCGTCGTCTCGTCCGCTCGTCTTATCAGCTCTGCGCAGAAGCAGTCGCGAGCTGAGAAACATACGCTACCAAACGGCTGGTGACCTTCCCGGCGGAGTTGAAAGCAGTGGCGCCTGTGGGACCGGGTCGGCGTCGCCGTCTTTCTCAACAGTGGAGGTCAGCGGTGGGATTTCGGAGGTGGCTTCGCAACAGTGGTGGCTTCGGCGGGATCGGCCCGTCGTTCGCAACAGTGGTGGCTTCGGCGGGATCGGCCCGTCGTTCGCAACAGTGGTGGCAGCGGTGGGATCGGCCCGTCATTCGCAACAGTGGTTGGCAGCTGCGGGATCGGCCGGCGTCAGCGACATCAATGCGGGGAGTGCCTGATGTTTTCCCCTCAGTTCACCAGACTACTCTAGCTCAGGTTGTAGTAGTTTAGAGAATGGCTGTGTGAAGCATTGTAGTGAGCTTTGATCGTTTCAAGCAAAGTCGAAGGGCTTTGAAACCGAAGTTAATGCGGAGGGGGTAAACACGGGAGTGTGAAATATTGCTTGCGCGTCGTGCTAGTAGGCTTATAGTGGGTACGGCAAGTAAATTGTTAACAGGGGCAAACAGCAAGAGGCTAGTGTGAACGATGGAGAACCTTAAAGTGAAGGAACTCATCGAAATTTGTGAGGAACTCGGCATTACTTTAGGCCGTGCGAAACGAAAGCAAGCGATCCTTGAGATCATGAAGGATGAGGGAGTGTCGGCTGAGGAAGTCGATGAGGCCTGGGTGGATATTAAAGCACGCCGTGAGGAGGCTGAAAGGCGAGAAGCTCGCGAACGTGAGGAGGCTGAAAGGCGTGAAGCTCGCGAACGTGAGGAGGCTGAAAGGCGTGAAGCTCGCGAACGTGAGGAGGCTGAAAGGCGTGAAGCTCGCGAACGTGAGGAGGCTGAAAGGCGTGAAGCTCGCGAACGTGAGGAGGCTGAAAGGCGCGAACGTCGCGAGGAGGCCGAGAGACAGGAACGCCTCGAGATGAAACGAATAGAATTGGCAATACTACAGTGTTCACAGGCGCCTAGCGTAGCTTCTCCAACAGTTCAGGTCAGCGGTTTTAGAATTAGGGACCAATTGCCACCGTTCGTAGTAGGCGAGGACATGGCGAAATATCTCGTCAAGTTTGAACACGTCTGTGAGCGAAACGCTTTGGAGCGGTCTCTTTGGGCGCGGAACCTGCTAGCTCTTCTTCCCGGCGAAGTGTCCGACGCGATAACTTGCTTATCGAGAGAAGCGTTTGAGAGCTATGACGAGGTTAAGGAAGTGCTCTTGAGACGTTACAGGTTGTCACCCGAGGCTTTCAGGCAAAGGTTCCGGTATGCTGAAAAGGGGAATGAGTCACACGTTGACTTCGCGTTTCGTCTTAAAGCCGATTTAATTGAATGGCTCAAGGGCGAAGGTGTTTATGACGACCGCGATAAAGTGGTGGAATGCGTTGCATTGGAGCAATTCTACCGCTGCATCGAGGATAATGTCAGACTTTGGCTGCAGGACAGACTTGGGGAAGTACAGTTAAATAAGGCAGCTGAGTTAGCTGAGGAGTATTATGCTCGCCGAAAGTTGCATAGCAGGGCAGTGCGCGTTGAAAAGGATGAAAGGAAAGAGGGCTTTTCAAGGAAACCTGATCAACGGAAACCCGCTCCGCACCGTAATTTCAAGAAGGAACCGTCTCTTACGAAGGATAGTGTAGGGGAAGGGCAAACAGAAGCGGAGAAATCGAGTGAGGTTTCTACAACACAGGCATTTGAATCGGAAAACAAACGGAAGCCGCTAATCTGCTACAACTGCAAAAAGGAAGGGCACATCGCGAGAAACTGTCAGGAAAAGTTTGCCTTCGCAACAATCCGAGAATCAGAAAAAAACATGCGGTTGTTGGAGCCGTATCTCCAAGAAATTAGGGTGAATGAGAAAACGTGCCGAGCACTTAGAGACTCAGCGGCAACCATGGACGTTGTCCATCCTTCATTGGTGTCTCCGGATGACTTAACAGGAGCATGCGCGTGGATCAGGCAAGTCGCCGAGGAGCAGAGTGTTCGCTTACCAATCGCCACCGTTGTCATTGAAGGCCCGTTCGGTAAGCTTCGCACTGAAGCGGCTGTGTCTGCCGCGCTAAATGATCGTTTTCCTTATCTTTTCTCCAACAACTCGGAGCAGCTTCTCAAAGAGCAGGGCAAATCGTTCTTCCCCAACTTAGCGTGCATGGCTCTCACGCGATCGCAAGCGCGGAAGCTAGCGCGGCAGCTTGATCTGGTTCAATGCGGTGAACTCTCAAGTGGCCTTGTCGGCGGGTCGACGGAACCCCAGAAAGGAAAGTTTCCGCATGAGTCATGTGAGCAGTCACGCGAGCGGCCCGTCGCGGAAGCTGTCGGCGCGGCCGGCGCGGTAAGGGGAGACGACATGGCGCCATTGAGTCAGAGCGAGAGGGTTGCAACGCTCACGCCTGTAGCGGAAAGTTGGAGCGAGCTGCCGAGAGTTGATCGAGAGACGCTCATTCGAGAGCAGCGTGAGGATCTCTCTATTGAAGCGCTAGTGGAAAGCCAAATTGAAGCGCTAGTGGAAAGCCAGAAAAACGCGGCAAAAGTGCTGTCGAAGGAGCACTACGAGGAATCGGTGAAGAAGCGTGCTTTTGAAGTTGATAATCAGGTAATGCTGCTGCAGCCGTCCAAAAGAAACAAGCTTGAGGTTGATTGGGAAGGGCCCGCCAAAGTATTATCGAAGCCTTGCGATACAAATTATGAAGTGAAATTAGGAAGGCGGTCGGACAAAATTTACAACTTGATGAAACCATACGTTCAACATCACGCGGTCGTAAATCTGTTGTTGAATGCTTCAGAGGAAGAGGAAGCAGGAATTTTGAGTTCTAGT
Source organism: Rhipicephalus annulatus (assembly GCA_013436015.1). Taxonomy (NCBI): domain Eukaryota; kingdom Metazoa; phylum Arthropoda; class Arachnida; order Ixodida; family Ixodidae; genus Rhipicephalus; species Rhipicephalus annulatus. The sequence continues at coordinate 209,933 of WOVY01000417.1, read as the reverse complement.
GAGGTAATTGAAGGGGGATCGAAAGTAATCCGGGAGCAGATAAACCTAGAGCCTAGGTTAAGTGAAGTCCGGAAGGAGGACCTGAGAAAGATTGTTTTGGTGTTTGAAGATGTGTTTTCGGACCGTCCCGGAAACATGAAGGTGATCGAACACGATATCGAGCTAAGCGGTGAGGAGTCAATCCGCAGCAAGCCGTATCGTTGTTCCCCTGTGCAACGTCGAAAGTGTGAGCCGCTCTTGGTGCCGCATCGGTATCGTCGCCTAAAAGTGGCCGGTTACTGAGATGGAGCATGTTGCTCCACAGCGCAACTTTGACGTTCGCTATCAAAAAAAAAATAAAGGAAAGGTGAACGCTAATGCAGGTGCATTGAGCAGTGCGTTCTAGCTAGTACCTTCTCAACCTTTCGGTTTCTGGCTGGCGATTCGGGGCAAAATTTTGACCTCATCACGACCTGAGCTCAGCGCTCTCGTTTAGAGTGATCCCAAGGGGCCAATTTTATGTGGTATTCTAATTCGTTGCGTTGTTGTAATTGTGAAAAATTCAAGTTCTTACTTTAAGAGTCTTGTGTCCGACATGTGCCTCTTGATGTAGAGGGAACAAAATTCCGATAGACACGTAGATAGGTATATGTTGTACTATACTTTGTCTGGTGTTCTGTCGGGTGACCGAGGGCACTTGCTTGTGTCGTGTGTTGTTTGTTGCCGAACCGTTCTTGGCAAGTTGCAGAACCATCGACAAGTGCTGAAACCGAAGATGGTCAGAAGAGACGAGTGAAGCTGGTCAGCAAGTTGTGGCGACAAGCCAGTGGAGCTGGGATCCGTCGTCAAAAATGGGATGTGTTTCCGGAACAGTCTGGAGCTGTATTCTCCCCATGGCCCTGGAGGCGAACCTGGAGGGACCTGGCGAACGAGCGCACCTGACATCGGAGCCCCGTGGAAGCAGCTCGTCTTTCCGGTGCATTGTCTGGTGGCGGGGGTGCTGTTATGCCAGCGAGTCCTCGTCAAACGTCCGTGCCTCTGAAAAGGGCAATCTGGGTCAAGGCCAGCCTGCAGTCTGCCTGGCGCGAACAACTCAACGGCGTAAACGTAAACACGCGCGGCGCTTCTCTGACCCACGTGCATTGAGTCATCGGCGCACGTGACAGCGAGCCGGCGTCCTCGTGTCTGGTGGTCTGACGCATGGCGCGGCGCCCCATTGGAGGAATCTGCCCTGACGACCAGCGGCGCTTCTGATTGGACATTTTGGTTGGACCCGGTGTAAATAAAAGAAGCCCTGCGGCGCGTCGCGATCGGCGGTCCTATGAGAGAGGAGGTCCCGTGTCGGAGAGCCGACATGTGTGCGAGTCGGCGGTTTTAGGCGAAAAGCTGACCTATGTGTTAGGGAGGAGAGCTCGGCTCTTCGAGTCTCTGTCGGCCCCAGTGCCGAAATTGTAACGCCTCTGTATATATGCTGTACATAAACCTTGTTTAACTCACCGTCGTCTCGTCCGCTCGTCTTATTAGCTCTGCGCAGAAGCAGTCGCGAGCTGAGAAACATACGCTACCAAACGGCTGGTGACCTTCCCGGCGGAGTTGAAAGCAGTGGCGCCTGTGGGACCGGGTCGGCGTCGCCGTCTTTCTCAACAGTGGAGGTCAGCGGTGGGATTTCGGAGGTGGCTTCGCAACAGTGGTGGCTTCGGCGGGATCGGCCCGTCTTTCGCAACAAAACACACCAAAACCTAAGATCACCAGTGTTCTACGCCAGTATATCATTTTTCGAAAGGACAGGAATGAAGCCGTCGCGTCATCTGCTGGTGTGGCTATTATAGTCAATGAAGGGATTGCATGTACTCACATCTCATGAAGCAGTGGATATTTGTGTAGTTCTTCTGAACAAACTTGTCACCATCTGCTCTGTCTGCATACCTCCACGCCACCATCTTGAAAAACGTGAATTCCGGTCCCTAATATATAAACTTCCAGAATCTTATATTTTTCTTGGAGATTTTAATGCACATAGCAATCTATGGGGTGACTCTCGCTGTGATGCTCGAGGTCGCGGTTCCTTTTTACTTCTGGCACGTGCCTTCTAAATCGGAAAAAGCTCACATACTACTGCCTCGCCAACAATACTTACTCGTCAATACACCTCAGTATTCTCTCTCCATCCCTCCTTCCTTTACTGACATGGAACGCCATTAATAATCCTTACAGAAGTGACCACTTTCCGGTAAGGCTAAGCACAATGTTACGCCTGCGAGTCTACACCGAACGTCAATGCCTCTGCAAAACGCAATCTGTGTCAAGGCCAGCAATTAAGCCCGCCTGACGCGATTAACTCACCAACGTCATCAGGCGGCGGCACCGGTCTGTCACGCAACGTACCGCGAGTTCCCTCAGCCCACGAGCCCGTTGAAGCTATCAGCGCCTTCCGGTCTGGCGAGTATTACTCAATGCGTGGGAACGTCACTCGTCCTTGGCTGCAACCACGCGCAGCAAGTGGCGCCTTCCAGTCTGGCGAGTCTTACGCAATGCGTGGCAACATCCCGTGTCCTTCGTGCAACCACGTGCAGTGACGAGCCCAATTGGAGGATTCCAACATCACGGCCAGTGGCGCTTCTGGCTGGACATTTGGTTACTCAAAGGATCCACCCGGTGCCTTAAAAACAGCCCTACGGCGCGTCGCCAGCACTAGACCTATCTGTCAGAGAAGAGAGCTCGACTCTTCGAGTCTCTAAGCTGTCGGCCCCTGTGCCGAATTCGTAACGCCTCTATTTCTTTGCTGTACATATACTTTGCCTTAACTCACCGTCGTCTCGTCCACTCGTCTATCAGCTCTGCGCAGAAGCATCCGCAAGCTCAGTAACACACGCTACCAAACGGCTGGTGACCGTGTAGGCGGAGTTCGGAGCAGTGGCGCCTTCGGGACCATGACAGTGGTGGCAGCGGTAGGATCAGCCGGCGTCAGTAACATCGATGCGGCGAGTGCCTGATGTTTTCCCCTCAGTTCATCAGACTACTCTAACACAGGCTGTAGTAGTTTAGAGAAGGGCTGTGTGAAGCATTAGAGTGAGCTTTGATCATTTCAAGCCAAGTCGAAGCACTTTGAAACCAAAGTTAATGCGGAGGGTGTAAACACGGCAGTGTAAAAATTGCTTGCGTGTCTTGCTAGTAGATTTATAGTGGGTACGGCAAGTAGATTCTCAACCGGGGCAAACAGCAAGAGGCTAGTGTGAACGATGGAGAACTTTAAAGTGAACGAACTCATCGAAATTTGTGAGGAACTCGGCATTACTTTGGGCGGTGCGAAACGAAAGCAAGCGATCCTTGAGATCATGAAAGATGAAGGACTGTCGGCTGAGGAAGTCTATGAGGCCTGGTCGGATATCAAAGCACCCCGTGAGGAGGCTGAAAGGTGAGAAGTAGAAGTTTGCGAACGCGAAGAAGCTGAAATGCGAGAACGTCGCGAGCGTGAAGAAGCCGAGACACAGGAGCGCCTCTAGCTGAAACGAATAGAATTGGCAATCCTACAGTGTTCGCAGACGCCTAGCGTAGCTTCTCCGACAGTTCAGGTCAGCGGTTATTGAATTCAGGACTAACTGCCACCCTTCGTAGTAGGCGAGGACATGGCGAAATATCTCGTCAGGTTCGAACACGTCTGTGAGCGAAATGCTTTGGAGTGGTCTCTTTGGGCGCGGAACCTGTTAGCTCTTCCCGGCGAAGTGTCCGACGTGATAACCTGCTTGTCGAGGGAAACGTTTGAGAGCTATGACGAGGTTAAGGAAGTGCTCTTGAGACGTTATAAGTTGTCACCCGAAGCTTTCAGGCAAAGGTTGCGGTATGCTAAAAAGAGGAATGATTCACACGTTGACTTCGCGTTTCGTCCTGAAGCCGATTTAATTGGCTCAAGGGTGAAGGTGTTTATGACGATCGCAATTAAGTGGCAGAATGCATTGCATTCGAGCAAGTCTACCGCTGCATCGAGGAGGATGTCAAGCTTTGGCTGCAGGACGAACTTGGTGAAGTACAGCTAGAGCTAAACAAGGCAGCAGAGCTAGCTGAGGAGTATTATACTCGCCGAAAGTTGCATAGCAGGGCAGTGCGTGTTGAAAAGGATGAAAGGAAAGGGGGCTATTCAAAGAAACTTGATGAACGGGAACCCACTCTGCACTGTAATTTCAAGAAGGACCCGTCTTTTACGAAGGACACTGTAAGGGAAGGGCAAACAGAAGCGGAGAAATTGAGTGCGGTTCCTAAACAGTGCACTGATACCACACGGGCGCTTGAATCACGGAAGCCGCTAATCTGATACAACTGCAAAAAGGTAGGGCACTTCACGATAAACTATAAGCAAAAGTTTGCTTTTGCAGCAATCCGAGAATCGGAAAAGAACATGTGGTTGTTAGAGCCGTATCTCTAAGAAATTAGTGTGAATGGGAAAACGTGTCGAGCACTTCGTGGCTCAGCGGCAACCATCGACGTTGTCCATCCTTCATTGGTGTCTCCGGATGACTTTACAGGAGAATGCGCGTGGATCAGGCAAGTCACCGAGAAGCAGAGTGCTTGTTTACCAATTGCTACGGTTGTCATTGCAGCCCGAATCGGCTGTGTCTGCCGTGCTTCCCGATCGTCTTTCTTATCTTTTCTCCAACAACTCAGAGCAGCTTCTCAAAGAGCAGGGTAAATCGTTCTTCTCCAACTTAACGTACGTGGCCCTCACGCGATCGCAAGCGCGAAAGCTTCCGCGGGAGCTTGATCTTGTTCAATGTGGTGAAGCACCAAGTTCAAAAACTCCTGATCTGTGAGACCTTGGCGGTGAGTCGATGGAACTTCAGACAGGAAATTCTCCGTGTGAGTAATTTGAGCGGCCCGAGTAATTTGAGCGACTCGAGCGGCCCGTCGCCGAAGCGACTGGCGTGGTCTGTGTCGGCGGAGGAGACGACATGCACCATTCAGTCAGAGTGAGAGGGGTGCAACGCTCTCGCCTGTAGCGGATAGTTGGAGTGAGCTGTCGAGGGTTAATCGAAAAACACTCATTCGATAGCAGCGCGAGGACCTCTCGCTCAAAGTGCTAATGGAAAGCATAAACTTGGGAAAAAAGAAAAAGAATGTTTCTTTTTTTGAGAAAGCAGGCCTCTTGTATCGGAGCTACACAAATGCGCAAGGTCGCAAGTATGAGCAGCTCTTGGTGGCACAAAGGTATCGTCGCCAACCATTGGAACTGGTGCATGAAAACGCGTGGGCAGGGCATCTCGGCATAAAAAAGACCAAGGCTAGAGTTTCCCTTGAGTTTTAGTGACCGAAATGCTGGGAGGATATCGAAGACCTTGTACGCTCATGCGACACTTGTGAGAGAGTGGTGAAATCCGTGGACAACTGGAAGGCACCCTTGAAGCTTGTGCCAATTATCACAGTACCTTTTCATCATCATCATCATCAACATCATCATCATCATCATCATCATCATCATCATCATCACAGCCTGACTACGTCCGCTGCAGGACAAAGCCCTCTCCCATGTTCCGCCAGTTAACCTGGTCCTGTGCTTGCTGCTGCCAGTTTATACCCACAAACTTCTTAATCTCATCTACCAATCTAACCTTCTGTCTCCCCCTCACTCACTTGCCTTCTCTGGGTTAGTTACCCTTAATGACCAGCGGTTATCCTGTCTACGTGCTACATGCCCGGCTCATGCCCATTTTTTATTCATGATTTCAACTATGATCTCCTTATCCCCCGTTTGTTCCCTAATCCACTCTGCTCTCTTCTTGTCTCTTAAGGTTACACCCACCATTTTTTTCCATTGCTCGCTGCGCCGTCCTCAATTAAGCTGAACCCTCTTTGTAGGTCTCCAGGTTTCTGCTCCGTAGCTAAGTACCGGCAAGATACAGCTGTTATATACCTTCCTCTTGAGGGATAGTAGCAGTCTGCCTGTCATAATTTGTGAGTGCTTGCCAAATGTGCTCCACCTAATTCCTATTCTTATAGTTACTTCAATCTCGTGGCTCAGCTCTGCGGTTATTACCTGCCCTAAGTAGACATAGTCTTTTACAACTTGAAGTGCTCTCTTCCGAGGTTGTTGCACATTACTTTCGTTTTCTGCAGATTAATTTTGAGACCCACCTTTCTGCTCTCCTTGTCTATTTCCGTAATCATGAGCTGCAATTCGTCCCCTAAGTTACTCAGCAATGCAATGTCATCGGCGAAGCGCAGGTTACTAAGGTACTCTTCATTGCCTCTTATCCCTAAGTGTTCTCATTTTAGGCTTCTGAAAAGCTTCTGTAAGCACGCGGTAAATAGCATTGGGGAGATTGTGTCCCCCTGCCTTACGCCCTTCTTTATCAGTATTCTGTTTCTTTCTTTATGAAGCGCTATGGTAGCACTTGATCCCCTGTAGATTTCTTCAAGGATGTTTATGTCCTTCATCGACGCCATGATTCCACAGTGTCTGTATGACGGCTGATATTTCTACTGAATCAAACGCCTTCTCGTAATCTATGAAGGCTATGTATAGTGGTTGGTTATATTCTGAGCATTTGTCGATTACCTGAGTGATAGTATTATTGTAGTCGATTTTTGAGTAGCCTGTTCGAAATCCTGCTTGTTCCTTTGATTGATTGAATTCTAATGTTTTCTTTACTCTGTTAGAAATTACCTTTGTAAATAGCTTGTATACTACAGAGAGCAAGCTGATCGGCCTGTAATTTTTCAAGTCCTTGTCATCTCCTCTCTTGTGTATTAAGATGATGTTAGTCGAGAGTTCGACGGAATGCCGTCTGGTCAGGTAAAGGCATTGTTGAAAAACAGGTCACTGACCAATGTCAAATAAAAACAAAGACGTTTCGGGATCCGTACGGACCCCTTGTTCACAATGGGATGACGGCTGAGCAACAGGTTCTTATGTAACGTTGAGCGCATGACGCAAAGTCCGGGAGTACACGTGGTTTAGTGTGCCAGATGATCTATTGATTGTGTTACTTGTCGTCTGAATGATTAGTGATTCGAGGTTCAGTCTGGTTGTAAGATTCTTCTCCGTGGCCATGATGCGTGCGTTGTCCCAGCTTATCTCGTGGCCCGTCTTCTCGGCATGCTCTGCGAGTGCATTTGTCACTGTGTGGCCCTTGGCGACGTCATTCTTGTGTTGCATCAGACGTCTGCAGTAATTTCCACTCGTGCCAATGTACACCGATTCACAATCGGCGCATGGTATCTTGTAGACTACGCCAGGAAAGTGTTGCCGAGGGAGAGGATCCTTCACATTTAGCAACTGAGCCTTAAGCTTGCTTGCTGGAACATGCGCGATCTGTACACCGCGTTTTCTGAATAGACGGGCTAGGGCTTCGCTTATATTTCGAATATAAGGAATCGATGCACGCTTTTTCGTAGACGATGTGTTATGCATGGCTTGACTAGTTGACTGCAGTTTATGCATGACGGATTTAGTTGTTTTTCTAATAAAAATCTTGGGGTATCCATTCCTGATCAGGTCATCTGCAATGGTCTGGAGCTCCTCCTGCAGGCTTCCTTCATCGGAACAAGTGTGAACCGCTCGTTGAACTAAAGACCGAATCACTGAGCGTTTGTGGGCTACCGGGTGGACTGACTCATAGTCAAGGTATCTACCGGAGTGCGTTGGCTTTCGGTACACAGCGAAGGCAAGGCCTGTGGGAGTACGTTTTACAACTGCATCCAAGAAAGGGAGGCAACCGTCTTTTTCTTCTTCCACAGTAAACTTGATGGACGTCTCGATGCCATTTAGGCAGTCAAGGAAAGCTTGGACGTCTTTCTTCTTTATCACGCAGAAGCAGTCGTCGACGTATCTCAGAAAAACCTTGGGTCTCGGCTGAAATGTTCGCAATGCTTTCTGCTCAATTGCTTCCATTGTGATATTCGCAGTTGTGACCGAAATCGACGCTCCCATTGCGGTACCGAAAACTTGCCTGTAGAATTCACCCTTGTACGAGAAGTAAGTGTTGGATAGGCAAAACCGTAACAAGGTGCACAGCTCGGTGACGTCGAACGGTGTGCGATCGGCCAATGTCGTGTCCTTGTGAAGCAATTGTCTGGAAGTGTCTACAGCAAGGTCGACGGGAACACTTGTGAAGAGGGAGCAGACATCAAATGAAACCAGTACTTCGTCGACATCCACAGTGATACTCTTCATTTTGCTTATGAAGTCATTGGTGTTCCGGAGGTTAGTTTCAGTCTTGCCTGCAAGGGGAGCCAGGATGCCGTGAAGATACTTTGAGAGGCTGTACAGGGGTGACCTAGTGAAATCTACTATGGGTCTGAGAGGCGTTCCGCTTTTGTGAATCTTCGGTAAACCGTATATCGCTGGAGCAGAACCATTGGTGCACAGCAGCTGGAAGTATAACCTTTTTGCTGATGCAGGAAGCGTCTGAAAAATACTAGAGAGCGTCTTTTGCAGGCCAGTTTGGACTTTCGAGGTAGGATCCTTGTTAATCTTGGCGTACGTTGTACAGTCTCCCACTATCTCCGTCATCTTCGACTCATACGTCGACCGGTCAAGCACAACCGTCACGTTGCCTTTGTCCGCAGGAAGTACAGCAATCTTCTTGTTTTTGTGCAATGCCTTAATCGCTTTTTCCTCGTCTTCCGAGAGGACTTGCTGGCAGCCAGACTTGCGAATCCTCGATAGTATACCTACTGCTCTCGTACGGACTTCGTCTCGTTCACTTTCTCCAAGTAGACCAATAGCGTTTTCGACAGCACACACGACCTTGCGAGTGTCCGGCTGCTTTGCTTGGTTGAAGTTGAGACCACGGCTCAAAACTTTGCATTCCGCAGGAGTTAGCTCGTATGACGACAAGTTCCTGACCTCGAACATGGGTCCTCTGGTTTTCCTGCCTTTTTCTAGCAAAGCACTCAGCTTGCGCTCTTGTGACGTTTCCTGCTTTTCTGTTCGTCGTCGCGATGCTTGGTTCGCAACGAGATGTATTTCAGGGAGTAACTCAGGCATGATGAATTCCAGCTGGCGTGTTGTGAAGAAAATGTCAGTCTCAAGGCGCTTCACAGTCTGCTTGCAGTCTTCTATCCGTGCTTGAAGAAGCTGCCGTTCAGCTTTCGAAATGACTTGATGACCGAATGCCGATTTCACGGGGTGCTTTAACTGCAAAGATTTTGGGAAGAGTTGCTTGGACTTACAGGTTATGTTGAAACGCAGGTGCGTCTTGAAGGCTGCCAGTCGTGTAGATGCACTCAAGAAGTGACGAATCCTGGTGATAGCCGATTGTGCATACTTGTGGCGGATGCTCACGTAGTCGAGAGTTCGACGGAATGCCGTCTGGTCAGGTAAAGGCATTGTTGAAAAACAGGTCACTGACCAATGTCAAATAAAAACAAAGACGTTTCGGGATCCGTACGGATCCCTTGTTCACAATGGGATGACGGCTGAGCAACAGGTTCTTATGTAACGTTGAGCGCATGACGCAAAGTCAGGGAGTACACGTGGTTTAGTGTGCCAGATGATCTATTGATTGTGTTACTTGTCGTCTGAATGATTAGTGATTCGAGGTTCAGTCTGGTTGTAAAATTCTTCTCCGTGGCCATGATGCGTGCGTTGTCCCAGCTTATCTCGTGGCCCGTCTTCTCGGCATGCTCTGCGAGTGCATTTGTCACTGTGTGGCCCTTGGCGACGTCATTCTTGTGTTGCATCAGACGTCTGCAGTAATTTCCACTCGTGCCAATGTACACCGATTCACAATCGGCGCATGGTATCTTGTAGACTACGCCAGGAAAGTGTTGCCGAGGGAGAGGATCCTTCACATTTAGCAACTGAGCCTTAAGCTTGCTTGCTGGAACATGCGCGATCTGTACACCGCGTTTTCTGAATAGACGGGCTAGGGCTTCGCTTATATTTCGAATATAAGGAATCGATGCACGCTTTTTCGTAGACGATGTGTTATGCATGGCTTGACTAGTTGACTGCAGTTTATGCATGACGGATTTAGTTGTTTTAGATGCGGAAGCATCTTATACTCGCGCCTTGTAGTGCGCCGTCCGCACCGCTTCTCGAACATTCGACAGCTGACGCGCGCGCATGCGCCGTCGCGCCATCGCCCACCATCTGTGCCGCGCGCGCTTCTCCTTCGAGAACATTCGACAGCTGACAGCGCATGCGCTGTCGCGCTGTATATATACTCAAGGTCGGCGCTCGCTCGCTCAGTTGCCGCTCGTCGGTTGGTTTGTACGGCGCGTCGACGTCCAAGGTCGCGGTGAAATGAATTCCAACGAATCTACAAACACAATGATCGACGTCCCTTCAACCAGCGCCGCCCTTTCGCATACGTGTGTACGTGTTCACTCATTTAACACCCCCTCCTACAACCACGTTAACCAATTTAGCCATCGACCCAAGTAAGTCGCAATTTAACACCCCATTTCACAACCACGTTAACCAATTTAGCCATCGACCCAAGTAAGTCGCACTTTAACACCCCGTTAACCAATTATATGCTCCGCATCCTCCTCAGTGTTCCCCCGAGGGAAGCTGCGGGCAATTTTTTTCTAATAAAAATCTTGGGGTATCCATTCCTGATCAGGTCATCTTCAGTGGTCCGGAGCTCCTCCTGCAGGCTTCCTTCATCGGAACAAGTGTGAACCGCTCGTTGAACTAAAGACCGAATCACTGAGCGTTTGTGGGCTACCGGGTGGACTGACTCATAGTCAAGGTATCTACCGGAGTGCGTTGGCTTTCGGTACACAGCGAAGGCAAGGCCTGTGGGAGTACGTTTTACAACTGCATCCAAGAAAGGGAGGCAACCGTCTTTTTCTTCTTCCACAGTAAACTTGATGGACGTCTCGATGCCATTTAGGCAGTCAAGGAAAGCTTGGACGTCTTTCTTCTTTATCACGCAGAAGCAGTCGTCGACGTATCTCAGAAAAACCTTGGGTCTCGGCTGAAATGTTCGCAATGCTTTCTGCTCAATTGCTTCCATTGTGATATTCGCAGTTATGACCGAAATCGACGCTCCCATTGCGGTACCGAAAACTTGCCTGTAGAATTCACCCTTGTACGAGAAGTAAGTGTTGGATAGGCAAAACCGTAACAAGGTGCACAGCTCGGTGACGTCGAACGGTGTGCGATCGGCCAATGTCGTGTCCTTGTGAAGCAATTGTCTGGAAGTGTCTACAGCAAGGTCGACGGGAACACTTGTGAAGAGGGAGCAGACATCAAATGAAACCAGTACTTCGTCGACATCCACAGTGATACTCCTCATTTTGCTTATGAAGTCATTGGTGTTCCAAACAAGAAGATTGCTGTACTTCCTGCGGACAAAGGCAACGTGACGGTTGTGCTTGACCGGTCGACGTATGAGTCGAAGATGACGGAGATAGTGGGAGACTGTACAACGTACGCCAAGATTAACAAGGATCCTACCTCGAAAGTCCAAACTGGCCTGCAAAAGACGCTCTCTAGTATTTTTCAGACGCTTCCTGCATCAGCAAAAAGGTTATACTTCCAGCTGCTGTGCACCAATGGTTCTGCTCCAGCGATATACGGTTTACCGAAGATTCACAAAAGCGGAACGCCTCTCAGACCCATAGTAGATTTCACTAGGTCACCCCTGTACAGCCTCTCAAAGTATCTTCACGGCATCCTGGCTCCCCTTGCAGGCAAGACTGAAACTAACCTCCGGAACACCAATGACTTCATAAGCAAAATGAAGAGTATCACTGTGGATGTCGACGAAGTACTGGTTTCATTTGATGTCTGCTCCCTCTTCACAAGTGTTCCCGTCGACCTTGCTGTAGACACTTCCAGACAATTGCTTCACAAGGACACGACATTGGCCGATCGCACACCGTTCGACGTCACCGAGCTGTGCACCTTGTTACGGTTTTGCCTATCCAACACTTACTTCTCGTACAAGGGTGAATTCTACAGGCAAGTTTTCGGTACCGCAATGGGAGCGTCGATTTCGGTCACAACTGCGAATATCACAATGGAAGCAATTGAGCAGAAAGCATTGCGAACATTTCAGCCGAGACCCAAGGTTTTTCTGAGATACGTCGACGACTGCTGCTGCGTGATAAAGAAGAAAGACGTCCAAGCTTTCCTTGACTGCCTAAATGGCATCGAGACGTCCATCAAGTTTACTGTGGAAGAAGAAAAAGACGGTTGCCTCCCTTTCTTGGATGCAGTTGTAAAACGTACTCCCACAGGCCTTGCCTTCGCTGTGTACCGAAAGCCAACGCACTCCGGTAGATACCTTGACTATGAGTCAGTCCACCCGGTAGCCCACAAACGCTCAGTGATTCGGTCTTTAGTTCAACGAGCGGTTCACACTTGTTCCGATGAAGGAAGCCTGCAGGAGGAGCTCCGGACCATTGAAGATGACCTGATCAGGAATGGATACCCCAAGATTTTTATTAGAAAAACAACTAAATCCGTCATGCATAAACTGCAGTCAACTAGTCAAGCCATGCATAACACATCGTCTACGAAAAAGCGTGCATCGATTCCTTATATTCGAAATATAAGCGAAGCCCTAGCCCGTCTATTCAGATAACGCGGTGTACAGATCGCGCATGTTCCAACAAGCAAGCTTAAGGCTCAGTTGCTAAATGTGAAGGATCCTCTCCCTCGGCAACACTTTCCTGGCGTAGTCTACAAGATACCATGCGCCGATTGTGAATCGGTGTACATTGGCACGAGTGGAAATTACTGCAGACGTCTGATGCAACACAAGAATGACGTCGCCAAGGGCCACACAGTGACGAATGCACTCGCAGAGCATGCCGAGAAGACGGGCCACGAGATAAGCTGGGACAACGCACGCATCATGGCCACGGAGAAGAATTTTACAACCAGACTGAACCTCGAATCACTAATCATTCAGACGACAAGTAATACAATCAATAGATCATCTGGCACACTAAACCACGTGTACTCCCGGACTTAGCGTCATGCGTTCAACGTTACATAAGAACCTGTTGCTCAGCCGTCATCCCATTGTGAACAAGGGATCCGTACGGATCCCGAAACGTCTTTGTTTTTATTTGACATTGGTCAGTGACCTGTTTTTCTAAGATGATGTTAGCATTCTTCCAAGACTCTGGTACACCTCCTGTCAGGAGACACCTCGTAAACAGGGTGGCTAGTTTTTCTAACACAATCTGTCCTCCATCTTTCAGCAGATCTAATATTACCTGATCCTCACCAGCAGATTTGCCTCTTTGCATGCTCTTCAAAGCTTTTCTGACTTCTTCTATCATTACTGGTGGGGTGTCATCTGGGCTACTGCTAGTTCTTATAGTATTAAGGTCGTGGTTGTCCCGGCTACTGTACAGATCTTTGTAAAACTCCTCCGCTATTTCAACTATCCTATTCATATTGGTAGTTATGTTGCCTTCTTTGTTCCTTAGTGCATACATCCGATGTTTGCCTATCCCAAGTTTCCTCTTCACTGCTTTGACGCTTCCTCTGTTTTTCAGAGCGTGTTCAATTCTGTTCATGTTATAACTTCTTAAATCGCGTACCTTACGCCTATTAATCAACTTCGAAAGCTCTGCCAGTTCTTTTTTGTCGTTTGTACTTAAGACTTTCTTGATTTGATGCTTCTTAATGAGATTCTTCGTTTCCTGGGAAAGCTTGCCAGTGTCCTGTCTAACTACCCTGCCTCCAACTTCCACTGCACACTCTGTAATCATACTCGTCAGATTACCATTCATTCTATCTACGCTAAGGTTGGTTTCCTCACTAAGAGCCGAGTATCTGTTCTGAAGCGAGACTCTGAATTCCTGTACTTTCCCTCTTAGTGCTAGCTCATTGATTGGCTTCTTGCGTATCAGTTTCTGTCGTTCCTTCTTCAAGTCTTGGTGAATTCGAGACCGTACCACCCTATGGTCACTGCATCGTACCTTGCCAATCACTCCCACATCCTGCACGATGCCTGGGTGTGCACTCATTACAAAGTCTATCTCGCTCTTATTCTTGCCATTAAGGCTCCTCAATGTCCACTTGCGGTTTCCTCATTTTTGGTAGAAGGTATTCGAAATCCGTAAATTATTGCGTTCTGCGAATTCTACTAGTAGCTCTCCTCTGGTTTTTCTAGTACCGATGCCATAATCTCCTACTGCCTGGTCTCCAGCCTGCTTCTTCAATACTTTTGCATTAAAGTCTCCCATCAGTATAGCACACTGTGTTTTTACCTCACTTATTGCTGATTCCACATCTTCATAGAAACTTTCAACTGAAGCGTCATCATGACTGGATGTAGGCGCGTAAGCCTGTGCCACCTTCAGCTTGTATTTCTTATTTAGTTTAATTACGATACCTACCGCCCTTTCATTAATGCTATAGTGTTCCTCTATGTTGCCAGATATGTTTCTGTGAATTAGGATGGCCGCTCTCTTTCCGGCGCCTAGTATTTGATATCGTCGGACCATTGAGAGAGTTTTGGCAAGGTTGTCGGTACATGCAGACGGCCCTCTGTGTAGCCACGAAATTTCCGGAAGCGATACCACTTAAGGAGCTGTAAGGGTGACGAAGGAAGGACGTAGGTCGCTGGATGATGGCATTCCACCGCTGCCATCAGCTGTTACGGGTCGGAAAGGAAGTACGCTGGAGGATACGAAAAACAAAACAGGTGTTTATGACATTTACACATATTTACAGAAAAGAGAGGTTTGTGGTTTCACAAACCACGAGCGTGGTGGTTGAACGTTACATAGTTCAGAGCAAGGTTCAGAGCAAGGTTCAGAGCGACGTCCGGCACTCTGCCGCGTCGTTTTATGTCCTGTCGGGCTCCTCCTCTCCGAGTCGAACACCAATCACGCACACACAGGTGAGGGGGGGCGAGCATGCACGGTCCACGTGAACACTGCACTGTGGTGGCACCAGCAGGGCTCTTCCTCGTCGTGTGGGTGCCGCTACTCGAGAGTTCCCACGATCCTGGCAGCATACTTCAAAGGGTCCGCCGATTTTGTTCGCTCAACTAGCGGGGTGATTTGCGGTGGCCGTCGGTCTCCTCCAGGAAGATGCTGTCTTTGTTGGTCCTCTCTCGAATGGTTAACGGCGTCTTGGCGACACGACGTCTCGTCCTCCGGCTAGCACGTACAATGCCTGACGAGCATAGGCAGTCGGCTTGGTGATTGGGGATCAAAAAGGAGCGCCGCTCCTCTGTCAGCTCCGGCGCCGGCCACGCCAGCCCTCCTGTCGCGCGACGAGTCGACGAGGCCATCAGTCACGCTGCTGACAGCGTCCGTCAGACTGGGCGCCGAAGGGATTGAGAGACGACTCTCCAGGCCAAACCTAACAGCTCCTCCGCCGCCCGGAAAATCTCGGCTGGCCAGCGCTCCCAACCGCTGGGCACGAAGAGAATGGTTGGTGACGAGGGCGATGGCCTGACTTTCTCCCTCCAGCTGCGAATTCAAAACCAACTCCCAAACCAGCTCACAATGATTGACAACAGCAAGGCGAACCACACAACACAATACCATGCTGAAGTCAAGCACATTGGACCCGCTTAAAACCCTCCAGGCTTCTCAAGAAACACAAACAAAAGAGAAATCTGTACGCTAAAATTTTGAGACAATTTGGTGCCGCCAAAGTTACAACAATCATGGATGTGGAGATGCTTACTAAAGATGGAACAAATTTTCCGTGTGAGAAAAGCACACACAGGCAAATACAATTTGGCCCCATTTATCCGTAATCTCATTTTTACAATACTGGCTTTCTCCCCCTATCCGCACTACTAAGTTGTAACTCACATTTAACTTCATGACTAATTTCATGAAAGACAACTACCTAAATTCCGTACAAAGGCAGCCTAAACCTATAAAAGGTAACTGGGCGCATTTTCTATTCTCTCATTACAAACTTAAAAGGTAAGCGTGAGTGCCTACTTGGAGGACACCCTGGCGCCAACGAAAACTCACTCACAACAGATCAAACTGCTTGTTTACAAAGTCCTGAAATATATCTAGTCGCAAAATTTGGTGAACGCAGTTCCCTCAGCTAAAGCGATCATATGATCCTTATAAGCAAACACTAAAACAACAAAACGAAGGGAATAAACCTCGCATACTACACGCTCATTTGTTGGATGTAGCTTCATGTCAGCCCATGTTTTGAAAGAACGCCCAGGTTTTTGCTGTGCGCCCTAGCACGACATCATACTCTCATCCAAAGAGCGCTAGCATACTAACACACTCTTAACCAAAAGTCATATCCCTGTAGCTCAACTAAACTGAACACGTGTCTGAACGTAAACGTTTACAAAAAAATATTGGAGTGAAAAACCAACTAAACAAACAAGCTGTGGAGACGGCACTGGAAAACTACATTGAAACCAAAATTAAGCAAACAAACATGCTTCTAAAAAAATTTCCTTTGTCCGACTCTCCAGCCTACAGTCGGCCCTCACTTCAATCGCACACGCGGTGGTCGCGGTAATGTCGGATTTCGAAGGCGCGCGAGGCAATGTCGCGTCTGGGCCACAAGCGGAACGGCAGCGTTACGCCTCATTCGCGATTTCAGCAGGCTTCTGTCAGCCCGGCGGAGGGGCCTCGAGCAACGCGTGGTAAAGAGTGGCGATGTCCACTTTGGGTTCACTCCCGTGCGGCGTTTAGCTACTGTGGCTTTTCTTGTAGGACCCCTTCCGTACCCCTGTCCGCTTAAAGCCTTAAACCTCTTCCGCGAATTGCGTCGCGAGGACCTTCGCTGTGGCCCACCGCTTCGCCGCTGGCGTCTTACTGTACGCCACAAGAGACCTTTCGTTGAACGGGCCGCTGGTCCACCATTCTTTCTTTCGCCGGGCTGATTGCTACGTCTGTCATCCCTTTGCTTTCTCGCGCGCGCACGCTTCACTTGTCTACGGCGACGTCTGCGACCGACTTTTCCTACACCGTTAGGAAATTGGCCTCGGTTTGCGTCATCGATAAGTTTGCAGCTCAAGGGTGCTTCTGCACCACCTGCCCTACTACTTCGACACTGATTTCTCGGCTGTGTTGCCTTGTCGGGCCGGTTGACTTGCGCTAACCCTGTGCTCACGCACCCAACGAAACTGGCGCCTTCCACTTGATTGCATTTGTAAAGAACCCGCTGTTCTTTTACTTGTTGTCCGGTGGCTCGGACTCATGCAGGGCAACTTTGACGCCGATGCGAAACGCCTAATTTTGCCTGCTACGCTCAAATTTTGCGAGCTTTCTTCAACACGCGTAGTGCCTTTTTTCGCGCTCGCGGCTCTTTGACGTCTCTTGCGTCTGCGCCGCTTTTTGCGTCTCGTTTCCGATACCCCCGATTGCATCTCACGCTCGGGAACCCTCTCACAGCTTTCGTCAGCTGTCTCAGTCGCGCAGTCTAAATGATTTTCGAAAAAATCTCCTATTTCACACTCAAGACTGGCGTACAGCTCGACGCTTTTAGGAACAGTGCGGCTGTTTTCCTCAATCTCCGCATTCGCTGCTACTGAGCTTTCTCCGGTGCTCTTGATCACTTCCACATTGTTTAAAAGATCCACCGTCGCGACAAACACAGTTGAGGCCTGTACCAGTTTTTCTACAGCTATACTAGCTGTTTCACTAGCATTTAACTGGCACAGCACCTCGTCGCACTCGCTCTGGCCTTCGTCGGCCTCTCTACTCAACGCAGCTTCTTTCGCAGCACTCGAATTTGGTTCACTGTCGAACCTGCTGCTGTCATTAAACGTGCTAGCCTTCTCTAAAGTTCTGGGCTGCACCTCACTCATTTGATTATCGCGATTCTCGTGCGCTACAGTTGCGGATGGCTGAATCTTCCGCCTCATTTCCTCGATTTTCTGTTCCAATTGTTCGAGCACCAAGGCGCGTGCTCGATCACGCTCTTTTCTATCCCTTTTTTCTTTTCTTCCCTTTCTTTTCTATCCCGTATTTCCTGTTTTTCTACAATATCTACTGCGTTTTGAATCTCGTCTTCACTGGCCTTTTGCGAGATCAGAATCCAAATCGCTGTCCTGCCCATTCCTTCCTCTATTTCAATGCCTAGATGCTTACTCACAGCCAAAAGTTCATCTCTTAGCATTGCCTTCCACGACATGATTGCCGTTGTACTTTGGTCCTGCATCTCACACATAATTAGGGGATCCCTACAACTCAGAACTCACAAACGGTAATCTCCCTAATCCACACACAATCCAGCTTCGAATAAATAAACTCACACAATTGAAGCCTGCAAAGTCAAAGCAAAGACCAAGCACTCACCACAGCACAGCACCATGTCGCGAAATTCATCTCACCGCTGCCAACCAATTGTACGGGTTGGGAAGGAAGGTCACTGATGATGGAATCCCACCGCTGCCATCAGTTGTTCAGGTCGGAAAGGAAGTACGCTTGAGGATACGAAAAACAAAACAGGTGTTTATGACATTATTTACACATATTTACAGAAAAGAGAGGTTGGCGGTTTCA
Organism: Rhipicephalus annulatus; assembly: GCA_013436015.1. Taxonomy (NCBI): domain Eukaryota; kingdom Metazoa; phylum Arthropoda; class Arachnida; order Ixodida; family Ixodidae; genus Rhipicephalus; species Rhipicephalus annulatus. The sequence continues at coordinate 191,540 of WOVY01000417.1, read as the reverse complement.
CAAACCACGACTGTGGTGGTTGAACGTTACATAGTTCAGAGCAAGGTTTAGAGCAAGGTTCAGAGCAAGGTTCAGAGCGACGTCCAGCACTCTGCCACGTCGTTTTATGCCCTGTCGGGCTCCTCCTCTTCGAGTCGAACACCAATCACGCACACACAGGTGAGGGGGGGCGAGCATGCACGGTCCACGTGAACACTTCACTGTGGTGGCGCCAGCAGGGCTCTTCCTCGTCGTGTGGGTGCCGCTACTCGAGAGTTCCCACGATCCTGGCAGCATACTTCAAAGGGTCCGCCGATTTTGTTCGCTCAATCAGCGGGGTGATTTGCGGTGGCCGTCGGTCTCCTCCAGGAAGATGCTGTCTTTGTTGGCCTCTCTGGAATGGTTAACGGCGTCTTGGCGACACGACGTCTCGTCCTCCGGCTAGCACGTACAATGCCTGACGAGCATAGGCAGTCGGCTTGGTGATTGGGGATCAAAAAGGAGCGCCGCACCTCTGTCAGCTCCGGCGCCGGCCACGCCAGCCCTCCTGTCGCGCGACGAGTCGATGAGGCCATCAGTCACGCTGCTGACAGCGTCCGTCAGACTGGGCGCCGAAGGGATTGAGAGACGACTCTCCAGGCCAAAGCTAACAGAGCTCAATTCCCCTCATGTCGTGGACGCACTGCTATCTATATTTGCACGCGTCGTATTTCTTTTTGAAATCCAATGTGACAGTGATATTGTCTTCATCAGCTGCCTTACCTCTACCTTTTTGGATAAACGGGGAATGAAAGTAGTGCAAAGCTCGATCCATCAACCACAATTTATTCTGGTAGAGCGTATGCATTCCGTTCTGAAACGGATACTGAGAGCTCTTTGCTACGAGCACAAATGCGACTCGGAAGTCTGTATTCCTCCCGTTATGTTCGCTTTGAGATCAGCTCCTCATGAGGGCACTGGTTTTAGCCCTGCAGAGGTTGTGTATGGCAGGAGTTTGAGAACACCATTGCGAATGCTACGCGAGTCCTGGGAGGGACTCGACGAGGACCCTAATGTAGTTGCGTATGTTCTAGACCTTCTTCAGAGGCTTGGAAAAACGAAAGATCTTGTGGAAAGCCACATGAGGGCTGCACAAGTGTTGTCGAAGGAGTACAATGACAAATCGGCGAAGAAGCGTGCTTTTGAAGTAGGTAGTCAGGTAATGGTGCTGCGGTTGTCAAAAAGAACAAGATTGAGGTTCATTGGGAAGGGCCCGCTAAATTATTAGCGAAGATTTCTGATACCAATTAAGAAGTGAAATCAGGTAGGCAGTCGTACCAAATTTACCACAGTAACTTGATGAAACCATACGTTCAACGTCAAACGGTGGTAAATCTGCTGTTGAATGCTTCAGAGGAAGAGGGAGCAGAAATTTTGAATTCTAGTGATGTAATATAAAGGGGATCAGAGGTAATCTTGGAGCAGTTAAACCTAGCGCCTAGGTTAAGTGATGTCTGGAAGGAGGACATGAGAAGGGTTGTTTCCGAGTTTGATGACGTGTTTTCAGACCGTCCCGGAAACATGACGGTGATTGAACATGATATCGAGCTAACTTGTGAAGAGCCAATCCGTAGCAAGCCGTATCGTTGTTCCCCTGTGCAAAAGCAGATCATGAAAGAGGAGATCGCTAAAATGCTGGAGTTGGGAGTCATAGTATCAGGCGAGCGTGACTATACATCCCCTCTAATATTGGTTCAAGTGCCGGGAAAAGATCTGATGCCATGCATCAATTATCGGTGTCTTAACGCCATAACTCGAGACGAAACTTACCCGATACCAAAACTAGAGCAGAGGGTAGAAACGCTGTCATAGTCCAGCTATATTTTCACGTTAGACCTCGTGCGAGGGTATTGGCAAGCCCCCCTTACGGAGCGTGCTAGCCGCTATGCCGCATTCGTTTCTCCATTTTGAACGTATCGTCCACTTAAGCTGAGCTTTGGATTGAAAAATGCACTCTTTTGTTTTTCAGGCTTAACGAACCGCATTCTTAAAGGCCTCTCTGAGTTCGCTCTGCCGTATCTTGACGATGTCGCCATCTTCTCAAGCAACTGGGAAGAACATATCAAGCATTCACGCGTCGTGCTGAACAGGTTTAAAGAGGCTGGTCTTACCATGAAACGTACTAAATGTCGCCTAGGGTGCGGCAAGGTGTGTTACCTGGGACACGTTATGGGGCATGGCTGGCATAGACCTTCAGAAATTAAGGTAGCCGCCGTCGTAACTATCCATGACCAACCACAAAATCTGAGATAAGGGCATTCTTGGGCCTAGCTGGATACTATCAGCATTACGTGCAAAACTACGCTAGCATTACCAGCCCTCTAACTGACGCACTTCGAAAGTCCGAGCCGGTTAAAGTAGTATGGGACTCAGAAAAGAGAGTGCGTTTTGCCAGCTGAAACAGGCCCTAAGCGAAAAGCCAGTTCTCATGGCACCCGATTTTCTAAAAGATGTGATTCAATGCGACGCGAGTGATCGCAGCATGGGAGCTATATTGTGCCAGGAAGACAGTGCTGGTAACGAAAAGCAGTTTTGTATTTAAGTCAAAAACTCAGCGGTAGGGAAGAGGCATAGAGTACCTCTGAAAAGGAATGCGCTTACCTCGTGTGGGCCGTTCAAAAGCTAGCCTGATATGTCACCGGTTCGAGGTTTGTGGTCGAAACGGCCACTGTCCTCTAACTTGGTTAAGTAACATATCGCCTAAATGTGGCTGGTTACTGAGGGTGGAGCATGATACTCCAACAGCACAACTTTGACGTTCGCTACGAAAAAAAAGAAGGAAAGCTAAACGCTGACGCAGACGCATTGAGCCGTGCGTTTTAGTTAGTACCTTCTCCACCTTTCGGTTTCTCGCTGGCGATTAGGGGCAAAATTTTGTCCTCATCACGGCTTTAGCTGAGCGTTCTAATCGAGAGTGATCTCTAGCGGGCAACTTTATGTTGTATTCTATTTTGTTACGTAGTTGCACGTGTGAAAATTTGAGTTCTCATTTTAACAGTCTTGTGTCCCACATGTGCCTGTAGAGGGAACGAAATTCTGATAGACACGCAGCTAGGTAAATGTTGCCCTATACTTTGTCTGGCGTTCTGTCGGGGGACCAGAGGGCACTTGCTTTTGTCGTTTGTTGTCTGTTCTCGAACCGTTCTTAACAAGTTGCAGAACCATCGACAAGTGCTGAAACCAAAAATTGTCAGAAGAGACGAGCGAAGCGGGCCGGCAAGTTGTGGCGACAAGCCAGTGTAACTGGGATTCATCCTCAAGAATGGGTTGTGTTCACGGGACGGAGACTGAAGCTGCATTCTTCCCATGACCCTGGAGGGGAACCTGGAGGGACCTGGCGAACGAGCACGCCCGACATCTGAGCCACATGGAAGCAGCTCGTCTTTCCGGCGCATTGTCTGGCGGAGGGGGTGTTGTTACGCCTGCGAGTCCACACCGAACGTCAATGCCTCTGCAAAAGGCAATCTGTGTCAAGGCTAGCAATCGAGCCCGCCTGACGTGATCAACTCAACGACGTCATCAAGCGGCGGCGCCGGTCTGTCACGCAACGCACCGCGAGCTCCCTCAGCCCGCGAGCCCGTAGAAGCTATCGGCGCCTTCCACTCTGGCGAGTCTTACGCAATGCGTGGGAACGTCACTCGTCCTTGGCTGCAACCACGCGCAGCAATTGGCACCTTCCAGTCTGGCGAGTCTTACGCAATGCGTGGCAACATCCCGTGTCCTTCGTGCAACCACGCGCAGTGGCGAGCCCAATTGGAGAATTCCAACATCACGGCCAGTGGCGCTTCTGGCTGGACATTTGGTTACTCAAAGGATCCACCCAGTGCCTTAAAAACAGCCCTACGGCGTGTCGCCAGCACTAGACCTATGTGTCAGAGAAGAGAGCTTGGCTCTTCTAGTCTCTAAGCTGTCGGCCCCAGTGCCAAATTTTCAACGCCTCTGTTTCTTTGCTGTACATAAACTTTGCCTTACCTCACCGTCGTCTCGTCCGCTCATCTATCAGCTCTGCGCAGAAGCATTCGCAAGCTGAGTAACACACGCTACCAAACGGCTGGTGACCGTGTCGGCGGAGTTTGGAGCAATGGCACCTTCGGGACCGTGTTGGCGTCACCGCCTTCGTAAGAACACCCATATGAAATGAATATCACCCACATGTCCCCAATTGAATCACTGACAAAGCTGATTGGGAACAGTTCTTGCAGATTACTCACTTAAGTTGGACTGACCTATCGGACATAGATGCAGCTGTATGATACGTTTCAGCTTTTCTGACCGACGCTGTGTTGAAATGCATCCCGCAAACTTCTGGACTGCATGGCAAGCGACGTGTCCCATGGTGGAACACTTAATGTCGCCATGCACGCAAACAACTGAACAAAGCGTGGAGATTGCTACGGGACTCGCCGACAGCAGATAATCTTCAAAGTTTTAAGAAAATAAAGTCCCAAGGCAGGAGAACGTGCCGGCAGGCTAACAGAGAAAGTTGGCTTAAGTTTTTATTAGGCATCACTTCTTATACTCAAGAAACTAAAACCTGGAACATGGTTCGCAAGGTAGCAAGGCAACACGCACCTTCACTACCTCTCGTAGACACACAAGCGGACACCTTGGAAGAGCAGGCGTACTTCCTCGGTGCCCACTTCTAAGAGGTGTCCAGCTCGTCGCATTATACTGCAGCTTTTCGAAAAAGAAAAACTAGAGCAAAATGCTGTAAACATGAGTCGCACAACAAGCCTTTCTGTTTGGACGAGTTACAAGCATCGCTATATGTCTGCAATAAATCAGCTCCAGGTTCAGACCATATACGAAATAAGCTCCAGGTTCAGACCATATACGAAATATTGAAACAACTTGCCATCTGAAACGCTAAGAACCCAGCTTTTTCTGTACAGCGCTATGTGGTTTCCCGGTAAAATCCTTTCTGCCTGGAAAGAAGTCATTATTATTCCTTTTTTAAAGCAAATTAAGGGTCCATATTTTGTTAGTAGTTACAGGCCAATTGCACTTAGAAGTTGCATGTGTAAACTTTTTGAAAAAAATGATAAAAGGCAACTTGTACATTACCTTGAAACAAACACTCTGCTCGACCCATTCTATTGCGGGTTTTGAGAGGGTAGATCCACCAACGACTACCTGGTACGTATCGAGGCGCAGATCCGAGACGCTTTTGTCCAGAAACAATACTTTCTATCTCTGTTCCTCGATATCGAAAAAGCCTACGATACGACATAGAGATTCGGAATACTAAGATGCCCGTCCCATCTTGGTGTGTGTTGCAGGATGTTTACTATTGTCGAAAGCTACTTGTGTAATTGTACATTCCTTGGCAGAGTGGGCAGCGTTCTTTCCCGAACATTTATTTGTCCAAGAAACACGAGTACCGCAAAATGGTGTACATAGTTGTACTGTTTTTATTGTCAAAATAAATTCTTTGCGTCTTTCTATCAAACAAAATATGTTTTACTGTACATATGTCGATGACGTACGGCTTGAATTTAAGTCTTGTAACCTGGCGATTTGTGAGCGGCAGGTTCAACTTGGCTTGAACAAGGTGTCCAAATAGGCTGAAGAAAATGGATTCCGATTAAGCCCTCAAAAAGCACGTGTGTCTTGTTCTCTAGAAAGAAAAGCACTCACCCTGACCGTCACAATCAATCGCAAAGTCAACGCCGGTCAGTTAATGCCGAATACAAATTCTTAGGACTAATTATGGACACCAAGCTAGCCTTCGTACCGCACATTAAGTATCTAAAGAACAAGTGCATCAAAGCCATGAATGTTCTAAAGGTGCTGTCACTCACTACGTAGGGGAGTGACAAGAAGTGTCCCATGAACTTGTACAGGAGCCTCGTTCGCACTCGCTTGGATTATGGAGCAATAACCTTCAGTCTTCGACACCTACCACCCTAAAGATGCTTGACCTTATTCACCACCTAGGCGTTTGCCTTTTTACGGGTGCCTTTCGCACCAGCCCCGTTAAAAGAATGTACGCAGAATCGAATGAATGGTCCTTCTACCTACAAAGATGCTACATGTATTTTCTATATTATCTCCAAGTGAAGGCAGACAAGGACCATCCTTCACATCTTACAATTGATGACATGTCCACTACTTCTGTTTAAAAATTGGTCATCTTTGAGACAACCTCATTCACTTCGTGGGAAGGGCCTTCCTGAGAAAACCGGTGTATCACTTGAATATAGTTTGATGGCTCCCGCAGCATCTATGCCACCATGGCGGTGGCAATCGATAGATTGTGATGCGTCTTTTTTAAAGATTAGAAAGCACGCACCCACTGTACATATCCACACATACGTCCCAGAACTACAACAAAAGTACCCAGGCCCTGAGTTCTTTACAGGTGCCTCAAAGTCCAACATTTCTGTTTCGTACGCAGCCATTGGCCCATCCTTCTCAGATACTGGCGTCCTGCATCCTGATGCAAGCATTTTCACAGGAGAAGCCTATGCAATACTTGCAGCTGTAAACACATTGCAGATATAAAACTACAAAAAGCGGTAATTTACATGAATTCTCTGAGTGTGGTGAAAGCCTTGAAAACACTTAAAAACGTAAAAACCGAGTTCATGAGTTCCTTTGTTCACTCTCATGCACAGTCTACTCATCCAAACAGCATGTTGTAGTCTGCGGGGTGCCGGCACCGTGAGACACAGGGAAATGTTTTGGCAGACCAGCTGGCTGCATCCGCCAGCAAGGATGCGGCTAATGCATCAATACCAATCCCTGCACTTGACATGAAACCTTTTCTAAAACAATAGCTCAGAGGTTATTGGCAAAAACGTAGAATAGACACACAAGTAATAAACTTCACGTTATTAAGCCACAACTTGGTCATTGGCTGCCACTATCAAAATCACGACACACCTAAGTAACACTTACAAAGCTAAGAACAGGATATACATACTCTACACATTCGTATATTCTGGCTGCTGGTGATACGAAATTGTGTGAAAGATGTGGAGAAGCACTTATGGTTCTCCACATCTTTGTCCAGCGTAATGAGTTAGATGCTCTAACAAAAAAAAGCACTTTTTTACTGCCCTACCGACAGCAGTTCTCACTACACCCTGGAATGCTTATTGGTAAGAATACGATTTTTGAAATTCGCTCATTGTTTACGTTCTGAAATGATGTACATAGTTTTCACTGCAGACTTTAAGGTGATCCGTAGCAGGACTTCTGTACTGAGGTCACGCTTGTGGTAACTACATTTCCTCCATGGTCTTATTATCATGACCTTTCGAAGTGCATTTTCACTGCACATAATTCACGCCACTGGCATGATTTTCATACTCATGTTTTTAATGCGTTCGCACGAGGAATTTGAGGCCCCAATACAGCCACGCATCATATCGCTGTTCACATCTCTAGTCACTGAAATGGCGCTCTTTGGCCATCAATTGGCGTTTGCGCCATGAAGCACCAATTGCCAGCTTTTGCCAGTTGAATAATCTAAGTCCACTGGTGATATAGCGGATAAATGTATAGTAGAATTTGGTTGCCGTACGCGCGAATGCAACCCCGAAACAGCAGACAATAAACGCCCACAACCTGCGGGCGTGTATTGCCACCACCCGCACCCGCCAGATATGCAGCCATATTGTCCCAACCTTATGATGATGATAGTTTATGCAGTGCTCTCTCTAAGTCAGATACTTTATTTTTCGACACCACCACTACCGTTATTTTTGTAGAACCACCAAAGGCACAGTTTCACTCCTCTAGATCATAATGCTGGTGTTCTGTGACCACTATTCGCGGAAGCAGCGTTCATCAAAACGCGAGAGGTGCTGACCTTTAGGGCGTGCCCTACCCTAAGGTCCCTAGATGAAACAAGTTTCCAAGGTAGCGACATCTTTCCCTTTCCTCTTCGCCTATGTTCCTGAAGCGCCCCTAGAAGGTTTAAAACTTTCATCCAAAAGCGAATGTTTGGGTTCCGTTGCTACGGTGAATAGATGTAAATGAAACAAAATGGAACGAAATAAGACGTAGAATAAACAGTTGACTTTATGAACATAAACGGCACAACACAAGAGCAAGCGGGATGTGCGTTACTCAACCGGCAACGTTGTGCAGTTCTATACTTTACACCACTAGCCATGGCGTCTCGCGTAGTACATTTTAGTTCCACGGCCGCGGTATTTCGTCCAGTTCTAACTAGTCCACTTCTCCGATTGTGTTTTGTTTGTGCTGTGACACAGTGAACGTGCTTCTTGCTGGATCCTGTAAGTGGCCACAGGGCTTGAGGTTGGGACGATTGATTACAACCGGCTTGTGCACACGCAAGAAAAAAAAAAAACTACGACCAGACTGGTACGAACACTCGTCCAGCAGCACTGCGATGACGTTTTTTTTAAATGTGCCCATTTGGACAATCGTGATGCCAAGTGATTCTGATGCGGTGCTGGGAACTTCCTGAAAAGTGAGAGTTCTACTGGTGAGGTGTCTCGTAGCAGCGCGTTTCGGCTCAAGCGGGAACTGGTCAAGAGTGAAATGTTTCTGAAGGTGCGTTGATTAGAACCTACAGCTGCTCTGTATACGTGCATACCCACATGTATTTGTACCAACTGGCATGCACTAGACACGCGTTAGACGCTGTCACGAGGCTAGTCAACCCACAAGCTCTCGTGTAGGTTCTTGTGCATACAAACCGATGAGAAAACCCACATCGGTAAAGAGAACACGAGACCGTCTATGCACGCAAGAAAAACAACTAAATATATTTTCAATAAACTAGATAAAGAGAAAGGAATAAGAGAAAAAACAAACAAAGCACACAAATTCGAGGAGAAGTTAACCTAATGACCGCGAAATGCTAAGGATGCGTAAGTTCCGCAATAGCAAAAGCGACTGTTACCGTTCGGTCGCGGCACTCTTGTAGACGGCGAGGGTTGATGCGATGGGGTGCAGACAAGGTAGATCAGAGGTCCAATCGTGGTTGAAGGTAACTCCGGGCGCACCAAGGTCAGTGACCTCTCAGCGTTCGTCCTCCGACGCTGGGACGTAGCCCTGGAAACGGGACGAGCCTGGCCAAAGCCAGATGGTGAGAAGCCTGGCCAACGCCAAACGACGAGCAGCCTGGCCAACGCCAGACGACGAGCGGCCTGGCCAACGCCAGACGATAGATGATGCTCGGGTGCCCGACCAGGTGGAAGCCCGCAGCAGCCTTGGAACTCGGCCGCCACCCCCGCGCCCTGGTAGCCTGCTTGCCTCCGTCGCGTCCCGGCCACGTCTGCCCCGTTCTTCCTTCGGGCTTCTTCCAAACCAGCGTGGGGGCCTCTCATTGGTCCGAACTTCACGCGCCTCGTCTGCCCATCGTCTTTCTCACCGAATACATCGCGAAAGCGCGCGTCCACACCATCGATCGTCGTCGTCTTCTTTCCTATGCCGGTGCACTCGCGCACATTTTAAACCGAACACTGGTTGCAATCGCGCACTTCACGAAACGCGCACTTCACTTATCACAGACGCGCGCCTGGCGTTTCAATAAAAACCGAAAAGTGAACTCGCTTCTCAGATTCGCGTCGACACACGTTGACGGAGTTGCACGAAAGCATTCGCGTGAAATGGTTCATAGTTGCACTTCATGGTGCGCTTCATCTCGGAAACCACGAGGTAAGTCGAAGAGAGAGAAATCATTTTCTGTTGTTTACGGCAACGCAGCATTGCTGAAAAACGCAGATGTTGCATTGAACGAACATGGCGAAACAATCTTGGTCGACTTAGCGCACACCGAAACGCTCCTCCTCTTCAGTTTATGTTCTGGCTACGGTTTTGTCTTTGGTCACGGCGAGAATCCAGCTGGAGCCATATGCGCATGCGTACTCGTTTTCAACCTTTTGCATAATAATAAATAACACCACCAGCCATTTGCAAGATCACGTGAAAGTAATGCACCAATTACAGACGCGGATGGCAGAGAAAAAGAGGAGTAATCGAGAGAGTGAGGAGGACGGCTCGAGAACAATGAGTGACGCTACATTGTTTCAACTAGGGACCTTACCCTACCCGAGTCATTCACGCCACCTCGCTACTCATGACGGAAATGCGCTCAAGTTATGGAGCTTTGAGGATCGCCAAACGGTATATAGATGAATGAATGAACTTTATTAAATGCGAAACATTTCTTAGTGAACTTCAGTGACTTTGAGCGTATCTATCTATCTATCTATCTATCTATCTATCTATCTATCTATCTATCTATCTATCTATCTATCTATCTATCTATCTATCTATCATATCAATCAATCAATCAATCAATCAATCAATCAATCAATCAATCAATCAATCAATCAATCAATCAATCAATCAATCAATCAATCAATCAATCAATCTGTCTATCTATTTATGTATCTATCTATCTAGCCACCTGCTACTTTAGCTCTCCTGGCCGTTTAGATAATGGAAGTCAATACCAAACTTGGTATGGCATAACGCGACTCTACGAAGAACATATCTGACTAGTCATAACATGAGAATCACGACATGTATCTCATGATTATTATTTCATGGTACTGCAGCTGTTGCGGTGCTTTCGTTCACATGGCATGTTGCAAAACTGGCATGTTATGACATGATTGCATGGGAAACACAAGCGACATACCCTACAGTGAAAGTCATGCGTGTCATGTACCCACATGACTACATGCCATGCTCATGATGCGCTCGCGGCCGTTTCGCCAGCTTCACATTTGCCACGTTCGGTAGTACAGTACGTGAATGGATTACAAAAATATGTGACTGATGCAAACATGATAAACATGAGATGCGTGTCATGTAAGAGATAGCATGGCTACATGCTACGCTCATGATGGGCTCGCGGGCGTTTCGCTAGCTTCACATGTACCAAACTCGGTATTACGTGACGCGAACGCACGACATAGCTAAGTGACACATCCAAACATGATAATCACGATATGCGTGTCATGTAACAGCATGACTACATGTCTCCCCCATGATGCGCTCGTTGCTGTGTCGCTAGATTCACATGTAGCCCCGCCGCGGTGGTCTAGTGGCTAAGGTACTCGGCTGCTGACCCGCAGGTCGCGGGTTCAAATCCCGGCTGCGGCGGCTGCATTTCCGATGGAGGCGGAAATGTTGTAGGCCCGTGTACTCAGATTTGGGTGCACGTTAAAGAACCCCAGGTGGTCAAAAATTTCCGGAGCCCTCCACTACGGCGTCTCTCATAATCATATGGTGGTTTTGGGACGTTAAACCCCACAAATCTAGATTCACATGTACTAAGAGTGGTATACCGTGACGTCAATAAATGATGAAGGTATGTGACTGGTGCAAACAAGATAATCATGGGATATGTGTCATGTGAGAACATGACTACATGCCACAGTGAAGGCGCCAATACATTTGGACGTGACGCGGTGCGCGTGCTCGCCAGCGTTCATTTTGTCGCGTCACGCAGGCGTTGCCACGCCATGCGCTGGTCGTGCCATATACTCGCAGGCGTGCGCCGCGCTGCTTTGGTTTGACGTATGCGCGTTTCAGCGCCTCCAGTGTTTCTCCATCACGAAAAGACTGAGACGCAGTGTTGTCTGGGTAAAGCATGGGCACGAAATGCAACATGTTGCATTTCGCGCCACTTGCCGTCGGGCTGCGCCGACGCACGCTGGTCGCACCGGTCGCGCCTGGCGTCAGACCATAGAGTTCTCACGTTTTCCTAATGTATAGCGTCACCGTACGCAGCGTGCGCGCACGTCAACGTTACGTTGGAGTATATTGGGCCCTTCATGATACACTCACGGCTGTTTTGATAGCTTCATATATAGCAAATTTGGTTGTACGTGACGTCAATGATGACGAAATAGATGACTGGTGTAAACATGATAATTCTGCCACGCGTGTCATGTAAGAACATGACAACATACTCCGCTCAAAGCGTGCTCGTGGGCGTTTCGCTGGCTCGACACGTACTAAATTTGATATAACGTGACGTGAATTGATGACGAAGGTAAATGACACATCCAAAAATGATAATCATGACAGGGAAGTCATGTACGGCATTAATTACCTCCACCTCGTAATGTTGTGCTGATTTCAAAGTGACAAACGAACCTTTCTCATTCGTGCTTCGCATATCATCGATTCCCTGTGTACGTGGGATCTGCCAATTTTTGGTCCATCGGAACGTGCTTTAGCACGTTGCGAGCCGCTCCCACGTCGGAACAGATACACCAAGTCTCTCTGCTGCGTCGCGGGCCCAGTGTACTGCCCATAGCTGTTCGAGTCTTGAGCTTGCAATAGCAAGCACCTTCCCACTTGGACGGCGTGGTGACTTCACCACAGCGTAACGCATGGCACCACCAGAGCATATGTTTCAAGGTAGCTATATCGTCGCAGAAGCAACTTGTATTAGTTGGCTGTATTTTGGGATAAATTTTGTTCAATAGCGTGGAACTAGGGTCGCCCCGACATGAAGAATCCTGAGTGTCAGAGCCTAAGGTCTGCTTAGTTTTCTGTGTGGTGGAGGGTATTGTCTCCACGTCAGGTAAAAATATTTTGTCAGTTAATTATACGAGATGGGAGAATCATGGTTTTCCAAGACATGAGCACCGCGCCCCCAATAGCTTCGCGGTTTACTAGTCCTCGCGCAGCTATGTCGGCTTACTCGATGAGATTGGGCGGGGCTTCCTCAGTGCTTCCCTTATGAGCTGGGAACCAAACGAGTGTGTGTGGCTCGATGTGTTTGTCCCAAAGAATTTACAAAACTGGTTCCGATATTGTTCCCTTGACAAATGCTCGGACCGCCGAACTCGAGTCGCTGTAAATTGTGGACCTCAGGTTATCCAGCAAGGCCAACGCGATCGCCACTTGCTCTGCTATTTTAGCCACCATTGTCCGGACTGTTATCGAGTTGGTGATACTGCCCTCGTGATTGATGCTCACTGCCGCATACGCCTTCCCCTCGGGTTGTCGGGCTGCATCGACGAAGGAGCAGTCCACGACATTTTTTAGGGGTGAAGCTCCTTAAAGTGGCACCCGTTCGTCTCTCGTAGTAGTCGTAGTTGTAGTGTGTAACCAGTCTTACTTTTTGACCTGCAAGGTGGAGCTGGTGGAAGATTCCTCCTGTGCGTTGTTGAACAATAAACCATTCGCAGTGTGCGCGTTAACTAAAAGCCGAATTTTCCTGTCTCTCATTCCCCATTAGCAGCCATGGGCATGTACATTGAGCACTATCTGACAAGCAAGGGTTGCTACGTTATACTCGCTGGGCGTAACCTCCTTGGTTTTAGAAAGGTTTAGCGAGCGTTGGGCCGCGGTGCCATGAATACAGTGAACTAGTATTTACATGCACTCGAGGTGGTTAAAGGTGGGAAGTAGATACGAAGCGCAAGCCGTAAGAAAGAAAAAGCCGAATTCTCCTGTCTCTAATTCCCCATCAGCAGCCATTAGCATGTACATTGGGCACTATCTGACAAGAAAGGGTTGCTACGTTATACTCGCTGGGCGTAACCTCCTTGGTTTTAGAAAGGTTTAGCGAGCGTTGGGCCGCAGTGCCATGAATACAGTGAACTAGTATATACATGCATTCGAGGTGGTTAAAGGTAGGAAGTAGATACGAAGCGCAAGCCGTAAGAAAGTAAAAGCTGAATTCTCCTGTCTCTCATTCCCCATTAGCAGCAATTAGCATGTACATTGAGCACTATCTGACAAGAAAGGGTTGCTACGTTATGCTCGCTGGGCGTAACCTTCTTGGTTTTAGAAAGGTTTAGCGAACGTTGGGCCGCAGTGCCATGAATACAGTGAACTAGTATATACATGCACTCAAGGTGGTTAAAGGTGGGAAGTAGATACGAAAGGCAAGCCCTAGGAAAGTAAAAGCTGAATTCTCCTGTCTCTCATTCCCCATTAACAGCAATTAGCATGTACATTGAGCACTCTCTGACAAGAAAGGGTTGCTACGTTATTATCGCTGGGCGTAACCTCCTTGGTTTAGATAGGTTTAGCGAACGTTGGGCCGCAGTGCCATGAATACAGTGAACTAGTATATACCAAGAACTCGAGGTGGTTAAAGGTGGGAAGTAGACACGAAGCGCAAGCCGTAAGAAAGTGTGCTTATGCCACCTCTCGTTTAGTTCTTGGAATGTCCGCTGGATGGCGGTGCTTCTATATGGAGAATATAGAAGCACCGGGGATAAGCTCAGGGGAACGCACATAGATGAAGCTGGCTCCAGAAGTCTGGGTAGTGATCACAAACGTATCAAGCTAAGTTTTGGAAGAGCAGTGAAAGTGGCAAGGAGACAAGATGAGCAACTACAGGAAAATTTTTATCTAGAAAGGCAAATTGAAATACACAAAACAAATTGAGAAAGTAATCACGAAGGATAATAAGACAGTGTGGACATGCACGAATCTAGTAGACTCTTTGAGCTAGAGCTTGCTAAGACGCGTGACAAGTCACCCCGGAAAGGAAGACACAACCCCAAAAGTTGGTAGGATGAGGAAGTTAAGAGAGCCATAGCAAAACGTCAAGAAGCCTCTAGGGAACACAGACATGCTAAGCAGAGGGGTGAACCAACAGATCATGTTGAAAGAAAATGGAAACCTTTCTAAGCTGTAGAAGGGATGCATCCCTTCTGATCAATGAAAAGATTAGAAGAAAGGGAGCTCAGTGGCTGGCAGAAGTACATAAAAAAGATAGAAAGGCAGCTGCAAAATTTTGGAACCATCTAAACTCGCTAAGAAATGAGATGAGCCTAGAGCAGAGTTTTATAACTACAGCCCAAGGTGCTAGGCTAGAAGGGGACGAAGCTATTGAATATATAAGAACAAGGGTGACAGAAAAATTTCAACAAAGAAGTACTTTATGCACCACCATAGACAAGGACGAATCAAGTGGTGCAATGGCTCCATTTTCACAAGCAGAGTGGGAAAGGGCTGAGAAAAGAGTTCCTATATTAGTACATCAACAGGCCAAGATGGCATTCGAATTATGCTGATAAAGACATTAGGTCGGAAGTCTAAGCAGGCTTTGAGAGAGGTAGTGAGCAAAATAATAATCGATGGTGAAGTTTCCGATGGATGGAAACTTAGCAGGATAAGCATGATCTATAAAAGAAAGGGGGACAAAGCTGTCATAGACAACTATCGTGCTATAACAGTGACATCAGTGGTCTACAGGCTGGCGATGCAGATTATAAAGGAAAGACTGTAGGCATGGATAGAGGAGGAGGGGGTGCTGGGGGAACTGCAGAATGGGTTTCGGAAACACAGGAGGTTGGAAGACAATCTGTTCTCACTGACGCAGTGCATCGAAATAGCAGAAAAAGAACACAGGCCCCTGTGGCTAGCATTTTCGGATATCAAGGGAGCGTACGATAGCGTGGTTCAAGAGGAATTGTGGGGAATACTGGACACACTAGGCGTGGAACATGTAGTCACTAATCTTTTAAAGGGTATCTATACAGGTAACAAGGTAGTTGTACAGTGGGAAAAACAAGTATCCAAGCCTGCAGAGGTAAAACGGGGGCTAAGGCAGGGTTGCCCCCTGTCACCCTTATTATTCATGATGTACCTACAAGGATTAGAGGCCAAATTAGAGAGAAGTGGACTGGGCTTCAACCTCTCTTTAGTCAAACAATGAAAACTTATTGATCAGGCACTACCAGCATTAATGTACGCAGATGATATAGTGCTAATGGCCAACAACAAGGAAGATTTGCAGAGATTGATGGACATCAGCGGTAATGAGGGAGATAGGTTAGATTTTAGATTCAGTAAGGAAAAATCAGCAGTCATGATTTTCAATGACAACGAAGGTAGTGAGCTTAGAATACAGAAGGTCACGCTAGAGATAACAGATAAATACAAATATCTGGGCGTATGGATAAGCACTGAGACCGAGTACCTGAGGAAACACGAAATATACGTGACGACTAAAGGTAACAGGAATGCAGCAGTGATAAAAATTAGGGCACTGTGGAATTACAATAGGTATGATGTTGTGAGAGGAATATGAAAAGGGGTCATGGTTCCTGAGCTGACGTTCGGCAATGCGGGCTTGTGCATGAAATCAGAAGTTCAAGCAAGATTAGAAATTAAGCAACGTGGAATAGGTAGGCTTGCTTTAGGAGCTCACGGAAATACACCAAATCAGGGAGTACAAGGTGATATGGGATGGACATCATTTGAGCACAGGGAACCTAGCAGCAAGATAAAACTTGAGAAGCGATTGAGAGAAATGGGGGAGGAGCGTTGGGCTAGGAATGTTTTCAGCTACTTGTACATGAAGAATGTCGATACAAAATGGAGGGAGCGAACCAGGAAGTTGACTGGTAAATACTTAGAAAACAGCAGGTGGGCAAACCAAAAAGAACTATCAGTTAAGAAGAAAGTGAAGGAAACGGAGACTGACATGTGGAGAATGGGCATGATTAAAAAGTCCGCACTAGAGATCTATCGAA
This sequence comes from Rhipicephalus annulatus, assembly GCA_013436015.1. Classification (NCBI taxonomy): domain Eukaryota; kingdom Metazoa; phylum Arthropoda; class Arachnida; order Ixodida; family Ixodidae; genus Rhipicephalus; species Rhipicephalus annulatus. Next base: position 175,083 of record WOVY01000417.1, on the reverse strand, counting down.
CTTTTAAGCAGGAAATTGCCAAGGAAAGGATCTATGATAATACTCGGGGTAGTTCTCTACTGTTTGAGGCCAGAACGGGAGTATTGCGAACCAAGACATACCGCGCCAAATACGAAGGGGTAGACACAGTATGCAGTGCGTGTGGAGAGGAAGAAGAAACTGCCGAACACTTGATAATGTTCTGTAAAGGGCTTCACCCTATAGTTCAGGATGATGGCGCAGAGTTCTTCAATGCACTAGGGTTTAGGGACCGGGAGGGGGAAATAGACTTTAAGCTGGTAGACTTAACTAGATGGAGGTTATCTGATTGGTGGCTAAAGTCAAGGCACGAGTGAAAATTAAACTCTTCACTGCAAAGTACGAATCCTCAAACTCACTTTTTAAGGAAAGAAAACAAATCTAGTTTTTGGTTCATTAAGTATTATGCCTTGGTGGTGGCAGTAGCCTGCGCCCGACCTAAAGGGCACAGCCATATCCATCCATCCATCCATCCATCCATCCATCCATCCATCCATCCATCCATCCATCCATCCATCCATCCATCCGTCCATCCGTCCGTCCATCCGTCCGTCCATCCGTCCGTCCATCCGTCCATCCGTCCATCATCCATCCATCCATCCATCCATCCATCCATCCATCCATCCATCCATCCATCCATCCATCCATCCATCCATCCATCCATCCATCCATCCATCCATCCATATGATTAAAATATGCGTGATGGTGGTACTTGGAGTGTTGAATAGATGGACGAACGGACACACAACACAGACAGATGCATGGACAGATTTTCCATGCATCTGTCTCCATCGTGCGTCCATGCATCCATCTGTCTCCATCGTGCGTCCATGCATCCATCTGTCTCCATCGTGCCTCCATCGTGCATCCATGCATCTGTGCGTCCATGCATGGACGCACGGATGGCTGCATGGGCGGATTGACGCATGAACGAACGCAGGGGCGGATGCATGGACGAACGGAGGGACGGACGCACAGATGGACGTGCGGACGCACGAACAGATGCACACACGGACGGGCAGATGCACGCATGGACGGTCACACAGATGGACGCATGGATGGACGGAAGCAAGAACGAATAGACATACGGATGCTTCGCCCCACTCTCCATCATTCACTCCGTAGATAGGCTGCCATTTTTTGAGCCCTTTGTTGTAGAGCCTTGGCCCTGGCCTGTCTTCTACCCTCGTTATGCTCGGGGTAGACATTTCGCGGGATGGAGACAGCGGTGATTTGTTCTCGCTGTTGACGAAGAATGATGCCGAAGTGAGACTTGATCGGTGGAATCTCCAGCTCCAGCAGGATGTTTCTCCCGGAACACGTGGTAGACAGCCTGGGAATTTGTGCCCTCTCCTGTGCCTCTGAGATTTCTTTAAGCGTGTTGTCCATGCTGAGACGGAACAGTCTAACCGTGCTCGAGTACATGGGAAGCCCGATGGCTCTCTTGATGGCTTTTCTGATTAACTTGCCGAGCTTATCAGGCTCCGGCCTCTGCCAGTTCTGCATGGTTGTAACGTAGGTGAAATGGCGCATCAAAAAGGCGTGCACCAACCTGGCGAGGGTATCTTTCATAAGTCCCTGTTGCCTCTTGGCGACCCTTCTTACTGGTTTGGCGGCATTTTCAGTGTTCCTGGCGAGACTCATGACCGTCAGGTCATTGGAGCCGTTAAACTGGATGGTCATACCTAGAACCCGGAGGGAGTCCACCCTGGGGATCAAACTGTCCTCACCTGTTTGAAGAGTGATGTCAACATCGTTTAATGGCTTCCACCCTCTCGGTTTGGATCCCTGCGCTTGGGCATGTACAGAAGTAGTTCCGAGTTCTGCGGCAAGCACTGAAGACCAGTCGGTTTTGAGTAGTTTTCCGTGTCCTCAATAGCTTCCTGTAGCACACCCTCTTTTCGTTCACTGCTGCCACCGGTACACCAATTAATGATGTCAGCATAGATGGTATTGTCACGTTTCTCACGACAAACTCGATATAATGGGCTCGTTGAGTCGACTAGCCAAGCAGCAGCTTAGATATTTCGTCTTTGTCCTCTTTCACTCATGAATCTCACCCAAGCACACCATGTGGCACTAGTCCCCCCCTTTGAAAGCATCAATTCGATGCTCGTAAAGAAAGAAAAGAAAGTGAAGGCATACACACGCAGATCTAGAGAACCAAAAGACGGAGAGTGCCAGTACTCGCAGGGCACATAAGGAAGTTTCGCCAACACTTGCGCCAAGCGCAAAGAGAAAAGGTATAAAAACACAGGAGAACACAAACAGCAGCAGTGACGCAATGTCACGGCCTGTCGTAACACGTGAAACCACAAGGGCTACTCTTTGAAGTAGGGCTTCAGCCGAACGACATGACGGTTTCGGGCCGAAGCTGTCGACGAGAATACGCTGCACCGTCTGGAAATACTTCGCATTTAAGATCTTTGGCACGTCTAAGAACCTTTTACGGTGCATAATAACGGTTTAGGAGTTTTTCGAATAAGCCTGGTCGTCGAACAGAGATTCACACACACACTCGTTCCCCATGGTGGCAGGTGACATTTCGATGGCGGAGGTTGTAACGCCGTGCGTCGGCATCTTGTTGGTGACTGGTGTTTATGCGAGCTAGATGACGAGCTTCTTCGGCGTATTGAGTGTATTGCTCCACGTCTGGAGCAAGTTCATTGCTTTGGCCGCACGGAAGCATAGCATCGAGCATGGTTCATACGTTGCGTCCGTAAACAAGTCGTAAAGGCGGAAATCACGTTGTTTCTTGCGTTGCCGTATTGTATGCAAACGTGATGTATAGAAGAATCTCATCCCAGGTTTTGCGTTGTACGTCCACGTACATTGACAGCATGCCTACTATGGTCTTGTTAAGCCTCTCTGTCAGGCCATTCGATTGCAGGTGATAAGCCGTCGTTTTTTGATGACTTGTGCAGCTCGATTTGAAAATATCCTCGATCAGTCGTGCTGTAAACGACGTCGCTCTGTCCGTAAGCACGCATGACGGGGCAACATGTCGTAGGACGATCTGGTTCACGAAGAACTGCGCGACTTCAGAGGCCGTGCCACGGGGTAACGCTTTTGTTTCAGCATAACGAGTAGGGTAATCTGTCGCAACTATAATCTATTTGTTCCCAGAGGATAACAAAGGGATGGGTCCGAGATGGTCCATTCCCACGAGGTTGAACGGTGTCCGTGGTGGTGTGATCGGCTGGAGCAGGCCCACGGGTCTCACAGGCGGAGTCTTGCAGTGCTGGCACTCACGACAGCCTTTCACATAGCGATGTACACTAGCTGATAGTCGGGGCCAGTAGTACTGTTGGTGTTCACTGGCGAGAGTTTGCGAATAGCCCAAATGTCGTGACGTGGGCTCGTCGGGGCACGCAAAAAGGATATCCTTACGCGTGTCGGTAGGAACAACGAGTAGGAAGGCTTTGTCGCTACCACGGGCGTTTTTCTTGTAAAGAATGCCTCTTAGAAAGAAAGAGGACAGCTCGCGAGCAATGTTTTGAGGGACCTGAGAGTTCCGGCCTTCCAGAGAATCAATAATTGAGCGTAATTCTTCGTCTTCCCTCTGTTTCGACATGAATTCCGAATGGCTAACTGCTCCGAGAAAACCATCTTCATCCTCGGAGCCCCTGACAGCGTGTCCCACAGGTGCTCGAGAAAGCGTGTCGGCATCTTCGTGTTTGCGCCCTGACCTGTACACAATCGTAATGTCGAACTCCAGCAAACGCAAACTCTACCGAGAGAGACGGCCGGATGGATGTCTGAGATTTGCCAGCCAGCAGAGCAAGTGGTGGTCAGTCACCACTTTGAAGGGACGATTATAGAGGTAAGGCCGAAATTTGGTCGTCGCCCACACGACTGCGAGGCATTCTTTTTCTGACGTAGAATATTTGGTCTCGGCTCGAGATAGAGTACGACTGGCTTAAGCTATTACAGGCTCAACGCCGCCGTGTCGTTGTATAAGGACCGCCCCAAGTCCGACGTTGCTGGCATCTGTATGAATTTTCGTAGGAGCGTCCTCATTAAAAGTGGCAAGAAGAGGGGCTGTTTGCATTCTTTGTCGTAGCTCTGTGGACGCTGTATCTTGTTCTGCGCTCCAAGTAAAGGGCACGTCATCTTGGGTGAGCCGCGTAAGAGGTTAAGCTATCTTAAAAAAAGTTTGCGATAAATCGGCGATAATACGTGCAAAAGCCGAGGAAACAGCGTACTGCTCTTTTTTCTGATGGAACAGGGAAGGCAGCGACGGCAGCAGTTTTCTCTGGATCAGGTCGCACTCCATCCGCACTAATGACATGTCCCAGAAATTACTGCTTTTTATAGCCGAAATGGCATTTTTGGGGCTTCAGCGTGAGTGCAGCTGTGCGAATGGCTTCCAGAACCTTTATCAAAGGCTTCAGATATTCTTCCAAGCTCTCGGAAAAGACCACGTCATCGAAGTAGACAAGGCAGCTTTGTCACTTCAAGCCAGCGAGAACAGTGTCCATCATTCTCTGAAAAGTGGCTGGGGCAGAACAGAGGCCGAAGGAAAGAACTCAGAATTCCTAAAGTCCGACTGGAGTCCCAAACGTGGGTTTTTCTCGGTCTCGTTCATCCACTTTGATTTGCCAATAGGCACTCTTTAGATCGATGGACGAAAAACACTTCGCGCGTGGTAACCTGTCGAGAGAGTAATCGACCCGTGGAAGCGGGTAGACGTCTTTTTTCGTGACACTATTAGGCTTCCGGTAGTCAATACAGAATCACAGCGTTTCGTCTTTTTCTTCACTAGAACGACTGGTGAGGACCAAGGGCTGCTGGATGGTTGAATAATTCCGTCATCAAGCATCTCTTTTACTTGTGTCTGAATAGCCTCGCGTTCTTTCGCAGAAACGCGATTAGGCTGCTGCCGGATGGGGCGGACGTCATCATCGATAATAATTCGATGCTTCATGAGGTGTGTTTGACGAACTTTGGAATTATAGGCGAAGCAAGATTGAAACTCCCTTAAAAGGTCATGAAGAGTGGGCAACGTGGCAGCACGTTGACAGCAATGCTGAACGAGCACGTCTTCTTTCTTGTGCAGATTTTGACTGTCGCCTTTGGTGAGCATGCGCTTGCCGTGGAAAATGCTTCCATCCGGTTGGATTCGCCAGCTGCCGCAGCTCGAGAGGAAAACGACGCATTCACTGTTTCGACAATCTGCGATTTCATCGAGCCGATGCAGTATGAGCGTGTGGAAGCTACTGATTACAGCGTTTCCTTCGGAGTGACGTCACGACTTGACAGCTATTTATACCGGCCGACGTCCCTCTGGCACTTCAGTGGGCAACGTGGCAGCACGTTGACAGCAATGCTGAACGAGCACGTCTTCTTTCTTGTGCAGATTTTGACTGTCGCCTTTGGTGAGCATGCGCTTGCCGTGGAAAATGCTTCCATCCGGTTGGATTCGCCAGCTGCCGCAGCTCGAGAGGAAAACGACGCATTCACTGTTTCGACAATCTGCGATTTCATCGAGCCGATGCAGTATGAGCGTGTGGAAGCTACTGATTACAGCGTTTCCTTCGGAGTGACGTCACGACTTGACAGCTATTTATACCGGCCGACGTCCCTCTGGCACTTCAGTGGGCAACGTGGCAGCACGTTGACAGCAATGCTGAACGAGCACGTCTTCTTTCTTGTGCAGGTTAGTTATCTGCCCAATGCCAAGTGTGTTCGTAGTAATAATGTTTGCTTAGTGCTGCTACCTTGCCCACATGTGCTAAATGATGTTTGATCCATTTTGTGCGTTTTTGTTGACTTGATTGCACAATGTGGGGATGTCGAGCAAAATCCGGGGCCTGATTCTGATAGTGCTGAAGGGGTAACCGAGTTCAAAGCATCTCTCTCCGGTTTAAGTGATCGAGACCTGATACTCAATGTTCTAACAGGACAGAAAGAAATTATCGAGCGCATGAATGACTTCAGTGCTGCGCAGAAAACATTATCTGACACACTAACCGAATGTAAGGGTAGGCTTGATTCGTTGGAATCAGCTCTTGCCAATTTATCCTTGACGCAAGGCAAACTGGAAGCCGTTGAATCCGAAGTTAGCAATCTGCAAAAAATGGTTGTTGCTATGGTGGATAAAATTGATGATCTAGAAAATCGCAGTCGTCGTAACAACATTATTATTCACGGTCTTGAAGAACCTGCTAGCGAAACTCCTGCATCATTACGGGAGAGCGTGACTCAAACTTTTTTGCTCGACCAGCTCGGCCTTACTATATCAGGAATAGAAAGATGTCACAGACTTGGTAGTAAACGGCCTGATAAAACGCGGCCTGTCATCGTGAAATTACTTGACTTCCGTGAAAAACTTACAATTCTAAAAAACTGCGCTAAGCTCAAGGGATCAAACTACTATGTCACAGAAGATTTTTCTCAGAAAGTGAGAAATATTAGATCAAAATTGTGGGACTGCACCGCAGAATATAGAAAAAACAAACAGCGAGTGAGGCTTATCTTCGACAAAGTGTCCATTAATGATGTTCTTTACATGTGGGACGAAACCAGTGGTTCTATTGTTCGTGTTCCTAAACGCCATCATACATGACGAACAACCGGTTGCAATTCCTTAAAGCTGCTTAATGTGAACTGTCGAAGCATAGTGAATAAGGGTCTTGATCTTGAACACTTGGTGGCAATTCATGAGCCTGATGTTATCGCGCTTACTGAAACCTGGCTGCACAGTGGTGTTTATGATAACGAATTCACTCCCCCAAATTTTTATGTTTATCGTCGTGATCGCAACTCTCGTGGTGGGGGAGTTGCCCTTCTCTTCAAGAAAAATTTGAACGTGGCCAGAATGTCTGATGCTGTAGACGTTGAAGCACTCTTCTGTAAGCTGTTTCATGAGGGCCAAAATGTGATTGTTGGTGTTGTATACCGACCACCAGCGAGTGATTTAGAAGTACTAGAGAATCTTAGAAAGTACATTGATTGCAATACAACTGATAACAATAAATTTATTTTGTGTGGTGATTTTAACCTCCCCGGCATTAACTGGAACACTCTTTCGACTGACAGAAGCGACGCAAATAATAATGAAGCATTAATTGATATTGCATTTCAATTTGGTTTAACCCAACTAGTTAAAGACTTCACACGTGTTCACGGAACTAGTAAATCTGTGCTTGACCTTGTTTTTGTTAGTTCAAGTATTCGTGGTGATTCGAAATGTGAAATAGTTGAGGGAATTTCCGACCATAAATGTGTTTTAATAGAGTTCTCTTCATTACTGCAGAAACCCATCTTTAACGTTTCTCATTTTCCTGACTTCTCAGCTGCTGATGATACGTCGATATTAGACAGACTGGAAATAGCCTACGATGAACTTGGCAGTAGTATGATCACTGAAGAGTATGACGTCAATTCATTATGGCTGAAATTCAAAAATACAATTCACGCCTGCATTCAGCTCTTTGTACCAGTCAAGTATCGAAAAATCAATTCTGCGAATCCTTGGATAACGCGTGATAGCATTCACATTAAAAGAAAACTAAACCGTGCCAGGAAACAAATTAAGAAGAACAGTAGTCAAAAACGTATCGCTGAAGTGGCAATGCTCTCTCGTGAACTTAAGAAAAAGATGAAGCAGGAACGTTTCAACTTCTATAACATTCGTTTGAGCACGCTGGTAAAGGAGGCACCAGCTAAGTTTTGGAGGACCATCACACCGAAGTCCTCAAGTACTAATATATTTAACATAGGCAATGATTTCACATCCGATGCTGCTAAGATTTCTGATGCGTTCAACACCCACTTTGAATCCGTTTTTTCCAAAGATAATGGTAGCATACCCTTATTTGACAAATTCCAGACATTACCTCCGATTGAAGATTTGGAAATAACAGAAAGTGGAATATTTAACCTCTTGCTTAATTTAGATGTGAAAAAGTCATATGGACCCGATAATATACCTAATGCATTCCTTAAACGATACGCTGAGTGGTCATCTAAATTTTTGTTAATTATTTACCATACATCCCTTTCGACGGGTACTTTGCCTGATGACTGGAGAATTTCCAAGATAAAACCACTGTTTAAAAATGGCGATAAGCAGCTTATTTCTAACTATCGACCTATAGCTTTAACATGCGCGTGTTGTAAAATTCTCGAGCATCTTATTCATAAACATATTACGCTTTTCTTAGAAAATTACTCAATATTAACACCAATGCAACATGGATTCCGTCACGGCTTTTCTACTGTAACTCAACTGGTTGAAATGACACATGACTTCGCCGCAGCTATTAATGAGAGAAAACAGATAGACGTAATTTTTTTAGATTTTGTTAAAGCATTTGACAAGATTTCCCATTCTAAATTGCTCATTAAACTGAACACATTATTAAAAAACAGGAAACTGTGTAGCTGGATTAAATCGTATCTAACATCCCGGCAGCAATACGTTGTTTTTAAAGACACTCCATCAAACATGTTACCTGTTGGCTCAGGGGTTCCCCAGGGCTCCGTGCTTGGCCCGTTGTTGTTTTTGGTGTTCATAAATGATATTGTTGATAATTGCAGGGTTAAAATACGATTATATGCAGATGATTGTGCGTTGTATTCACTTATTCACACAGTTGAAGACCAAGTTAAGCTTAACACAGAAATTGAGAAACTCATGAAGTGGTGTAATTCTTGGCAAATGTGTGTAAACTATCAAAAAAGTGTGGCCATGTCGATAACAAATAAGAAGTGTCCCCTTGTTTACAATTATACAGCTGATGGAAACATCCTAAATCGAGTAACAGAGTACAAGTATCTAGGCTTGCATATATGTAGCAACCTCCACTGGGATCGACATATCGACTACATATCTAATAATGCAATGATGAAATTACATTTTTTGAGACGTTCTCTTCGCTATTCATCATACAACACTAAAATTCTGGCGTACAAATCTCTTATTCAACCCATTTTGGATTATGGAAACATTATCTGGGATCCTTACACCAATGTCAATATCCATAAACTAGATAGAATCCAAAACAAGGCTGTCCGATTTATTTTCAAGAAATATGGCCCAACGTCAGTCTTTGAATTAGTTGCCAAAGCGGGATTCAAACGGACTTCAGAAAGAAATAGAATTTCTCGTTTGTTGTTCTTCTATAAGATAGTTAATGGTCGAATAAATAGTAACACAGGTGAATACTTAAAGTTCTCTTCCGGTTACTCTACCAGACAACGTCATAAACACACTGTCGTTCCTTTCCAGCCCAATAATAATACTTTCAAGTATTCCTTTTTTCCGCGCACTGCCAAAGAATGGAATGAGCTTGACAGCAAAATTATTGAAACAGACAGTATCGAGGCATTTGAAAAATTTATATCTGACTAGTGTTTTTTTTCTTCGTGAAACATTTTTATGTTGTTTGAAGTGCTTTGTTCTGTGTTGACTGCAGTATTGTATTGTTGATTTTGTTGTACTATGTATACCCACTCTGCTATGGCCCCATGTTGGGGCTAGCAGTATTGCTAAATAAATAAAATAAATAAAAGTGCAGCCTTTCTCTCGTCTGACAGCGTCGAAATTACTGTCGATGTGGTCTAAAAATTCCTCATCCTCATGAGTTTCCTCTGACGCGAAGCACTCCGTGACGTCGGCAACAGGGTCTCCGTAAGCTATGGTGGTTCCATGGAAAAGATGCTGGTGCTCGTAATTGAAGTTTGTAACTAGTATCTGTGACTGTCCGTCACGGACACGCACAACGCTTCGGGCGGCGCATACACCTTGGAGCAGCAGAAGTGATAGGTTGCTTTCAGCCACCACGTCACCGTCTCGGAGGTCTTCACAAGTGACTTCGATGGGAATAGTAGCTCAAGGCGGCAGCGTCACACTATCGTCTGCAACACGCAGCGCAGGTCTACGGCAGTTATCAGCATCTCGATCTGTTGCGTATTGAGTCGAGAACGTCACGATGTGTTCACGGAGATTTATGATGGCACCGTATTCCAGAAGGAAGTCTATGCCGATAACCAGCTGACATGAATAGTCGTGAAGAACGAGGCAGCTGAGTACAAACGTCGACGCACGAATTTTCACTCTTGTCGTTCAGCGACCCAGCGGTGTTACAACGTGCCCTCCAGCTGTTCGAATTCGCGTTCCAATCCACGCCGTAATCGCTTTCCTGAGATTTTTGGCTAGCCTATCACTGATAATCGAATAGTCTGCACCAGTGTCTACCAAGGCATTGACCTGAAAGCCGTCGACCAGCACAGGTATGTCGAGTCACACGCGGTCACTGTGTTCAGATGTGGATGTCGGCGTTTCTTCTGTTCTGCGATCAATCTCTGACGAAATGCCTTCTGCGTTGTGTGCAAGCATCGGTGGGAGGTCTTCCGCACTTTGAGTCCCAGCGACCTTGCCCCCGGAGGCCACTGCCTTCAGTTTTCCCGACGAGGGCTCGGGGAGCGTTCCCGTGGCGTCACCTTGAAACGTGGCCCAGTGGCTGCGGGTCTCCTCGGAGATGGTGACCGCGATTGCCATCGTGTAAAGGATGCACGCTGTTGTGCGAGATACTCTTAGATATCCCTTGGCCTTTAACCAGTGTGGGGACGAGGGGAATTGACGGAAAATCCACGCAGTTGAAGTTGCAGGTATGGGCATTCGCGGTAAATGTGACCAACCACACCGCAGTGATAGCCGAGGGGTCGTCTGTCCGGCGTACGCTAGAGATGAGACTTGCGCGTCGGTGCACGCCGACCATCGATGTGCAAACCAGCGTGCGCTGACTGAATCGCGACTGGTGGCATCATTGTCTGGATCTGGACGTATGGCATTGTCTGGATTGGCACGTGCGACACTGGCTGGATCGGGACGTGTGGCATTGTCTGGGCCGGGACTCCTTGACCAGAAAGAGGCGTGGCAGATCGCAAGGCTTCCACCTACGTACGACGGCGACTGTCAGTACACACAGGAGCCGTTTCCGAATCAACCGTCATCGGTGGGAAACGATGGGCGTGCAGCACCTGCTGGACCTCGTCACGGATTACGCTGGTGATACAACCGACATACATACATCTTTTTCATCTTCACATCTTTTTCATTTCTTCACGGACGACAAAGCGGATGACCTCGCGAATCTATTTGGGGCTCTTGCTCCCAGTGGTGGCAAAAATTTCGGGATTTGAAGTAGCATTCACTTGACGGTCAAACAGGGCAGACCGTTGGTGCAGTACTTGCTCCATTGTTGCCGCTTCACTAAGGAACTCAGCAACACTCTTGGGGCGACTACGCAACAAACCAGCAAAACGTTGTTCCTTCACACCACGCATGAGGTGGCGCAACTTTTTTTCTTCTGCCATAGCAAAATCCGCTCGCTTAAAAACTGTCATGTCCTCGACGTACACCGAGACGGTCTCGTTTGACAACCGGATGCGCGATTGTAGTGCACGCTCTGCTCGTTCGTGGTGGTCGGGACTTCTGTAGGTTTCCAGAAAGTGACACTGGAACTCGTGCCAAGATGTCAGAACATCATCCCTGTTCAAAAACCACGTCTTAGCACCGTCTTTTAGGCAAGTGTACACGTTCTGGAGCTTCGGAGCATCATCCCGGTAATTGATCGCTGCGACACGTTCAAACTCACACAGCCAGTCGTCAACATCTTCGTGCTGCTCTCCGTGAAATGGGCGAGGCATGAGCGGGTTCTGGATGGTGCAGTATATTGGCGTGGAAGGTGTCGGAGCTTGCACGGGATCTTGTGTCGAAGTCACAGTCGCTGTGTCAGTAGTTGGTGTCTCAGGCGGTAGGCCTCGTTGGCGGCGGCTTACTCTGTGAACAGGTGTGTCCACGGGTGCAGGGCTTGTGTTCCGGCTGCTGGGTGGAGTCTTGGGCATCAGGTGGATCGTGAGAGCAATTCCACCAGTCTTGTCATGTTTCTCACGACAAGCTTGACATAATGGGCTCGCTGAGTTGACTAGCCAAGCAGCAGCTTAGATAGATTGTCTTTGTCCTCTTTCACTCATGGATCTCACCCAAGCAGGCCATGTTGCAGTGTGATTAATGCCATCGACTTCGGAGAGTCTTTGAGACACACTGATACTGACGAGGTTAAAGAGTGTCGGAATAGTACTGAGCTTTTTGGCGTCCCTCTGAAGCTAAGCTTCACCGGATCTGATCAAGATCGCCCATCGCGAGTATAGCCTATCTGTCAGTCAGGGATGGCTTTGTGTAGTGGTGGAAGCAAAATCAAGCCCAGGGCTTGAAATCTGACTGAGCACGAAGTGGGCAAGAAGCAGAACGTTGTCGATTGTCTCCGCCAAGTCCAGTCCCATTATGGCTTTTATGTTCCTTGTGTTCATTACTAACTTGATATTTGATTTGCTTCATGGCGTCTTGCGTCGAGAGGCCCGCCCTGAAGCCTATTATTTTGTGGGGATAAATTTTGCGTTCCTCCAGGTTTGGGTAAACCTGTTCACGATAGCATGTTTGGCCACGTTACTTACGAATGATGTCAGAAAGATAGGCCGGAGGTTCTCTAGGCTGGGAGGTTTGCCCAGTTTGGGGATGAGGATAGTGGTGGCCGTATTCCACATTTTTGGGCCAGTGTCACTCTTCCACACCTGGTTCATGATATCCGTCAGCTACTCCACCAACCTGTCATCCAAGTTTCTCAAAGCCTTGTTGGTGACTTATCAGGACCCGGGGCTGATCTGCCGTTTAAGTCATACAATGCCTGCCCGATCTCCTCGATTCCGAATTCCGCGTAGAGTTCTGGGTTAGCACCCGCTCGGTGAATGGGAACCGACAGTGGCGGGCCGAAAGCGATAAGCAGGTACTTCCTAACCAGTTCTGCCAGTACCCGATTGTCCGACGATTTACACTTTGCTGCATGAAGTGAGTGAGTCAGCGTGTACTTCTGGTTCGATTTGATGTTGGTGTGATCCGACAAGTGCTTTAGGAGGTTCAAAAGGCCTGCCCTACGCATCTTTCCGCCTACCGAATTGCAAATATTGTCCAATTGTTGTTTAGAGAGGACCTTACAGTGTTCCTCGACGCTTCTATTCACCTCGGCGATCTTCTTGAGAAGCCTGTGATTGAGGCGCTGCCCTTTCCACCTGGCCACAAAAGAATGTTTGGCTTCGAAAAGACGAACCAGTCTGCTGTCAATTTTTTGTACAGGCAGATCTGTTATCTAAACTGTATAACTTTCTGTTAGCAAGCTTGTCAACGTACGTTACGTAGCCTAGTGATTAGTGCCGCGCGTTGCGAATAGAGTGGTCACTCGTTCGGCACCCCGCGAGAAAACGTGGCCTTCCGTTGCGGATGGAGTGGTCACTTGTTCGACGCCACGCGAAAAAACGTGCCCTTCTCGGTTTTTAAATTCGAAGCAATTTTTAGCAAACCTTGCGCGACTTTGAATCTATCTATCTATCTATCTATCTATCTATCTATCTATCTATCTATCTATCTATCTATCTATCTATCTATCTATCTATCTATCTATCTATCTATCTATCTATCTATCTATCTATCTATCTATCTATCTATCTATCTAGCCGCCTACGACTTTAAGATCTCCTGGATGTTTCGATAATGGTATCAATACCAAAATTGGTATGGCAAAAATGACTGCATGAAGAACATATTTTACTAGGCACAACATGAAAATCCTGACATGTATGTTATGAATGTCATGATTTACATTTCATAGTCCTGCACCTCTTGCGGTAGTTACGTTCACATGGCACGTTGCAAAACTGGTATGATACGACATGATTGCATGCCGAACAAAAGCGACAGACGCTAACATGAAAAATCACGACATGCGTGTCATGAATGTCATGATTTACATTGCATGGTCTTGCTGCTCTAGCGGTGCTTTTGTTCACATAACATCTTTGAAAACTGGTATGGTATGACATGATTGCATGGCGAACACAGGCGACAGACCCTAACATGAAAACCATGGCATGCGTGTCATGTAAGAAAATGACTACATGCCACGTTCATGATGCAGTCGCGGCCGTTTCGTTAGCGCCACATATACCAAATTTGGTATTACGGTACGTGAATTGATTACGAAGGTATGTGACTGGTGCGAAAATGATAATCATGAGATGCATGTCATGTAGCAACATGAGTACATGCCACGCTCATGATGTGCTGGCGGCTGTTTCGCTAGCTTCACTTATACCAAATTTGGTATTACAGGACGTGAATGGATTGCGAAGGTATAATACTGGTGCAAACAAGATAAACATGAGATGCGTGTCATGTAACAACATGACTACATGCTACGCTCATAATGCGCTCGTGGTCGTTTCGGTAGCTTCTCATGTACTGAACTCGGTATTACGTGAAGCGAACGGACGACATAGGTAAATGACACATCCAAACATAATAATCATAACATGCGTGTCATGTAACGATACGACTACATGCCACACTCATGATGCGCTCGCGGCTGTATCGCTACCTTCACATATGCCAAATTTGGTATTACGTGACGCCAATGGATGACGAAGGTATGTGACTTGTGCAAAAATGATAATCATGAAATGTGAGTCAAGTGAGAACATGACTAAATACCACAGTCAAGGCGCCAATACATTTCGACGTGACGCGGCGCGTGTGGTTACCGGCGTTCACTTCGTCACGTCACGCCGGCGTTCCCATGCTAGGCGCTAGTCTTGCCATACACTCACACGTGAGCGCCGCGCTGCGTCTTTGACGCATGCGCGTTGTGCGTTTGGCGCCCCTTCGTCACGAAAAGAGGGAGACGCAGTGTTGTCTGGGTAACGCATTGGCGCAAATTGCAGCATGCCGTATTTCGCGCCAGTCCGTCGGGCCGCGCCGACGGACGCTGGTCGCGCCGGTCGCGCCTGGCGTCAGACTGAAGCGTCCTCGCGTTTCGCTAACGTAGCGTCACTGTGCTCAGCGTGCACGCACGTGAACGCTACAGTGGAGTATATTGGGCCTTTGATGATGCGCTCGCGGCCGTTCTGCTAACTCCACATATACCAAATGTGGTGTTACGTCACGTCATTGGAAGACGAAAGTACATGACTGATGCGAGCATGATAATGCTGAAAAACGTGTCATTGAATGAACTGACAGTATACCACGATCAAAACACGCTCGTGGCCGTTTTGCTAGCTGTACATATACTAAATTTGATATAACGTGACTTGAATAGATGACGAAGGTAAACGACACATCCGAACATGATAATTATGATACGTAAGTCATGTACGGCATCAATTACCTCCACCTCGTGACTTTGAGATGATTTTAGAGTGACACATCAACCTTCCTCATTCATGCTTCGCATATCACCGATTCCCACTGAAAGCGGGATCTGCCCATTTTTATCTGCTCTCGTCTAATGTATGTTTTACATCGTCATGTCCACGATGGAAACACGTCAATGAAGCCGTGCAGGGCCACAGCATATAACACTTCCTTGTTCTTGTTGACAAAATTACGCCGTCTCTAGACTCCCTCTAAAGGAACCATGTGTAGATGCAAAGAAGCGAGTGCTAACGCTTACACTGGCGGCGACGTTAACGCTGGCACTTATTGCCATGTTGCGTAGGAAAGAAACCTGGGGAGGCGCAAGGCACGCAGTGATGGACCGGTGCTTCCTATTGCAACATCGCAGTCGCTGCTTATAGGCTGTGAGAGAGAGAAGGCTGCGATCATGAGCGTAGCCAGCCAGAATTTTTTTTTCGGGGGGGGGGGGTCACATTGACCCGATTGCGGGGGGGCACAGGCATCAGCTTTTCTCATTGCCGTCACTTTCGGCGGTAGTTTAAACAGATGGTGCACATGTATATCAAGTCATGAGATTGCTACTCTCCCCATGCTTACGGTTGTGAAAAGTGTAAGTAAAAGTACTGTAAGAATAATTTATTGATATGTGGGGTTCACCGTCCGAAAATCACCATGCGATTATGAGAGACGCCGTATTAGAAGGCTCAAAAAATTTAGACCACCTGGGGTTTTTTAACGTTCACCCAAATCTGAAAACACGGTTCTACAGCATTTTCGCCTCCATCGAAAATACAGCCGCTGCAGCCGGGATTTGATCCCGAGAACTGCGTTAGCAGCCGAGTACCTTAAGCACTAGAGCACGGTGGCGGCGCAGTACTCTAAGATGTACTCTAAATACAATAAACGACAGGTACAGTGACCAGTTAAAGCAACGACCTCTCGCCGCACTATTGACTTAACTAGTCTTCCAAAAGGCATTGCTGGGATTACCAACCCGATCAAAGAAGACATCGTTGATCGTTTATCTTTGTTAAGCGTAGATGGCGTAGTCCTCGCCAGGTCGAAATGTGTTTTACAGGTCAAGGACGGTTCCGCTTACAACGAGGAATAAGAGGTATACGTAGAACGGTTCTCAACATTATTATTATATTTTGGTTTTGCCTACTTTGCTCAGTGAATTTCTTACTGTCAATGTCCGTGACTTCATGCCCATGGGAATGATTTTTATTTTAATCTCAATATGTCGAGCCGACGCACTGTGCGGCCATTCGTGCCGAGGCTTCTTCAGTGTCTGAACAGGTGTAGAATGGGACACATGTGCTGTTTGCATGAGTTCTTCTGGGTGCTTCCGATGCTCGGAGTAGCACAGCACAAAAGCCTGCCAAGCAGAAAATCGCAAATGCGGCAAATTGCCAAAGTCCTCACGATGCGTCTTCAAAGGAGGGTCCAGATGTGAAGAAGGAGATGCCAGTGCTGAGGCAGATGATCAGAGACGGTCGCACCCAAAGGAGGCTGCTGCTAAATTGCGACGTCGGCATTCGCGCCACAGGAAAACTTCTAAGACACCTTCTGCGAAAGCCATGGATATACCGCTACCCCACATCATGCACTCACCACCACAAGCACCAACAAGTGCCAACAACAAGCATCCTCAGAAAGATGCAAGAATCATTGACCGTCACGCGTGTTCAGCGCTGCCATCGACGACACCACCAGTAGAGCCGCAGCATCGCCCGCTGTTACGGGTCTCGTTAATTAGGGAGGCGATCGCCGGGCTATTTCCAAGAGCCGAAGTATCGGCCCCCCCGAACCGCAACCCGAAAGCGTGGACAATTTAGAAGTGGTCCTATTTGGCGCGCCAGCGGACACCGGCTGTGGCCCAAAGAACAAGTCAGAGTCGAGAGTTGATAAACAAAACAAAATTATATTCTCAATAATGGCAGATCAATACGATACACAAATATGCACATTCGACAAGAGTTGTTGAATATGATATGTCACCAATCGAACAACGTACTACACAATACAATCAGCCACACTCGAAACAACGGGCACAAACAACAATACGCTCTACAATGCAGTCACATGCATCGAACAACCAAGGCACTTAAACACTAAAGAGTTTGAAAAGTTATTGAGTCCAAAGTCCTTGGAACAAAAGACTGAATGATACTCTTCCGAGAATCACTCACTCAAAGTCCAGCGCTGTTGTTGTTCCGCTGCCCCTGAAGTTTCTCTACCAGGAAACCTCGCGTCTTCAATTGGTCGCTCTCCAAGCACCCAACTTCTTCACTGGTAACACGTCGGCTTCCCACACGCAGCTGTTGCCACGCGTCTTCGCTCGTTGGCGGTGGACACACACTCTTGCCTGTAGCATGAGTCTTCACCCCTCAGGTGGAAATACTCTTCTTCTTCCCCTTTGTCACGGAAGACAAAAGGCTTCACCCACAAGGCGGAACACCCTACGCACTCTGGCGCAATATTCCTTCTTCTCCTGCTTTGTCGCTGAGGACAAAACCTTCGCTGACTACCCGGTGGAAAAACCTACGCACTCTGGCGCATACTTTCTTCTTCTCCTGCTTTGTCACTAAGGAACAAAACCTTCACCGACAGACGCGGCGGAATAACCCCACGCACACTGGCGCTAACTTATTTCTTCTCCTGATCTCCCATCTCTGCTGCACGGTTAAATACCTTCCGCCCGAGCTTCCAGAAAATTTTCATCATTTCGTCGGCGTGATGCGCAGCGAAGGCTGGGGGAAAGCGCGAGACGGTTCGACGGCCGTTCGCGACAGATGACGCAACCCGGCATCACCACGCCTCTCTCCATCGAGAACTTTCGAGGGCTTGCTCGGCCGCCGATGTGAGGAGGTTCATCGGCGAACCTACGCTTTCTTGAGGGGAGGGACGGCGCATCCGGGGAGCCTTTGGATGTTTATTTTCTTCTTTATTGTGGACCTCGAGGCGTCTCTCCGATGCTTCGTCGCGAGAATGCGGTGCGCCCTTCTTTGAGCGCTTGTTTTGTGACACTGCCCCCACTTTAAAAATATTATCTCGTGATATTCAAAACCAAACAAACCAGTGTGAACAGTCCCCACACTCTCAAAGACTGTAACATAGTCCGTCGCTCATGACACGTCACATTCACAATAGATCACTCAATACAATTGTACATTGCAATTCAATCTCACAACACATAGAATATAGCGACAGGTGCATGAATACAACACTCCATCACATACTTCAAGCAATACAAATGTACAAAGGTCTGTCAGTACAACAATTGTACAATACTATATATCACATCACCGTAACAAACATTTTGATTCGCTCGACATACAGTTGTGACACAGGATAACAAAACACAATACATTGAGGGTCAAGACAGCCAAACGCTTTCCGATTTGACCTCAGCACCTATCCTGAGTACTTCGAGCTGCGCTTGCGCCCTTTCTTGCGGTGCTTTCTCGATCTCTTCCTATTGTTCTTGTTTCTGTTACGATGGGCTCTTTCCAACGACGGTATCTGAGGCGGCGTCTCAGCCATCGTTGTCCCTTTCGACACCGTTAACGGGTCATAATGTTCAACCGATCCTGTCACCCGCTTGTTCATGTCATGACATTGGGCCTGGCTGGCCGACTCCATCACCTTTACTCTGTCGGTCGGTTGAGGTCGTGCCGACGTAAGTCCAGCTGCCCAGCACATGAACTCATTCAACACGATCATCTCCTCATTCACTGTCTCTTGCATCGCGGCTTCATCTTTGGCTCGAGTGAGATCCGTCACGGGATGCTCCTCCACTGTATCTCGAGGTCGCGGGTTGGTGAGGGCTCATCTTAGGGTCTTCTCCCAAACATTCTGGATCATTCGGCCCTCGCGCCCCGTCGATGTTTCCGATGACGAGGTCGTACAGGGGGGTCGTCATGCATAGAGCAGTAACCTTCCCGCTGAAGTACAGGGTTTCAACCTCAATTTCTGCTTCGGGAAGCATCCGAACCGTACTGTCAATTAGTCAAACCGGTTTCGTTTTGCCTGTCAACTCACTTTCCCGTACCAAATTTCTCCGCACGATAACCGTGGAGCTACCGGTGTCTCTTAACACCGTAATCTTCTTGCCCGCAACTTTTCCAGGCAGTGTTGGCATTCCCTTCGTAGCATCGGTCGGCTGTTTTGTCATTACAGCATCCACAATAGGAAGTTTCCCCCCATTTTTCAACTCTACGAATCCGTCGGTGACGGCATTATCATCGGATTTCGGTGCCGCTTGCACACAGGATACCTGGTGAGTTTGCTCACTCTGTTACGACATGCGTCTGCTTTGTGCCCAATCTGACCACACTTGAAACATTTTACAACCATAGGGCTCGTAAAGATCGATCGACAGCTGTTCGTGCGATGACCCACTCGGTTACACAGAAAACATCGCGGAACACTCTCTGGTGCACGCTTCTTTTGTTCGGCTGCCGAATTTTTCGAATCTCCGGGACACTCCTTCTTGAACTTGGCCAAATTAGTGCGCTTCCAAGAATTGATCAGCTAGCTCATGCATGTCTTCAAGTGACTTAGCTCTTCTCTCTTTCAAGTACAGTGACAGGCTTGGGTGGCAACTGGTGAGAAATTGCTCTTTAATAAGGAGCTCTCTAAGCTCATCGTACTCCTGCGCTGTCCCTGAAAGTTCAATCCATCTGTCGAAATAATGGCTAAGTCGGGTGGCGTACTGCGTAGCCGTCTCACCATCAGCTGGCTTTCCTGTCCGAAATCTGTCCCGGAATCCTTCCACAGTAAATTTAATCGCTTCAGTAAAGCAGCTTTCACCTTTGCATAGTTGGCTGCATCGGTCGGCGTCAGTCTACCGTACACACTGAGCGCTTCACCACTCAAGCAAGTACTCAAAGCAGTTGCCCATTGATGTTCCGGCCAATTCTGGCTCCTCGCAATCGTCTCAAATCGGTGAAGGTACGCGTCAAGGTCGTCGTTCCTTTCATCAAACGCTACGAGCAGCTTGCTTGGGTTCAAACAGAAGCCGTGGTCCTCCCGTTCGCTGCTTTCAACTCTAGCTTGCACCGGAGTTTCACTTCGATGTTGCTAACGGAGCCACTAGAGTTCCATCTCGTGCTGTCGCTGCCCTTCCCTTTCCTCTTTTTCTTCTTTCGCCCTCTAAGCTGCCAGTCTTTCTCTCTCCAGCCCCAACTTCAATTGCTGCTCTCTTTCTTCTTTCAGCTGTCGCTCCTTTGCCTCTCTTTTTTCTCTGGCCCTTTCGGCTGCCAACTTTTCTCTCTCCAGCTTCAACTTCAATTTCCTGCTCTCTTTCTTCTTTCAGCTGTCGCTCCTTTGCCTCTCTTTCTTCTTTCGCTATTTCTGCGGCCAGCCTTTCTCTCTCCAACTTACCTACTTTTCCACTTTGGCTCTTTCGACCGCCAACCTTTCTTTTTCCAGCTCAGCTGCCTTTTCTTCTTTGGCCCTCTCTTTCCCTTCTTTTTCCTTCTGGGTGACCCACTTCCGTAGTTCAGCGCCAGAGAGACCTATCTTCTCACCAAGAGCTACTAACTTTTCGAGATCCATAGTGTGTCGCAAATGAAGTCTTCCACGTGCAAAAAGTATCTGCCTAAATCGGTCTATCGGAACACTCCCCTGCACTCGTTAACGAGAACACTGAGCAACACACAAAATCCTTCCGATAGCAGTATCAACAACTCAAGGCTCTTTCTCACTACTTTGGACACACTGTGCACCAAAAAGGTCCTTGTCGCGGACACCAGATTAATTGTCACGGGTCCCGTTAATTAGGGAGGCGATCACCGGGCTAATTCCAAGGGCCGAAGCATCGCCCCCCCCCGAACCGCACCACGAACCGCACCATGAAAGCGTGGAAAATTTAGGAGTGGTCCTATCTGGCGCGCCAGCGGACGCCGGCTGTGGCCCAAAGAACAAGTCAGAGCCGAGAGTTGATAAACAAAACAAAATTATATTCTCAATAATCGCAGATCAATTCGATACACAAATATGCACACTCGACAATAGTTGATTATGATATGTCACCAATCAAACAACGTGCTACACAGTACAATCAGCCACACTCGAAACAACGGACACAAACAGCAATACGCTCTACAATGCAGTCACATGCATCGAACAACCAAGGCACCTAAAGACTAAAGAGTTCGAAAAGTTATTGAGTCCAAAGTCCTTGGAACAAAAGACTGAATGATACTCTTCCGAGAACCACTCACTCAAAGTCCAGCCCTGTTGTCGTTCCGCTGCCCCCGAAGTTTCCCTTCCAGGAAACCTCGCGTCTTCAATTGGCCGCTCTCCAAGCACCCAAATTCTTCACCGGTAACACGTCGGCTTCCCACACGCAGCTGTTTTCACGCGTCTTCGCTCGTTGGTGGTAGGCACACACTCTTGCCTGTAGCACGAGTCTTCACCCCTCAGGTGGAAATCCTCTTCTTCTTCTCCTTTGTCACGGAAGACAAAAGGCTTTGCCCACAAGGCGGAACTCCCTACGCACTCTGGTGCAATTTTCCTTCTCCTTTGTCGCTGAGGACAAAACCTTCGCTTACTACCCGGGGAAACACTTCAATTGCTGCTCTCTTTCTTCTTTCAGCTGTCACTCCTTTGGCTCTTTTTCTTCTTTTGCTATTTCAGCGGCACGTACTTTCTTCTTCTCCTGCTTTGTCACTAAGGACAAAACCTTCACCGACAGACGCGGCGGAATAACCCCACGCATACTGGCGCTAACTTCCTTCTTCTCCTGATCTCCCATCTCTGCT
The DNA here is from genome assembly GCA_013436015.1 of Rhipicephalus annulatus. Classification (NCBI taxonomy): domain Eukaryota; kingdom Metazoa; phylum Arthropoda; class Arachnida; order Ixodida; family Ixodidae; genus Rhipicephalus; species Rhipicephalus annulatus. The sequence goes on along the minus strand of WOVY01000417.1, from coordinate 153,060 downwards.
GCACGGTTAGATACCTTCCGCCCGAGATTCCAGAAAATTCTCATCATTTCGTCGGCGCAATGCGCAGCGAAGGCTGGAGGAAAGCGCGAGACTGTTCGACGGCCGTCCGCGACAGATGACGTAACCCGGCATCACCACGCCCCTTTCTATCGAGAAATTTCGAGGGCTTGCTCGGCCGCCGATGTGAGGAGGTTCGTCTGCGAACCTACACTTCCGAGAGGGGAGGGACGGCGCACCCGGGGAGCCTTTGGATGTTTATTTTCTTCTTTATCGTCGACTTCGAGGTGTCTCTCCGGCGCTTCGTCGCGAGAATGCGGTGCGCCCTTCTTTGAGCGCTCGTTTTGTGACACCCGCTGAAAGCTACTTCAGAGCGAGTAAGTCGCGACAGCCAAGATAACGCAGCAATAGCCGTGATTAAGACCCCCATGAAAACCATTCGAGTACTAATAAATGATATTCAGACTCCAGCTGCTCAAAGCGCTCTTCAAATATTGAACGCTTTGAATCCGGTGCTATTAAGTCTAGAGAAGCACCCAGGTCCTTTCTCTTGAGCCTTTCCGTAAACAAGTGAAAGAAGCATCAATTTTTCAATGGAATGTTCGAGGCCTTAAACCCCACATTTTGAATTTTTGACCTTTTGTATTCAAGAATCAGTTCCCAACTATCATCATTTGTGAACCATGCTTTCACAATGCTATACGACTTTCCAAATACGAGGCTTTCAGATCTGCAAGCTGTAACGAAAACAGTACGGTCATTATTTACATCAGGTGCAAACTCACATATATTGAGCATTCAGTAACACAGGTTGACAACAACCAATACGTGTGCCTTACAGTTAAGCGTAACAACGTGAATTTCACCCTAGTGGTAGTATATATTTCGCTTTCAGGTCACTTTGACCCTGCAAGATTAAGTGCCATTATATCAGTGACACCTGGGCCATGCATTATTACTGGTGATTTTAACGCTCATCACCCGCTGTGGCGAAGCGAGAAGATGGACCGTCGAGAAGACAGGCGTCCTGCTTTGCATCTGACGACCAATTATAATGTTTCAATGATGGAACTCTTGCGTTTTTATGGGGTCTGACATATAGTAGGTGTCTCGACCTAACTTTGCGTCAAGTAGCCTAAGTACCAAGGTGCTGTGGTTTGCGAACAATGAAAATGATAGATGCGATCACATCCCCACCTATATAAAGATTGTGAGGTCTAGAATTGGTGGGCGAGCGCCACGCCACGCTCTTGGAGTGAATGAACATGGCAGATGCGGTCGGTACAATACCAAACAACACATACATTTATTTAACTACTTTTGAACGATGATATCGTCCGCTGAATCATTACATCAATCGTTATCAACGACCTAGGACATCCGTACACAATATGACCATACACTCCATGGCAAGCACAATAACACGACAAACACACAATAACATGACAAACACAATAACACGACAAACACAATAGCACATCCAAGGTGGCGTCACCAACGATAGACGTACCGCGAGGGTCCCCCCCCCCCCGCACCCCGACGCGACCAGCATTGATATTGTGATAGTAAGCAGCGCTTAGTTTCTAAATCATGTCAGCGCAAAGCGACGAAAAAAAAAGTTATGTGGCAGGGGGGGGGGTGGGACTAAAATTTTGGGAAGGATTTGAACACCCCCCCCCGGGCTACGCCACTGGACCCGATTGGATACAGGTAATCACAGTCCATTTTTAGTTAACGCCTTTGCTGCGAATTTTTAAGGGCCAAGCTCCTTAAGGCATGGGTCGTGCGTCTCTTGTATGCAGTGTCCATTTCTAGTGTTGGTCCTTGGAATGTCCGCTGGATGGCGGTAAATGTATATGATGAATATATGATGAAAAGATGTGAGATTGCGGTAGTTGCAGTGCTCACTAGATGGTCGGGCGGACAGGTGAGCAGACGGACAGAGAAACGGGGATGCGGACGAACGGACCGACAGACATACAGAGAGACGAACGGACATACACACAGACAGACGGACAGATATAGGGACACACGAATGAACGAACAGACAGACAGACAGACAGACGAACGTAGCCAGCGGATGACTCACGGTTTGCCGGTCAAACCCTTCGAAGCTTCGCCCCACTCATCATTCACTCCGTGTATATGTTGTGTTTTTTTATTGCTCAACAACGCACAGGAAAAAGCTGCCACAGGCACTACTTAGGAGGTCAAAACCCAGTGCACATATATATGTGGTGGCCAGAGAATAGTTGGCAGTGCGAGTAGTCGGTTTTTCCATTGGAGAAGCTCGCTAGCAGACGCTGCCTTCATCGGCGTTGCGAGATGAGAGAATGGAGGTGTAGGGGATGAGATATAGGAGAAGGGACGCACATGCGCAATGGTGTTGTAAACAAAGCAGGGAAAATTGCCTAGAGGAGAGGGGGAGGGAGCGCAGGCTAGCAGACGCTCCCTGCATCGGCGTTGCGAAGCGAGAGAGGGATGCGTCCCACGGCAACGTCATGAGTCCCACGGCTCAAGGTTCCACACGAACGCTGTCGGACCCAGACCCAATCAAGAGATGCTCCGCATCTAAAAAAAGTGTTCGCGTCGGGTCGCGTCGTCATGAAAACAATAATCTTATTCAGTAAACGTAAGCACGCAAATGACGCAAACTACAGTATTCTCTGCGACTGCGCGGTGGAAAAGTGCCGCAGAAACGAAACATAAGCTTTTGAGTTTTTTTCTTGGTTTTGTTGAAACAACATTTACTATGGAGACTGTGTTGGCAACGCTAGGCCTCAGTTAGAGTAATACACCTCTTGAAGCACACTAGACTTGCCGACGGTTGGTTAAGCGCTGATGGGAAACGTTGGTACACCGCAGCAGCCCTCGCGGTGAGCGCACGGGCCTTACGCTTCAACGCTTCAACTTTCTGTTCGCACCGGGCCAGCGCTTCTTCTCAGATCAAGTGAACTCGGCAAAATGTGATATACTACTGCGTGAATCACTCACAAACTTCAGTCAGTGCTTGGGCGCGATGACCTGTCTACGATTTGCACTTGTCCCCTGTTCAACCTGCTGAGAAACTCAGAAGTGTTAGTCGTCGTCGTCGTCGTCGTCGTCGTCATCATCATCATCAGCAGCAGCAGCATTATTATTATTAATAATAATAATATTATTATTATTATTATTATTCAGCATGAGTCTGCTTTCAGCATCAATAAAACAGGGGCAGATCCCACGTATAGTGGGAATCGATGATATGCGAAGCACGAATGAGGAAGGTTGATATGCCACTTTCAAATCACCCCAACGTTACCAGCTGAACGTACATTATGCCGTACACGACTTCCGTGTCATGATTATCATGTTCAGATGTGTCGTTTTCCTTCGTCATCTCTCACGTCACGTGACGCCAAAATTGGTATAAGTGGAGCTAGTGAAGCGACCGTGAGCACGCTATGAGCGTGGTATGTTGTCATGTTCTTACATGACATGCGTCTGATGATTATGATGTTTTCACCAGTCATATACCTTCATCATCCGTTGACGTTGCGTAATACAAAAATTCGGTATATGTTGAGCTACCGAAAAAGCCTCGAGTGCATCATGAAGGGCCGAATATACTTCAACGTAACGTTGACAGTGACGCTACGTTAAGAAAACGCGAGCACTCTATACTCTGACGCCAAACGCTACTGGCGCGACCAGCGTCCGTCGGCGCGGCCCGACGGCAACCGGCGCGAAATGCGGCATGCTGCATTTGGCGCCAATGCGTTACCATGGCAGCACTGCGCCGGCATCTTTTCAAGACGGAGGGATGCCAGACGCTCTGAAACGCGCATGCGCCAAAGCAACGCAGCGGGCGCCTGCGAGTATATGGCTGGACAGGCGCCTGGCGTGGCAATGCCGGCGTGACTCGATGAAGTGAACGCCGGCGAGCACGCGCACCGTGTCACGTCGAAATGTATTGGCGCCTTGACTGTGGCATGTAGTCATGTTCTCACAAGATACGCATCTCATGATTATCCTGTTTGCACCAGTCGCATACCTTCGTCATCCGTTGACGTCACGTGATACCAAGTTTGGCATATGTGTAGCTAGCGAAACCGCAAGCGCATCACGAGTGTGGCATGTAGTCGTGTTCGTTACATGACACGCATGTTGTGATTATCATGTTTGGATGTGCCATTTACCAATGCTATCCGTTCACGTCACGTAATACCAAATTTGGTATATGTGAAGGCAGCGAAACGACCGTGAGCGCATCATGAGCGTGACATGTAGTCACGTTGTTACATGACACGCATCTCATGTTTATCATGTTTACACCAGTCTCACACCTTCGTCACCCATTCTCGTTCCGTAATACCTAATGTCGCAAAAGTGAAGCTAGCGAAACGGCCGCCAGTGCATCATGAGCGTGACATGTAGTCATGTTGTTACATGACACGCATCTCATGTTTATCATGTTTACACCAGTCTCACACCTTCGTCACCCATTCACGTTCCGTAATACCAAATGTCGTAAAAGTGAAGCTAGCGAAACGGCCGCCAGTGCATCATGAGTGTGACATGTAGTCATGTTGTTACATGACACGCATCTCATGTTTATCATGTTTACACCCGTCTCACACCTTCGTCACCCATTCACGTTCCGTAATACCAAATGTCGTAAAAGTGAAGCTAGCGAAACGGCCGCCAGTGCATCATGAGCGTGACATGTAGTTATGTTGTTACATGACACGCATCTCATGTTTATCATGTTTACACCAGTCTCACACCTTCGTCACCCATTCACGTTCCGTAATACCAAATGTCGTAAAAGTGAAGCTAGCGAAACGGCCGCCAGTGCATCATGAGTGTGACATGTAGTCATGTTGTTACATTACACGCATCTCATGTTTATCAAGTTTACACCAGTCAGATACTTGCTCATTCATTCAGGTACCGCGATACCAAATTTGGTTTATCTGACGCTAGGCAAAATGGCCGAGAGCGCATCATGAGCGTGGCATGTAGTCACGTATGACACGCATCTCATGTTTTTCATGTTTACACCAGTCTCACACCTTCGTCACCCATTCACGTTCCGTAATACCAAATGTCGTAAAAGTGAAGCTAGCGAAACGGCCGCCAGTGCATCATGAGCGTGACATGTAGTTATGTTGTTACATGACACGCATCTCATGTTTATCATGTTTACACCAGTCTCACACCTTCGTCACCCATTCACGTTCCGTAATACCAAATGTCGTAAAAGTGAAGCTAGCGAAACGGCCGCCAGTGCATCATGAGCGTGACATGTAGTCATGTTGTTACATGACACGCATCTCATGTTTATCATGTTTACACCAGTCTCACACCTTCGTCACCCATTCACGTTCCGTAATACCAAATGTCGTAAAAGTGAAGCTAGCGAAACGGCCGCCAGTGCATCATGAGCGTGGCATGTAGTCACGTTGTTACATGACACGCATCTCATGTTTATCATGTTTACACCAGTCTCACACCTTCGTCACCCATTCATGTTCCGTAATACCAAATGTCGTAAAAGTGAAGCTAGCGAAACGGCCGCCATGTGCATCATGAGCGTGACATGTAGTTATGTTGTTACATGACACGCATCTCATGTTTATCATGTTTACACCAGTCTCACACCTTCGTCACCCATTCACGTTCCGTAATACCAAATGTCGTAAAAGTGAAGCTAGCGAAACGGCCGCCAGTGCATCATGAGTGTGACATGTAGTCATGTTGTTACATGACACGCATCTCATGTTTATCAAGTTTACACCAGTCAGATACTTGCTCATTCATTCAGGTACCGCGATACCAAATTTGGTTTATCTGACGCTAGCAAAATGGCCGAGAGCGCATCATGAGCGTGGCATGTAGTCACGTATGACACGCATCTCATGTTTTTCATGTTTACACCAGTCTCACACCTTCGTCACCCATTCACGTTCCGTAATACCAAATGTCATAAAAGTGAAGCTAGCGAAACGGCCGCCAGTGCATCATGAGCGTGACATGTAGTTAAGTTGTTACATGACACGCATCTCATGTTTATCATGTTTACACCAGTCTCACACCTTCGTCACCCATTCACTGTTCCGTAATACCAAATGTCGTAAAAGTGAAGCTAGCGAAACGGCCGCCAGTGCATCATGAGCGTGACATGTAGTCATGTTGTTACATGACACGCATCTCATGTTTATCATGTTTACACCAGTCTCACACCTTCGTCACCCATTCACGTTCCGTAATACCAAATGTCGTAAAAGTGAAGCTAGCGAAACGGCCGCCAGTGCATCATGAGCGTGGCATGTAGTCACGTTGTTACATGACACGCATCTCATGTTTATCATGTTTACACCAGTCTCACACCTTCGTCACCCATTCACGTTCCGTAATACCAAATGTCGTAAAAGTGAAGCTAGCGAAACGGCCGCCAGTGCATCATGAGCGTGACATGTAGTTATGTTGTTACATGACACGCATCTCATGTTTATCATGTTTACACCAGTCTCACACCTTCGTCACCCATTCACGTTCCGTAATACCAAATGTCGTAAAAGTGAAGCTAGCGAAACGGCCGCCAGTGCATCATGAGCGTGACATGTAGTCATGTTGTTACATGACACGCATCTCATGTTTATCATGTTTACACCAGTCTCACACCTTCGCCACCCATTCACGTTCCGTAATACCAAATGTCGTAAAAGTGAAGCTAGCGAAACGGCTGCCAGCGTATCATGAACGTGGCATGTAGTCATGTTGTTACATGACACGCATGTCATGGTTTTCATGTTAGGCTCTGTCGCTTGTGTTTGCCATGCAATCATGTCATGCCATACCAGTTTTGCAACATGTCATGTGAAGGAAACCACCGCTAGAGCAGCAAGACCATGTAATGTAAATAATGACATTCATGACATATATATAGTGATTTCCAGTTAAAACTAGTCAAATATGCTCGTCATATAGTCATGTTAAGCCATACCAAGTTTGGTATCGATACCATTATCCAAACGGCCAGGAGAACTAAAAGTTGTAGGCAGCTAAATAGATAGATAAATAGATGGATAGATACGCTCAAAGTCGCCCACGTTCGCTAAGAAATGCTTCGCTTTAAAAAAATCGCAAAATATCCATGGAGTCAAGGATGATGGGTGGGGCGAAGCTACGAAGGGTTTTATCGGCAAGCCGTGCATGATCCGCTTGCTGCGTTTGTTTTTCTGTCCATCGTCCGTCCACCCGTCTGTCTGTCTGGCTTCCTGTGTCAGTATGTATGTATGCATGTATGCATGCATGTATGTATGTATGTATGTATATATGTATGTATGTCCGCTGGTCCACCTGTCTGTCTGTCTGTCCCTCTGGCGTCTATCTGTCCATCTGTCCGTCTATCTATAGAACACTTCAACTACCGCAATCTCGCATCTTTTCATCATATATTCATCATATACAATTATCGCCTTTAAGCGGAAATTTACCGGACTAAAACGAGGGGTGACTACTACATACAGCAGACGCACAACCCCCGCTATAGAGAGCTTCGCCCCTAAAACAGTAAAACTTGGTTGCGGAAAAGTGCAAGCACTGTCCATAAATTGACAGACACATTAACATCGGTGTCTTGACGGTTTTAGCGAGTAAGTTTTGCGGTTCTGGCATAATTACAGTTCTTTTGAAATAAGCGCAACTTCGTAAAATTGGATACACTGACTAGACATTTTTTAGACCAATGCGTGCCACTCGCAGCATATGCATCAACCAACTTATCTTGGCAATTTATCTGAAGGTTGGAAGAATAAAGTCGACAGGGCGAAAAAAACAAAACTAGGACCCGAAAAGGAACGTGCACACCGGAAACGCTCCTTCACGACTGAAAGGTTATCGCATGTGTTAATAAACATGCATAAAAAATGGGGGTGCATCCTGTGTGTCACAACGAGGTACAAAAGTACTAACAACTGAGGCGCGCGTCGGCAGTTGAATAATAGAGACCAGTTTCTTGTGTTGTCGATATAGCAAAGGTTATAACCGACCGGAACAAAGTGCGGCGTTCTTTACCATATGTCTGCGAGATTTCTCGCGTCGTGTGGTCTAGTTTGGGGTGACTGTGCAAAATTAACAGGCTCTCAAATATTAAATTGCATGAGTGAAAATGCGAGGTGTGTTCAGATGGCTCCAATCACTGAATTTTAATGCTCTCAGGCACGTGTTGATATATCAGCCAGTCTGATCGACGTATATATGTGAAGAGGAATTTGGTTAGTAGCTTTTGCACAACAATTGACTGAATGAATGAACGAACGAACTTCATTTTTAGTCCAACGGTGCCTTTAGGGATAGATGATGGTGGTGCTTCAGGTGATCGCTTCACGTCGTTGGAGCCGGGCAGCAACTTAGGCTTGCCCGATGGCCGAAATCTGGTCAGCCAGCTCGTATCTATTGAGTGCCGTCTCCCAGCGGCAGCGACGCTCACGCAGCCGATCCGCAGCAATGACCGCAGCCACGGTGGTGGCCGGAAAATTGGCATTCCTCTCATAGTACTTTTCTCTGCCCACTGCAGACCTCTGCGACCTTTTGCGCTCTACGGAAGAGATTTTACCGAGAATATGGTGGGAAGAGACAACCATCACCTTGTACCGCTTCCCAACTTTCTTTCAGAACGTATATTCCACATAGCTTGTTCGTGGATGAAGGTCGTCCTAATTAATCATTGTTTGCAGTGCGAATGAGCTGTTCACAAACCGATGCAACATGCTATAGGCAGGATACCGCGCCTTCTTGCGGCTGACAACTATATTGCTCATGTGATGTGCCCAAGTTCTTTTTGTTGTTTTTTTTCGTGGAGAGTAAGTATGATATCATTATTTCTCAATTAACAATATTCGAATGCGCCGATGCGAAACTGTATATAGGTCTTACTGACTGCGCAATATACTGCCAGGAAACATGCTCCGCAGAGGCACTTAAGCAACTAAGGCACTTAAGCAACTGGCTTGTACGGGAAGTCATGGACACAGTTCCTGAAAAGAATTGGTGCTCTACGATGGCTGCTTTGACGACAAACAAGTTGCTTCCAAGTGAAAACGACGCGGCAATACAGTCTTTGTGCGTGAATGATGAAAAAACCTGCATGTGATGTGATGATAGTAATAATGTGACATCGGAAATGTCGCGTCCCCTGGTGCTTCAACATCACAGCACGTGAATTCTAGTTCCATCCGTTCTCACACGTTTAGAATGTGTTACTTTTCTTTCAGTGCGGGACTTGTCAATAAAAAAATTACAAAAAAATCTGTAACACTAACACTTACCCGCAGTCTTGTGTTAACGGTCAATTAAAAAGCTATGGTATTAAAAGCTAAAGTGCTTTATTAGCAGTTTAACGTCTAATAACTATTATTCAGTGTTAAAGCTCATATTCCTCACGATAGCATGTTTTGGCCACATGTATTCGTATACGCAACAAATCGCATGCCGCTCATCTTCTGCGTTCGATGTTAACTCATCTAGTGATAGCTACACTGACTGCGTTATCCATTTCACGTTTCATGCGATATACGTCCGTTTGGACCCTATTCAAGAAGCGGCGGCATGTTCTTTTTGTTTTGTGCTCGCACGGCGGCAACGAGCAGCGGGCGGAGGAAACGCCGATTCTCTCAGAGTACGAACTTTTCCCAAAGTGCTCCACTCACCCACGGGGCGGTGTGTGATTGCTTGAAAAACGTCTATTGCCTAAACGTGAAATAAAGTAAACGGTCGCAGTAAAGCCTGAAAAAGGTGGGTCTGCTGACCGGCAGTTCATGCTATTTGCAAAAGATTTACACCACGAAAATCTCATGAACGGCTACAGACTTCCTGCTGCACAAAGAATAGATGTGTCGGAGATTCCAGTGACGCAAGAATTCGGTGGATAAGCAGCAGTTCGTTCCGGCCGGCGGCGGCCGGAATGAACTGCTCGGTGCTCGGTGAACAAACGGCTCGGTGCCGGTGTCTTCATTAGGTCTACCGCTTTGAAACTGCAGTGTATATACGCAAACCTAATACGATAATATCATACGCAAAGATTTACAATTGCTGCTGCAGGTTCACGCTGTGTTCGCGTTAAACTCACATGCTGAAAAGAATAGAGAAATCGCGGTGGTGAAGGGGGCTGCGACACCAGCACGGCTTAGTTTTCGCCGTACACTTCATGGCGGCAGTTGCTCGCGGCACGCAGTTACAAGCTTCCCGGGTATCACAGGTCTCGCACACGTTGGGCGTGTGGCAGTGATCATCTATTTTGATGTGATGTCTGTTCAGGTATCACTACATATATTGAAGCGATATTTGTCACATCCGGAAAATGAGTCCCACCCAATCTGTCGAGGCTGTTGGTCATCGCCCCGCCAAGAGATTCGAACACACGTTTCGTGGTTTTGCTGTGACTGATCAGTCTGTTGGTCATGCAGTAGGCTTGTTATGACGCAATAATGCACTGCTTAATACGATGCATTATGCACATGGCATTAAGAAGCTCACCGAACAAGATACTGCGCCGTAATTACCACGCTGTCCGATTTCGTTGGTTGTAGCACCTATTCCTTTCGGTGCTTGACATGCTTTGAGCACGCGTAACATCCGAGTTCTCTTGCTTCGAGCTGCTGTGAATATTAGGCACGCGAGCCTAATATTCACAATCAATTCAAATATGGCTGCTTAAGCTCGTTAATGCAGCTAGCTTATACGCTAGTTGGCAGCTGAACGTACCAAGTACTGTATACTGGCAGGCACATGCGGCAGCGTTGGCACGGGAAACTGGTTTGTGAGATCTGAATCGCGCGCTAACGCACTTCACACGTGAACTTCCCCTACACACACAAAAATTACGACTCCTTTGCTCGTGTTTTTTTTCCTATTTTTTTAACCGTGTAAAACAACAGCAGTTCACTCGTGCTTCATCCAGACGGTGCACTTTCGGACAGGATTCATCGGTGTGCCCGGAGCACACCCAAAGATCTTGCCGAACTTGTTGAAGTTCATCAGCGCCACGTTCACCCTGCGTGCAAAGTGTCGCATAAGGAACATGTCACTCGATTGGCTTGGTGAAGGTATTATTCAAAAAAATCCTATGAATGTTTGCTTTAAATATTTCCTTAATTGTACTAAGTTCACCCATTGCAACGAAACCGTAGACGGGACTGGCATCAACTTGGACCTGTTTTCTGTAACAGACATGCCAAACTATGTTTGTCTCCGAAATCTGGAACCATTTGGCGTCACGCGAGTTTCTAGCTTAGCTGGCTTAGCGATGATTATTTTATGTAGTGTAAACAGTCACGGCATTGCAAGCGGTGTAATAAAAAATTGGCCCCGTATCTGCATGTAATCTGCAAATGTCGTCGAAAGACGATAGTCTTGCTTGTGGAATGAGTGAACAAAACATTTATTTGATGTTGTGCGCAAGAAAATTGGTGATTGGTATTCCGGAGGCGCTGCGTTAGAGTGCCTCGAGCGGACAGCGCAGGCGAACGAGCGCATCAAGTCACGTCACACGTGATATATGAGCGCCATCAGGCAGTTTTTTAGAAAACAAGTGCGTGGCCCTGAGACGGGCGTTCGTGCCCCTCTCAGAGGTGATAAGGTGTAGAACGCAAGGCGGCGGGTGGGGGCCACCACTGTGTCTTCTTAGCAAAGCGTTGGAAACACTCGCCTTTTCGTGCAAGCGTTGCATGGTCAGCGCAGGGTTATAAGCGCAACGGTCCTTAGAATGACTTAGGTGTGCCTTTTCTAGTAAAAGATGAACATGCAGAATATGTACGTATTGTTATGATGCCTCAGATATGCGCAATAATTGCTTTTTTATTGACAATCGCACACGTAAGAACGCTGATTCTTGAGCAACATTGATGGGCGCTGCGGATGAGGTCGGTGGTTCGGGGTATCGGCTTGTGCTATTTAGAGTACTCGGTTCGCGGTAACGGTGGACAAACAGACAAATTTGCAGACAGACAGACCAAAGTTCTCGGCGTTGATGGTCCCCAAGAAAGACTATCGTCACAGAACACCTACCAGTTTAGTGAATGGAAACTGTACCTTTGGGCTGATGTATTAAAATAACATGCAAATACGTAGCCGCGGCGTACCGAAATGCAATACCGCGAGGCGATATGGCGCTGGTAGTACTATCATCATCAATAAACAGACGCATTTTTTTTGCTGCAGGTGGGGGGGGGGGGAGGGCGCGGGTGGTTCGCGCTGCTCGCTGCCACTGGTTTTTTTTTTCGATGCTAGATCACGCTTCGCGTCTGTAATTATCGCCAGGTGACCTAGCTGGCCTCCACTGGCAAAAACAACGTCACTCAAGTAAGGTTTGCATCGTTTATTGCAAGTGCCCAAGCCAGTACAATCAATGTATACGGTCGGGTCCGAACATACAAGTCACTCATACATATCGAAAGCTTTGAACCCATGTGTAGACTCTTGAAAGCTAACAAGCATATGCATATAACTGAACATCGAGATCGCTGAATGAACGTCGCTCTCATTGTGTTGCGGCGCTCGAGCTTAATAGTGTTGCTTCAGGACAAGGGTCCGATTCTGCCATCAGATGCGGCGCTTGCCCAGTAGTGTTGATTTTGAAGTAAAGTGAATGCATGATGTGGAATCGGGAAGGAAACTTCCACATTACCGACAGATAGCTCGCGCAGTGAGAGCAATGTAGGTTTGTGAAATTAGTTAAATAAGCAATTTTGGATGCGTGCACTTCTGAATTTTTTTCGCTCTGCAATGCTACATTGAGTACTTCACAATAGCGCAATGTCGTTTCCTGTCGACAGGGTAGGCACTGGTTTAGTTCTCAGCCATGAGCCCATATCAAAGGTAATATGTATTTAGCTGATGGGCCTAAAAATATTTCATGCTTGCTACATTTATAGTTGGAGTTAAGTTGCACAGTTACTATAGCTAGATTTCTCGTCGCAGGTAATGACCGGTCTGCTGCGTATGCAGCGAACATGCATGCTAAAGGAACAGAGTTAAGAGGTGTGTGCTTACAGATAAAAAATGCCCATTAAAAAAATGAGCTTTAGGCATTCATTGTACATTTTTGTTGTTTGTAGATCTTCGTTGGTGCTCTTACAGTACACTATCTGCTCAGCTCTGAGCACAAACTTTTGCACAGACAGATCGACAGAACTTGAGCACTTTCTTGCCAGCGATCACTCCTGAAATCAAATGGTGGTGCATGATGTGAATCTATCCGGATACTGGATCAATAAAAATCACATCTATTACACACTTGTTATTGTGTTTGCTTTTTCAGTATACTTGTGCTTGAAAGCTGAAGTTGTTTTCTCCCTGCTACTTTTAGAGGTTAGGACTTGAAATACGTACTATCTTGCAGTGTGGCTGTGAATAAGTCAAGATTATTTATGTTTCATGTACCTGTGCAATTTCATAGATTTTTTTTCATGACCGTAATGCACAGAATTTCACTTCGTAGTGGTATACACTATAGTTATGACAACTTAATTTAAACAAAATCAGATGTGCTCAAGGAAATCTGGGACGTTTTACTGCTATATGAAAAAAAAACTGTATCACATGCAATGAACACATTCTTGCTCTTAACGACAGCATTCACGTTTTTGAGGAAGCTGTGCTGCAAGTGCTCATCATGTTTATGATTTATTATTCTAGGAGCCCATTGAACATATGCGCAAAGCCAAAGCAATAGAGTGCAGCCTTATGAGCTTTGGCGCATCTTTTCGTAAACTTGTATGAGCTAAACACAGTTAATTAAGACAAAGCAGTTCTGGGTGTTGTTCGCAAACTGTCACAAGGCACAACTAAAATGTCGGACAGCCTGTTAATGCCCCTCACTGCGGGGTTGTTCATTTTGCAATCAATAATTTCTGAGGAGTCACATGCCCACTATGAAGTGATCGTGAGTCGTACAGTAGTGGGCAAATTGAGATAGATTCTGGTTTCCAGGGGTTCAAACAAATGACATTGTAGCCTCACAGGAGACAAGACTACTTGTCGAAACATGTGCTCTGATACCTTATGTGAACAGATTTTTTCATATTTCAAGCTTCTATCTTTTAAGCGTCAGTTTAGTTCACCTGCACCAAGCGGAACTGGTTGACAATTGTGCACGAGAAGTTCAGAACTTGTGCAGCACGAGTTTAGCAGTGGGGCATCACAAGTGAATGACAAGGGGCCGACAAGGTGGAATCCTTATTTTTGTTCGCTTAATTGAATGAGGTGCAAACATCCTGGCAAACACACCGCATTTGTAGAGGTGGGTACGGTACCTACGTCGAATGCTATGTTGTTTGTTAAGCTGTGCATGCGGCTGCACCAAACCAGCGCCGTCAGATCAGAAGGTACAGGAAAATCGTGAACTAGTTTTGGTGCTGTACCTCTCCTGTGCTTTTTGAAATGAATGACACGATTTAGAAGATTGCTGCGCCACTGAAACGAATGGTGAGGTGCAGCACTTTGTAAAATGGATCATCTGGTGCACGCGAATCGAGCAAACCTTTAATTACACAAGCGTCTTAGCGTTTCACCCCCATCAAAATATGGCCACCGTGGCTGGGATCAAACAGGATGTTGTTGAGCTCAGCAGTGCCACACAATCTAACTAATAGTGTTACAGTTTCAAGGTTATTGAAGTGTAAATTCCATGCTTGTGGGCAATATAAAGCATCCCTCCACGATATGCGTGGCAAAACATTCCCAAATACAGCATTACATGTGTGAGGTTCGAGATGACCTGTTGTAGTGGACATTCAGATGTGTCAACGTGCTTGCAGAGTGGACATTCGAGGGTGTCATCATGTTGCATGGCAGTCTGAAAAAACAAGGAACATCTCCAGATATCAATGCATGAAATCAATGCATAATCAATGCGCTAAATTTTTTAAATTAAACAAATAAACTAAGTTAACTAGTAAACAGCAGTATTTTATACATATATTTAATGGTAGGTACCTCATAACACGTTATCAATCAGGGCTGCTTTTTTACAAGGCATGTCATGCAGCAGATTCCTTGCCCATTGTACACAGCTGCTTCCATATCAGGTGGGCCAGGAGGCTGTGGCAGTAAAAGAAGTATTTCTCATTTATGTGACACTTTTTGGTCACACTAAAGCGAAACCAGACCCATAATTATGTGATGTTTCTCAATCTAGACTACAGTAAACTACTAACTAGTAGGTTTTTGCAATAATATATCGGCTAGCTACGAAGACACATTGAGGCGACAATGATTTAATTTATTTGCCTTCTTGCATCGCAACAGCCTGGTTGGTGTTACCTGGTGATAGAATGAATTTCTGTATTAACTATTGAGTCAGCGAGTAGTTCCAACGTGAAGCCACGCCGCAAGTAACGCACGTTTTCAGGTTACAGATTAAAACGTTAAACAGTTTTAAAATTTAATATTGCGATGAGCTGCCACTGTGTGACGCCTACGCAGTCATTGGCGAAAAAACCTACATACGTTGAAATGAACCAACTAGCCTTGCAAGCAAACGCTCTTTGAAAAACCGAAGTGGTTTCTACTCACCAATCCGGGCTTGCAACGGGTGTTCATCCGATGAAAGCTTCTACGGTCGCTTCGTTCCCAGGAAGTCACTTGAATTCCCTTCGCGAAAGCATTTGAACGAGTCAAAATAAACAGAACGAGAAAGAGTGTGTCGGTCGACAGAGGCTCGAAATATTTACAGCGAAACGAAACACTCCGAGACATCCGAACCTACCGCGAGCCGTTACCTGCCGTTGCAACCGTTGGCCGCTGCAAGCTTTGAAATGAGGATAGTTATGTCAATAGGCTGCTGCTGACCTCGAGTCAGCTGGAGCAAAAACTATTACAAAAAAATTGATGACGCAGCACATTTTCAGGAAAACTACTTGCTAAAATAGCAAGTTGTTTTTTATGTGTAGCGGTACGCAAAGATGTAGTACTTGATCATTTTAAAATTACACCTTGGCGCCGACGAGGGCGCCTCTACAAGAAAGTGCAATAGCGCGAGTGGCGAGAGAGGTTAGTAAATCCACTCTGGGTGTTTGAAACAGAAACGCGCCACGGTTGATTTTTTCGCCCACTACAGGCGAGCACTTGAACTTGAGAGTTTCCGGGGCCTGCTATCGTCTTTAAAAAAAGGGGGTGGGGCGGGGTGGGAGCACGCAACGACCAGAATGCCGAGAACCCCTTCCTGACGGTGGAAATAAGCGCAAAACTGGCTCCTATATTATCACTTCGATAAAAGCAAAGTGTCTTTAGGTGACACCAGTTCTAACGGCCTACAAATTCTTGCTTACAAATCTGACAAAGCAGATGTGCATTCACGTTCAGACTATAGACGGGGGACACGATGAGACGGCCTGCCCTACTTGTCAAACATTGAAACGGAGTTCAAAGCCGAGGATAGGCAACGAACGCGTGGAGAGAGGTGTGTTGACATGGGCGAGAAGGAGGATTAGCTATTTTTTTAGTTCGCTGCCGGAATGGGCCATAGCGCGCCCCAGTTACCTCGGCACTAAAGTTACTCTATATACAGCAACACTACTCGAGGTTGCTGAAAGCCGTATGAGGACGAAAAAATGCCGCATACACTTGGCGCAAAAGTACAATGAATTTGACTAGCAAACGTGTTGAAAGAAATGATAACATTTTCTGGTATAGACCATTGCTACAGATTCGTGATGCAGGCAGTAAAGTTAAAAATAGAAACATGGGTAGAACCTAACGATGTTTTAACAAATAATTCAGGTAATTCATAAAAAAAATGGCGTATTGTGAATTCGGTACTCGAACCCAGAGTGTATGTGGGATTTAACGTTCCAAAACCATCACATGATTATGAGAGACAACGTAGTGATGGGCTCCAGAAATTTTGACCACCTGGGGTTGTTCATCGTGCACTCAAATCTGAGCACGCGAGCTTACAGCGTTTTCGCCTCTATCGAAAATGCAGTCGCCGTATCCGGGATTAAATCCCCCGACCTAGGAGTCAGCAGCCCGTAGGTCGCAGGATCGAGCTCCTTAGCCATTAGACCACCACGAAGGGCAGTTCTCTTACCCTCTGCAAGCTTTATGACCATGCCGGACCTTGAGGTTCTCCAAATATCGTTATATACTCTAGTTTAGACGCTTAATACTTTTGTACATTCAGTTCTCGACTGGCTGCTAAAGTGGTCATCGAAGAATACAATACTCTCCTCGTAACCCTAATACATTTGTGTTTACGTATATATTGATTAGTGAAGTTGTAGCTGTAGTCAGTGGTGTACCACTTAAATTCTCAGTCAGCTGCGACAATCTACCTGCTTTAGCGCTAAAACGACGCAATTTATATTCTTTGTGTTCCTTTAGAAAAAAAAGATTTCATGTATCATTTTATATGCCTACGTACCCTGATCTCCTCAAGTTGAAGAAGATTATTCCGATATACTATGCCGGCGGCAAAACCACACCACAAAACTATTTACTGTACCTTTTAGCGCGAAAAAAAACACGAGAGATGGACAAGCGCCAACACTGAAACGAGCCCAAAAAACTAGCGATGTACTTCGATGTACTAGCGATGTACTGGGTGATTTGGTTCATTCTTACGGTAGCTTTTAGCACGCTTGTTTGTCTCTCGTGTTTCATCATCATCATCATCAGCCTGACTACGTCCACTGCAGCACAAAGGCCTTTCCCATGTTCCACCAGTCAACTCGGCTCTGTGCATGCTGCTGCCAATTTATACCCGCAAACTTCTTAATCTCCTCTGCCCACCTAACCTCCTTTCTCCCCCTAACCCGCTCGCCTTCTCTGGGAATCCAGTTAGTTACTCTTAATGACAAGCGGTTATCCTGCCTACGCGCTGCATGCCCGGCCCATGTCCCTTTCGTCTTGTGTTTATTTCGCGCTAAAAGCTACCGTTAGAATAAACCTACTCAACCAACAAGTCACTTTACAGGAAACTACCGTCACATTTTCAACTTAGATACCATAAATATTGTGTTTGAGCAAGCAATAGTTAAACGAATCATGAATACACTGGCTTACTGCGGCATCTAAGGGTAAATATTTTCACTTAGACCTTCTGAGCATTCTTCCAGACAACGCTACAAAGCAAATTGCTGGAATTAACTGACACCAAAACACACGTGACACCTCAAATCTTAGCATAGCGCTTATTAACTCTGACAGGTCATGCGTTTCAGAGTATGGGTGTCCTAATGTTAGGAATTTCTATTTTCGCTCAGTTTTCACTAATGAGCACATTGGCAATATTTCTACGTTGCCATCTCGTTATTTTGCGTAAACTGCAGCGAAGTCTGTTATGAGATCAGAAAAGAAGTTCTTTGCTGCAGCGTAGTTATCCGCCGGTGTCCGTAACCACTATCGCAGGAAATTAAAAAAAAGATACTCAGTAAATAAAGAACACCAAGGGCACAATGGTATTGGAACTCAGGTCCGCTGCGTGCCAGCCCTGTGCTCAAACACTGAGCACAGCCGACGCTTGGAACTCATTTCTAAACTGGCGTTAGACAGTCTTGATGGCGGGAAAGGAATCGCGTCAATATGAGCAATAAACTGTTTTAGAACATGAAAAGAACAACCAGGCGTCACACAATGCGAATTGCGTAACGAGTGGGCCGTCCAATGCTCCAACACATTAGAAAAGTTTATATCATTTTTTAACTGTGGCGCATACCCACTTCAGGCATAATTGTCCATAGTCATCAGCCACTGCATGAAAAATTGCGCAAAATTTCTAGCAAGTGTGTAGTGAATAGCACGCTTCTCCAAACAATTACGAAAGATAGCATAGTGAATACTGACCTACCGCATAAAAATATGATTATATATGGTGTTGTGACAACCAACAAGTGTGCTTTTAGCAGTTACCCGTAGAGTGTTTAGAAAAGGCTCTGAAAGGCCGCTCCTCCAGTTTTTGCTGTAACTGTGTTGTGCGTTCCGCGCAGGCCTGTCGTTTATGGGAGGTCATTATAACTATCAAAAGAAGCGCGAACTTAATAATCGACAACCTCAAAATTTCAAGTTTCCCAGGTCCGGATTGCATAACGGCTAAAGCTTTAAAGGGCAGTAAAATCGCAATTAACGTCTTCTTGCACTAGATTTTTCTCAGTCTGTTGCCTCTTCCTGTAATCGAATGGCTGTAAAATCAACCATGTTTTGCCCACACACAAATGTGGTAGCCGTTCCAATCCGTGTAATCACCACCCAATTTTTCTAACCTGCATACCTTGGACACTCCTGGAGAATATTGTCCCGTAGTCTTGCGAGTAGCGTACCAAAAACCACAAGACGTTCTGAAAGGCAGCCACTTCATTTTAATCGTGCAAGTGCCCGAAATCCCCGGTCGTACCGTTAACAAGTGTTACTGTTGGTGAGTGTAAAAGCAATACAGCCGCTTCGTGCAGTGCGCTTCTTTTAAACAAAACATGAACGATGTGACCCTTCATATCAATACGTCACACAAAAAGTGATACAGAGAAACAGGCAGTATCATCATGAAACACAGTGAGGACAGGTCAATGTGTGCAACGAAACGAACAGATGCAACAAATGATAACGTATCTGCAGTGACCAACTGCAGACATCTAGTAGTATTGCTCATTTTAAACAAACCAAGATGAAACATGATTTCGCGACAAAGTTGTGCTAAATTTAACATGAAGAAAGAATTATACAAGTAGAGCATTAGTGTGTTAGTATCAGCGCTCATAGTAAGGTTTTAAACGGACGACATGGACCACTTCAGAGCGCAGGCGACGTCGCTGTGATGATGTGAGGTCATCAGAGACAATCCCGTAATTCAAAGGGCCAGGTCGCCGTAAAATCTTGTATGGTTCGATGTAGCGACGCAGCAGTTTTTCACCGAGTTCGCGTTTCCGAATGAAAATCCATACCCAAAAGCGGTCACCAAGTTGATACTGTTGGTTGCTGCGGCGCAGATTATAGCGTCGGGCATCAGCTTTTTGCTGATCTTGAATGCGTAGACAGGCTGATCACCGAGCCTCTTCTCGCTGCAGGTAGGCAGAGATGTCAAAGTTCTCTTCGTCGGTCGTGTTTGGCAGCAAGACATCGAGTGTTGTCCCGGGTTATTCTCCATAGAGCAATTTAAATGGCGTATTTTTGTCGTTTCCTGCAACGCAGTGTTGTATGAAAAAGTCACCTAGGGTAAAACTGCGTCCGAGTACTTATGCTCAATTACTGCAAACATAGACAGTATATTGGCAATGATTTTGTTCAGACGCTCAGTGAGACCATTCGTTTGAGGGTGGTAAGCCGTTGTCCTGTGGTGGCTTGTGGGGATGTAGTGCAGGATTTCTTGCGTAAAATCAGCCGTAAACGCCGTCCCCCTGTCAGTGACAAGCCCTTTGCGTGCCCCATGCGAATGTTTTCGACGAAGAACTTAGCGACTTCAGCGGTGGGAAGAGACTTTGTTATGGCGAAACGAGTGAGATAGTCGGTTGCCACGACGATTGAGTTGTTGCCATCAGAAGACGTCGGGAATGGTCCGAGAATGTCCATTTCTATCTTCTGAAAGGTTTAGAGGATAGTTTGATGGCCTTGAAATAACAAGCGGGTTTCTAGGAGGAGGAGGGGGGGGGGGGCTCTTGCGTCTTTGACAGTCTCGACAAGTTTTTACATATAGTGCAGTGCCGGCGAAGGCAATGGGCCAGTGACACTTCTTTTTTAATTCTTGCCAGTGTGCGGGTGAATCCGAGTGACCTGACGCTGGTTCATCGTGGCAAGCGTGCATAATTTCTGTGCGAAGTTCCGCAGACACGACGAGGAGGAAACTTGCCCTGTTTGGGGTAAAGTTATTTTTCACGAGAACGTCGTCCTTCAGGCAGAATGAAGATAGACCACGTTCGTAAGCTTGCAGAGCGGATGAGTTCTTGCCTTCCCGGTACTCAATGAACGTGTGCATGTCTGGGTCGCTTCGCTGTTGTTCGGTAAGATTTGTAGCACTAATCGCTCCGAGGAAGATCTCGTCATCTGAATCTTGCGCGGCAGCGTTGATGGGTGCGCGAGAAAGGCAGTCGGCATTCGAGAGTGCTCAAGCTACATCCGAGAGTCTCAAGCTACAGCGTGCTAGGCAACCTGGCGGGTCTTTCAGGTTCACAAGCCAGCAGAATGCGTGGTGGCCAGTGAACACCTGGAACGGCCGTCTGTTTAGGTAAGGGCGGAATTGGGATGTTGCCTAGATAATGGGGAGGCACTCCTTTTCGGTGGTCGAATAATTCGCCTCCGCTTTCGAAAAAGGTCGACTCGCACAGGCGATGACGTTTTCGAGGTAGTTCTTTCTTTGTACCAGCACTGCGCCGGGGCCTACGCTGCTTGCGTCTGTATGGATCTCCATCTTCGCATTTTTGTCGAAGTGCGCAGGTACTGGTGGCTACTGAAGGCGTTGCTGAAGGTCTGCAAATGCATCGACTTGTGGAGTGTGCCACGCAAGCTCGACGTCCGATTTTGTTTGTCGTGTAACCGCTCAGCAGTTTAGGAGAAATTTGGTACAAAACGCTTATATTAGGTGCATAATCTTAAAAACTGGTGGAGAGCTTTCTTATTCTTAGGCCGCGGAAAGCCAGCGATGGCCGAAGTTTTCCGTGGGCCTGGGCTTACTCCATTGTTACTGAAAACATGGCCGAGGAACAGTAACTCTTTGTAGCCAAACCGGCATTTGACCAATCTGAGAGTCAACCCGAAAGATTCGATTGCTTCAGGCCAATGAGGCCCGTGTCCGTTACTCTCTAGAATGTAACCGGTGCCGTGAAAAGTCCGAATGGTATCACTTTGAACTCATAGAGGCCATCCGGTGGGATGAAAGCAGTCTTTTTCTTGTCCCGTTCGTCAATCTATATCTACCAATAACCACTTTTTAGGTCTATTGAGGAGAAGTACTTGCCATTACTTAGCCGTTCCAAGGTGTTGTCAATGCGTGGTAGGGAGTAGACGTCTTTTTTGTGACATGGCTCAACCAATGAAATTTGCCCCGCCGTGGTGGTCTGGTGGTTAAGGTATTCGGCTGCTGACCCTCAGGGCGCGGGATCCAATTCCGGCAGCGGCGGCTGCATTTTAAATGGAGGCGAAAACGCTGTAGGCCCATTTTCTCAGATTTGGGTGCACTTTAAAGAACCCCAGGTGGTCGAAATTTCCGAAGTCATCCAGTATGACGTCTCGCATAATCATATAGTGGTTTCGGGACGTTAAACCCCCACATACTTATTTATTCAAAATACCTTACAGGCCCACTGAAGGCCATTGAGTAAGGGGGCATAGGTATACAAACGAAATAACAATAAAGGAGAAAAGCAGACAATATATAAAAAAGATTACAAAAATCAAGGTGCAACAGCGTTATACAATATTAGAGTGCAACGACATCAGGTTATAACGAAAAGTTTCACGGTTAGAAATGAATACAACATGATCCGGAAGATTGTTCCAATATGCAATGGCTCGAGGTAGTGATGATCAGTTAAATGCTTGCACGTGACCATGAATGCGCAAAAAACTACGTGCATTGTGAATGCACCGGGAAGTGCGCGCCGGAGAATAAAGTGGAAAACAGTGAATGTCGTTACTATAAATGTACCTATGAAACAGACATAAAAGAGCAATGTTGCGGAGTATTTCCAGTGACTGAAATGCAAGGTCTTGTTTTATTAGGGTAATGCTTGAATGATAGTCGTAGTTTCCAGAGATGAATCTCGCTGCCCTATTCTGAACGGCTTCCAACATACGTACCAGGTAATCTTGATATTGTCACGGGGTCGTGACGTGGCCGAAGACAGGAGACTTCGTGTTGGGATTTAACTGTTTATTTGGGCGAACCTGTGCCCGGTAAACGGAAAGTCCAATTACAGCAGCAGTCTCGCACAGATAGCAGTCTCGGACTGATAGCGGCGAACAGAGCGTCGGCCTTCGATCAACAACTGACAAGCGGCGAAGCGCGTCGGCATTTATACTCTTGCAGTCGAATGTTTTAGCGTTATCGCTGGCGGTGGCGTAGGTTCCAGAACAATCTGTACCGTTCGCACAGTGGGCGTGACCTTATCGAAATGATCTACTACAGTCCGGAACCTTCTCGAAAACTGCAGGCGCGGTTTGCGCTGAGAATCGTGTGGTTTTTCGGACGATAACAAAAACTTGGGAAATGGAACGTGGCATTGCCCCCCTCTGAAGAAAGGCATCGTCCCGATGCTTCAACTAAAGATGAAGGTACAATAACAACGCAAGAAAGTACAATGGATAAATTACCATAAAAAACACTGTTTCAGTTTGTTAACGCGCATGAAACGGCTTGAGGCGCGCGACATGAACGACTTCAGGTCGCGATCGGCGTCGTTGAGAGTTCGTGATGCCGTCGGGGACAACCTCGTAACCAAGTGGGCCGAGACGTCGAGCCACCCTGTACGGTTCGAAGTACCGTCGCAGAAGCTTTTCACTTAGTCCACGTCGGCGTATCGGCGTCCACACTCAAACACGTTCACCGGGCTGTTATTCCACGAAGCGTCGTCGAAGGTTGTAACGGTGGCTGTCGGTTGTCTTTTGATTCTTGATACGGAGACACGCTAGTTGCCGGGCTTCTTCGGCACGTTGAAGGTACTCGCTCACATCGAGGTTTTCTTCGTCGGTGACGTTGGCTAACATGGCATAGAGCGTCGTTGCCGGGCTCCTTCCGTAGACCAATTTGTATGGAGATATCTGCGTCGTCTCCTGCACCGCCGCGTTGTATGCGATGGTCACATACGGAAGAATGGCGTCCCTCGTTTTGTGTTCGACATCGACGTACATTGACAGCATGTCGGCGATCGTCTTGTTAAGCCGCTCGGTGAGGCCGTTTGTCTGTGGGATGGCACGCTGTCGTCCGGCGGTGGTTTGTTTGGTTGTATGCCGAGATCGCTTGAGTTAAGTCGGCAGTGAATCCCGTTCCTCTGTCGGTGATAAGGACCTCCGGGTCACCGTGACGTAGGACAATATTTTTGACGAACTTAGCTACCTCGGATGCACTGCTTTTTGGCAGGGCTTTTGTCTCGGCGTAGCGGGAGAGGTAGTCGGTAGCTACCACGATCCACTTGTTTCGAAAGCCGACGTCGGGAACGGCCCCAGTAGGTCCATACCAATCTGCTTTAAAGGTCGGCAAGGTGCATCAATTGGCTGCAGAAGTTCCGCTGGCCTTGTCGGCGGTGTCTCGCGTCGCTGACAGTCTCGGCATGTCGTCACATAACGAGTGACGTCGGTGGTAAGACGTGGCCAGTAGTACCTTTCTTGTATCCTCGTGAGCGTGCGAGAAACACTGAGGTGCCCTGTCGTTGGATCGTCGTGCAGGGCCTGCAGGAGTTCCGGTCGCAGAGCTGAAGGTACCACAAGGAGGTACTTAGCTCGAAGCGGTGAAAAGTTTTTTCTTTTGTAGAGGACCGTTTCGT
Organism: Rhipicephalus annulatus; assembly: GCA_013436015.1. Lineage (NCBI taxonomy): Eukaryota > Metazoa > Arthropoda > Arachnida > Ixodida > Ixodidae > Rhipicephalus > Rhipicephalus annulatus. The sequence goes on along the minus strand of WOVY01000417.1, from coordinate 128,614 downwards.
AGAAAGAACGACGCAAGTGCGCGCTTGAATACCTTCGGGACTTCGGCGGTCCTGCCTTCGGCGGTCCTGCCTTCGAGGTATTCTATTAGGGCCTTAAGTTCCGGCTCGGCCCTCTGTCGTTCAGCGAAGTCGTCGGTAGTTCTCGTTGCCAAGAAGTAGTCGTCATCCGGGTCGTCGGGTAGCCGTTGGTCGACAGGCGCACGAGAAAGACAGTCGTCGTCGGAGTGTTTTTTGCCGGACTTGCAAATGACAGTAATGTCATATTATAAGTCTCAGGCTCCATCGTGCGAGGTGACCTGAAGGGTCCTTCAACGTGGCTAGCCAACACAAGGAGTGGTGGTCGCTCACAACTTTGAAGGGCCTGCCGTAGAGGTAGGAGCGAAATTTCGACGTAGCCCAGATGATGGTGAGGCACTCCTTTTCTGTTGTGGAATAATTTGCTTCGGCTTTGGATAGCGATCGGCTGGCGTAACTAATAACCCTTTCAAGTCTGTCAGCCCTCTGCACAAGAACGGCGCCAAGACCTACGCTGCTTGCGTCAGTATGTATTTCTGTCTCGGCGAATTCGTCGAAATGGGCAAGTAACGGAGGCGTCTGGAGGCGATGTTTAAGCTCCTGGAAAGCGTGTTCCTGTGGCGTTTCCCACTTGAATTCCACGTCGGACTTGGTAAGGTTAGTGAGAGGATCGGCGATGCGGGCGAAGTTTTTCACGAACCGCCTATAATAGGCGCACAGGCCCAGAAATCGGCACATGGCTTTCTTGTCAGTGGGCGGCGGGAAGTCGGCGATGGCGGCTGTTTTCCGTGGATCGGGACGAACTCCAGACTTGCTCATAACGTGCCCCAGAAACAAGAGCTGCTCATACGCAAATCTGCACTTTTCTGGCTTCAGTACGAGTCCGGAAGTCTTGATGGCTTGAAGTACAGCTTCAAAGCGCCGAAGATGCTCGTCGAAACTCGAGGAAAACACGACGACGTCATCCAAGTACGCAAGGCAAGTCTGCCACTTCAATCCTGCCAGTACTGTATCCATAATGCGTTGAAAAGTTTCAGGCTCTGAGCAAAGGCCGAAGGGCATCGCCTTGAACTCGAAGAGGCCGTCCGGTGTTATAAACGCCGTCTTCTCTCGGTCTCTTTCGTCGACTTCGATTTGCCAATAGCCAGTCTTGAGGTCCATTGACGAAAAGTACTTGGCATTATGGAGCCGATCAAGTGCGTCGTCTATTCTTGGGAGAGGATAGACGTCCTTTCTTGTGATTTTGTTCAGGCGGTGATAATCGACGCAGAAACGTAGGGTCCCATATTTTTCTTCACTAACACCACGAGGGATGCCCATGGACTCTTGGACGGCTAGATAATGTCATCCCGCAGCATTTAATCAACTTGTCTCTTCATGGCCGCACGTTCTCGCGTCGAAACCCTGTACGGACTCTGACGGAGTGGTCTGGCATTTTCTTCGGTTATGATGCGATGTTTCGTGGTTGGGGTCTGTCGAATTTTCGATGACGACGAAAGCAATCTTCGTATTGCAGGAACAGGGCCTTGAGCTGTTCTTGCTTATCGTTCGGAAGTCTGGGATCGACGTCGAAAGCTATGGGAGGGGCTTGGTTCCTCTGAGCAGGTTCCGCAGAATCGGCAGGGGCGAAAGCACTGGTGGCTTCGACAATTTCTTCGATGTATGTTACCGTTGTTCCTTTGTTCACTTGTTTGATTGATTGATTTGTGGGGTTTAACGTCCCAAAACCACTTCTGATTATGAGAGACGCCGTAGTGGAGGGCTCCGGAAATTTTGACCACCTGGGGTTCTTTAACGTGCACCCAAATCTGAGTACACGGGCCTACAACATTTCCGCCTCCATCGGAAATGCAGCCGCCGCAGCCGGGAATCGAACCCACGACCTGCGGGTCAGCAGCCGAGTACCTTAGCCACTAGACCACCGCGGCGGGGCTTGTTCACTTGTTTGTACTCATTGTTGAAATTCGTGAGCATAACCGTTGCTTTGCCTCCCCGCTGCTCTGCAATTCCTCTTGCGACGCAAATATTTCGGGTGACCAACAGATGCTGACTGCCTTCAACGACGCCTTCCAAATCAGGTGATTTAAAAGCGCCGACTGAAATAATGACGCTTGAGCGAGGTGGAATGGTGACTTGTTCTTCCAGCACATTCAAGGCATGGTGTCCTGACGGCGTGCGCGGTGGTAGTGCTTCTTCTGTGGATAACGTTATCGACTTTGTTTTTAGGTTGATGACAGCACCATGGAGGCATAAGAAGTTCATGCCAAGGATGACATCTCTCGAGCAACGCTGTAGGACTACGAAGTCTGTAGAATAAATACGGCCGTTAATGGCGACTCTTGCTGTGCAGATTCCTGCAGGCGTTACGAGATGACCTCCGGCTGTGTGGATTTCAGGGCCTTTCCAAGCTGTCCTAACTTTCTTTAACTTCGCGGCGAACGACCCACTGATGACAGAATAGTCGGCTCCAGTATCGACGAGAGCAGTCACACTGTGGCCGTCGATAAGAACGTCGAGGTCGCTAGTTCGCCGTCTCGCATTACAGTTAGGGCGTGGCGTCGGGTCACGGCTGCGTCGGCTTGTTCAGCTGCTTCCATGTTGCGTTGTCAGGCCACCTTCGGTAAGTGAGCGTTCGCCGTCAGGGCTTTGCCTGGTTGGCGTTGTGTTCGGAAAGCTCCGTCGCGGCGTCGTCGTCGTCGGAGGATCTTCGGTAGTTCATCGCACAGCAACCGCACCTTCACTGGTTACTGCCCTTAGTTTCCCGAATACGGGCTAGGAGACCGGCCCCGCGTTGGGCCATAGTACTGCCGGTGGTGCGGTGACGTGCGGCGGCTGGGCGACGGCGAACGCGAAGGGCTTCGTGGTGTCCACCGAGTTCCTGTCAGGTAGTTGGCGATGTCACGTGGTCGTTCTCCTGACTGTGGACGCGGTGCATTGACGGCGAAGCCACGCAGTCCCATCAGTCGGTACTGGCAACGGCGGTATCTGGGGGGGGGGGGGATGCTGCTTAGATCATGTACCGGATGCCCCCGTCAAGCCATGTACCCAGCACCTCCACCAGATGTCACGGGGTTGTGACGTGGCCGAAGACAGGAGACTTCGTGTTGGGATTTCTACTGTTTATTTGGGCGAACCTGTGCCCAGTAAACGGGAAGTCCAATTACAGCAGCAGTCTCGCACAGATAGCAGTCTCGGACTGATAGCGGCGAACGGAGCGTCGGCCTGCTGATCAACAACTGACAAGCGGCAAAGCGCGTCGCATTTATATTGTTGCCGTCGAATGTTCTAGCGTTATCGCTGGCGGTGGCGTAGGCTCCAAAACAATCTGTACCGTTCGCACAGTGGGCGTGATCTTATCGAAATGATCTACTACAGTCCGGAACCTTCTCGAAAACTGCCAGCGCGGTTTGCGCTGAGAATCGTGTGGTGTTTTGGGACGATAACAAAAACTTGGGAAATGGAACGTGGCAATATGGTGACCATGTCGATGATGCATACTCTTGATTGATATGTGGGGTTTAACGTCCCAAAACCACTATATGATTATGAGAGACGCCGTAGTGGAGGGCTCCGGAAATTTAGACCACCTGGGGTTCTTTAACGTGCACCCAAATCTGAGCACACGGGCCTACAACATTTCCGCCTCCATCGGAAATGCAGCCGCCCATGATGCATACTCTAGCTGTGGGTGAACATAATATATGATAATGCGTGTATATTAGAAGGCGCGTTGTACAAGTTTCTGCGGAGATCTCCGAGAGATTGAGAGGCTTTCGATCAGACAGCTGCTGTATGCGTAGTGCAGGATAGATACGATGTAAGGTGAACGCCTAAATATTTGTAAAATGGTGTAGCGGAAACAACGGCGTTATGAATCTTATAGTGAAATACTGAATTGGTATGCTTTCGGGTGAACGAGAATAACTTGCATTTAGAGGCATTAAGGGACATCTGCCAAGTTTCGCACCACCGGAAGGTTAGGTCAAGGTCATTTTGGAGAGCAGAATGATCATTAAAACATTTAATATTGCGGTATATGGAGCAATCGTCAGCGAACAACCTAACTGTAGATGAAAGGTTATCGGGCAAATCATTAATGTATATTAGAAAAAGTAACGCATCTATTACACTGCCTTGGGAAACACCAGATGTGACGTCGCAAAGGTTAGATGAAATGGCGTTGATCACCGTAAGTTGCTCACGCGAAGAGATGAAGCTTCGTAGCCAAGATAGGATTGATGAATCAATACGGAGTGTGGGCAATTTAGAGATTAAACGAAAATGAGGGACAGTATCAAATGCCTTGACGAAATCAAGAAAGAGGCAATCGGTTTGTTCGTTGGCGTTCATATTAAAGTGAAGGTCAGTCTAGAATTCGAATAACTTGGTGTCACATGAGTAGCCTTTTCTAAAGCCACGCTTATTAGAGAAGTTGTTTGATTCAAGGTAATCGTAAGTACGAAAAGCCACGATATGTTCAAGTATATTGCAGGATATGCATGTAAGTGAAATGGGTCGATAAATACGAGGCGAGTACCTGTCACCGGACTTAACTACGGGAATTACATTACCAATCTTACAATCCTTGTGCAGCTCACCTGACAATAGCGACTGGTTAAATAGGAGACAGATGAAGCGGCTGAAAATATCTGTGGTGTTCTTCAGTATTTTAGAGTTAATGTTGTCAATGCCTGATGAAGTCGAAGCCTTAAGATTCGTGATGAGTTTTGCTATACCTTCGGCAGTGACAATGGTGGAGGCCATTAAAGCGAAAGGGTGATCTGCAGAAAATGGCACATTGAAACAGTCTTCCTGTGTAAAAGCAGAGGCGAAGTACTCATTGAAAGCAATAGCGGAAGCTTCATCAGAGAGCGGCGTTAGTTCATTATCGTGTATTGTAATGTGATTAGGAGACTTGTTGTAGGGTGAAATTATTTGCCAGAACTTTTTGGGGTTATTTTTGAGAAGTGACGGCACGTCGTGCGAATATTATTTCTTCTTAGCTGTGTCTAAGGCTTTGCAATAGTCTTGTAAACAGACCTTGTATTTATCCCAGTATGACACAGAACCAATGCGTTTTGTGGTATCATAGAAACGTTTCTTTTCGTTTCGTAATGTTCGAAGATGTTTAGTAAACCAAGGGTTAGTTTTATCGTTTGATGCAGAGATCAGCGGAACAAGCTGGTCACCTAACTCTAATATTTTTTTTGAAAAAAATCCAACTTCTTGCACTGTTCGTGAGGCAAACGACGGAAAAAAAGTTCCCAATGAAAACCTTCTAGCTCCGTTCTAAATTGATGAAAACTAGCATGGTTAGAATCCCGGATTGTTTTTCTAACTGAGCCTGTAAAGTTACAGGTAGGTTGATTTGGAAGTTAAGGAGCTTGTGGTCGCTAAACACTTCTGTGTAAGAAATCGCTCTAGTGGTTTCTGGTGCATTAGTGAAAACAAGGTCAAGTATGTTAGTACCACGGGTGCATTGGTGAACAACTTGTATTAAGTTGTAGTCGAGGGTTACTTCGAGAAAATTTGATAAGACGTGACATGTGGTAGTCATGGTAGACCAATCAATGTGCGGGTACTAGAAATCGCCAAAAAAGGTATATAATGTCAGCTGAATAGAGTTGCGTAGCTCGTTCTATGTTGTCACGTAGATCTTTGAGGAAAGAGGAATGGGCATCCGGTGGACGATAACATGCTCCTATAAGTATTTTTGCATACGTTGTAACGCATGCAGTTCAAGTTATCTCTGTAGAGGGGTTAGTAACAAGGAAACTGATGTCACTGTCTTTTTTACTACTATTAGAACGGCTTCTCTTTTTCTATCGACACGGTTACGTCGATATATGTTATAATTGTCTTTATCTGAGAACAGTTCCTCGTTGATTAAGGCGAATCCCCGGATAGAGGCAAATCCCCGTGAGTATTAATATGTCGGCATCTCTATCATCTAAGTAAGAACACAACTCATCCCTCTTGGGAAGTAGGCTTTGAATGTTAGTAAAAGACACAGATAAAGATGGCGACTTAATTTGACTCAGCTAACGCGTGCTCAAGTTAGCCTCTAGCTATCTCGTAGACAGACAACTACGTTGCTAGAGTGATCGAAAACATAGGTGTTAGTGTCAATGCGAAGTTTATCAACGGATAGATTAAAGCGTTTGTTTTGAGCCTTTGCGTATTCCAGAAGCTTTCGGCGAGCTTATCTCTTCGCGTATGTGAAAAAAATCTTCGCGTATGTGAAAATCATTTCCCTTAAGCTTACGCGAAATTTACAAAATTAGCTCCTTGTCCTTGAAAAGTTTGAACTTTACAATAATTAGCTTTCGTCTATCTGTTAAATCTGCCCAGCCTGTGCACGCGCTCTAATTGCGGACTAGTTATGGAAGTGCCTAGGTGGTCTGAACAAAACTTCACTATCTTATCTTCCGAGACTGCCCAGTTCTCATTGGGGTCATCTTCAATGCCAAAAATAGAAGGTTACACTGACGTATCCTATTTTCTGCATCGTCGCACCTATTCGTAATTTTTGACAGTTGGTTCGTCACATCGCGCAAAGCGTCAACCGATCCAGAAGCGGCGGTCACCGACCGAGTAGTGGTGATTTATTCTAGCGAATTCACCTTGGTACTTAAACTTTTTATTTCGCTGTCTACTACTTTCATTTTGCCCGTCATGGCACGAAGGGCGTCCGCATACGCACCAGCCCCGTCAGCAATACGAACAGCGTTGGCTATTTCAAGCGTTTCTACTTTGCGCTTTAGCTCTTTAATTTCAATCTCGGCGGTAGCATGTTTTGAGAGCAAAGCTTCGTAAATTTCCTTCAGGTCGCGTATTTCAGTAAGGGCTAGAGCGAATGCGTCGGCCTCCGTCTTATTCATAGGACCGGGATTTGATACCACATCACCAGCCAGGGTTAATAAAAGTTCCCGCATGGCACCACATACGTACATGCAAGATAATAATCGCTTCAAAACACTCCTTAGCTCTGGTGGGCATGACACCGCAAGGAATCAACGGTTGCTACTCCTTATGCAAGAAGCATTATTCAAGTAACCAACCTGAAACAGCAAAGGCCGTAAGCGCATCCTTCCAGCGGTGTCGGGCCCAAACCAGCAAGTCGCAGACTGACGCTTATATAGAGTACTGCGCAGTCCAGCCATCGTGACAGAAGAGCCATGTTGCCAGGCGAGAGGTCATTTCCATCCATTTTTGGAAAACCGAGTGTGACCAGTCGCCATTCCAGAGACCGGGAATAGGGTGCCAGCCAAGACGAGCTAGAAACTCCACTGAGCGCAGCACAGCTGAGGTAGGTCAGCCAAGAGGCGTTTCCCTTTCGCGAGCAGGTGCAATCATTCACTGCGCGAGGAATGGGCGTCGAACACGGTGAAGTTGTACTGAAGCAAGGCGCAACAACCAAAGCAGGCCAGGAAGAGCCCAGCCGCCCACAGCATGTTGCCCAGGTAACAGTGACCTTAAACAGCAAAGGCCGTAAGCATGGCATCCTTTCAGCGGTGTCGAGCCCCATCATATCAATCAATCATCGTCAAATCGACTGATCATAATCTACGCGCAATTGCAACGTCCCATTCTTCTTCCTGACGAGTACGACAGGCGATGCCCAGGAGCTCTGCGACGGCTGAATGATGTCAGCACGTAGCATATCGTCAACCTGCTTCTTGATGGCCTCGCGTTCTTTTATTGCTATTCGATAAGGGCTTTGGCGAAAGGGCTCCACAGATTCGTCTGTGAGAATGCGGTGCTTGGCGATTGTTTGTTTAATTTTCGACGATGACGAAAGGCAGTTTTTGTGCTGCCGCAGGAGGTTAATTACCATTTCTTGGTTATGCGCTGGCAGATGATGGTTGGTGTTATATGTGGGCCTTGCTTCTGGTGCTTCGGTCACGCGTTCTGATTACGAGTCTGCCATGCTGAGTGCCTTGCTGATTTCGGCAGAATGTCCGATAAAAGCAGCAGTCGTGCCTTTGTTGTGTCTTGTTCCCGCAGTCAATTTTGTGAGATGTACTTGGGTGTGGCTGTTTTTTTAAGTGAGTGATACCTCTTGGGACACAGATGCCATGGTCAAGCAGTAATTCAGGGGTTCCATCAACAATACCGTCCATTTCTTCTAACGCTTCATTGCTGACAGTGACGAAGGTGCTTAAGTAGGGCGTGAGGGTAACGTGCTCTTCGAGCACGCTTAAGGGTGCGGCACACTCGGCATTGTGGTCTCAACTTACTGATCGGCCTCTCTAAAGCGTAATCGACTTCGATTTCAGATCGATGATGGCGCCGTGGTCGTTATGAAAATCAGTGGCGAGTACTACGTCCCGAGAGCCCTGCTGAAATATTATAAACGTAACCGGGTGTGATTTTGACTCGCGTGGTGCACCTTTCGATCGGCGTGATTAGGTGACCACCAGTTGTGCGCATCTGTGCGCCATCCCACTAAGTCTTCACTTTTCTTAGCTCAGTGGCTAGGCACTCACTAATGACGGAATAATCAACACCGGTGTTAACGAGCGCACTAACACTCCGACCATCAATAAGTACGTCAAAGTATACCGTTCTTGATTTTGCGTTACAATTACGGCATGGGGTTTGGTCATTGCTGCGTCGTGTTGTCCCGCTCATGTGTCCCACCCCCGCGTATTCACAGATTAATTCGGGCAAATATTCATTGAAGCGCAGATTCATTCGGTTGACGGCATAGAATAGAAAAAGCGCCCCTTTATCGTCGAGCGTGTACTTTCAGGCTGGTCGTCCACGATGGAGGTTCTTCGGAACTTTTTGCCACAGAAACAACACCTCCAGTGGCTGCGGTGTTCAGTTTTCCGGGCTTGGCGACCAGCCATGTGCAACTGCAAATTGTGACCAACGTTCCTGTGAAGAGTGGCGGGTAGGCGATGGGGAGCGGAGAAATCTCGCGGCCTCCATTCAGTGGTGCTTAGGTACTCGGCAATATCCTGTGGCCCTCACCTCGTTGCGGGCATGGTGCGGAGGCGGGACAACCGCGTAGACCCATTTGTTTTGTGGCGACGCAAAGCAGTGCTTCTGTGTGCGGTGCAGAGAGCGCATGCGCCCGCACGAGAAAGTTGTCTTCGAGAGGAAGGGTGATAATAAAAGTCAGTTGTTGTTTGGGACGCGAGTTGTTCACTTGCGCAGCTCTGCCGAGCGACGCGTCTCAACATTGGTGACTCGGACTCGGAATACAGACACAGCGACCAGAGTGTCAAACCAGCCGCAATATGGATTCAACGTCCACAACCGACGCCCCTCCGACAGTCTCCTCAGTCGACGGTAAGCTGCCCCCTTTTTGGACTGCGGACCCCGCACTTTGGTTCATACAAGTTGAATCTCAGTTCGCAGCCAGACGAATCGCCGCAGACCTTACGAAATACCACCACGTAGTCAGCAGTCTGCCACCCGCCATAGCCGTGAAATCGGGGATCTGTTGCTAGCACCACCTGTTGAAAACGCATATGCAACGCTAAAAGAAACCCTTATTCGCCGAGTTACGCCCTCCGAACCACAACGACTGCAGCAATTGCTTCGCGGCACGGAAGTCGGCGACCGTACTCCTAGTCAGCTTTTGCAGCACATGCAACAGTTGCTTGGCGGAACATCAAACACGATAGATGGAGTATTGCTCCGAGAATTTTTTTTGCAAAAGTTGCTTTCAGGCGTCCGCATGGTCATCGCGGCCTCAGAGCACAAGGATTTAACCGCAGCTGCCGAACTTGCTGATAAACTGGTAGCAATGACACCGCCCACACCCATGGCTGCCGTGCAAGCGCAACAGCCTGTAAACGAACTTCAAGAGATGCGTGAGGAGATTGCTCGACTTGCCGAAACAGTATCAGCTTTGCACGCTAGCAGGAGGGCGCAAACGATAACCGAGCCTAACACGCCGCTATCGCAAGAGCAGCACGAGCATATCTGCTGGTATCATCGGAGGTTCGGAAGTAGTGCGCGTAAATGTGTCCCACCGTGCGCGCCTCGGGAAACAGCCGCGGCAGGCACTGAGGGCGACCAGTGCTACTACGTTGCCTCCAAGTCGTCCGTCAGTATTTTTTATTACCGACTGCAACAACGGAGTACGTTTCTTAGTGGACACAGGCGCCGAGGTGAGCGTTATACCGGCGTCACAAGCTGAAAGAAAGAAACCCAGTACATCGCCCTTGCAAGCTGTCAATAACACGGTGATAACAACATATGGCCATCGTTCACTGTCGCTGAACTTCGGTTTCGGCAGAACGTTTAGCTGGGTGTTCATAGCTGCTGATGTTAAATTCGCCATACTAGGCGCAGACTTTCTCCAGTTCTTCGGTCTGTTGGTCGACGTCCGCAACAAACGGCTTCAAGATCCCGTTTCTCGGGGAGCGGTACAAGGCACGCCGTGTTGGCACCCCCCTATCAGCCCGGCCTTGCTTAGTCCGGCTGGAGAAGCGTACTTCACCGCAATAATACAAGAGTTCTCAGAGCTGACACGACAGCCACAGGCATTTCCAGAAGTAAAGCACGGCGTCCTGCATCACATCGAAACCACAGGCCCACCGGTCTATGCGCGACCACGGCGCCTGTCACCCGAGAAGCTGCGGTTGGCTCGACAGGCGTTTGCCCTCATGATGAAGCTCGGAATAGTACGTCCTTCATCCAGCCCATATGCGTCACTTCTTCACATGGTCCCAAAATCAAAAGACGGTGATTGGCACCCTTGCGGGGACTATCGAGCGCTGAACCGGGTAAGCGTGCCAGACCGTTACCCAGTCCCGCACTTTCATGACATGACCTCCTTCCTGCATGGTGCTACCATTTTCTCTAAAATAGATCTAGTGCGAGCATATCATCAGATACCCGTAACACCGGAGGATATTCCCAAGACCGCAATAACAACGCCTTTCGGAATGTTCGAGTTCCTACGCATGCCTTTCGGCTTACGCAACGCCGGCCAAACTTTTCAACGGTTTATGGATGGCGTTGTCCGTTGCCTAGACTTTTGCAAGGTATACCTAGATGATCTTCTGATTGCTAGCAGCACTCCTGAAGAGCACGAGCGGCATCTGCGCTACGTACTTCAGCGACTGACGGAGAACGGCATCGTTATCAATACGGCAAAGTGCGTGTTTGGGGTACCGACACTATCATTTTTGGGCTACAGCATTTCAAGTGCCGAAGTACAGCCCCAGAAGGACAAGGTGGAAGCAGTACGGCAGTTTCCACAGCCGAAGAACCTCCGCCAGCTTCGAGAGTTCTTGGGACTCGTGAATTTCTTCCGTAGGTTTATCCCGAAATGCGCCAACATCCTTCACCCTCTCCACAGCCTAATTGCGGCATCTGGATCTAAGGCAACTGCCATTCACTGGAACGACCAATCCACACAAGCATTCCGGATGATAACGGAAGCTCTCGCAAATGCTACCATGCTCACGTACCCGCAGCTGGGTGTTCCTCAGTGCGTGATGGTGGACGCCTCCGATGCAGCGATTGGAGCCGTGTTGCAGCAGAGGGTGAGCGGAGTGTGGCGACCAATTTTCTTCAAAACTGAGCCCGTCCGAACGAAGGTACAGCAACTTCGGTAGGGAACTCCTGGCCATATACGCAGCTATGCGGCATTTCCGACATTATGTGGAAGGACAAGAATTTTTTGTGCTCACGGATCACAAGCCACTCACCTACGCATTGCGCGCGAACTCCGATTCTGGTGCGCGCGTGGCACGGGAGCTCCGCCAAATGTCGTACATCGCAGAATTCACGACAGATATACGCCATGTTAGTGGCACGGATGATGCTGCGGCCGACGCTCTTTCGCGCGGTCCAGTGAAAGCCATCAGCCTGCCGAGTGGCGTGGACTTCACCACACATACGACGGCTCAACGCAGCGATGGAGAATTGAAGCGTCTACTGACTTCTTCAACCAGCCGCTTGAAGCTGCAATGGTTAGCAGAACCCTCAGGATCCGTATGCTGCGACATGTCTACAGGCAAGGCCCGACCGTTCGTCCCCTCGAACCTCCGTCACAGCATTTTTGACTTGCTGCACAGCCTGGCGCATCCCGGGATTCGAGCCACGCAACGGCTATGCACAGCGAGGTTCGTGTGGCCAGGAATAAACCGGGATGTCCGATACTGGACACGAGAGTGCATTACATGCCAGCGCTCCAAAGTTCAGCGACATACTGTGACCCCCTTGGGATCCTTGGGACCCCTCTGCCGGACTGTCGATTTGCCCATGCGCATGTTGACATAGTGGGACCACTGCCGTTGTGCCAGGGGCCAAGCTACTTGCTAACCTGCATTGATCGCTTCACGCGACGGCCGGAGGCCGTGCCCATTCCAGACATGACTGCTGATACCGTCGCCCGCGCATTTATTTTCCACTGGGTGGCCCGCTTCGGAGTGCCGGCAACCGTGACTACGGATCGCGGAACACAGTTTGAGTCCGCCCTGTTCGCAAGCGTCACCCGACTCTTGGGTACTCACCGCATCAGAACTGCCTACCATCCAATAAGCAACGGTATAGTGGAAAAGTTCCATCGCCATCTGAAGACGAGCCTGACGGCTACTGCGAGTCACAGTTTGGTAGAGGCACTGCCGTTTGTTCTGTTGGGAGTTAGGACGGCTCTGAAAGCAGATATTGGATGCTGCTCCGCTGAACTGGTGTACGGAAGAACGCTTCGCCTCCTAGGGGAGTTTTTCACTACCAGTAAGGACGAAAACGTGTACGCGAACGCGGACTACGCCGTGCGACTGCGAGACATCATGAGCGAGCTACGCGCTGTTCCTCCGCGTCCGCCCGCAGCCCGGCCAGTCTACGTGGACCGGGAACTCTTCTCCTGCTCTCACGTGTTTGTGAGGCACGACGCTACACAGCCTTCACTCCGGCCCCCGTACGACGGGCCTTTCAAGGTGCTGCGACGGACAGACAAGCACATTACAATCGACAGAGGTGGTCATCACGACGTGGTTTCTCTAGACCGCGTAAAATCAGCACACGTGGACTCCGACAGCGAAGCACCTGCACCACCTCGAGCTCTATCCTCGCAGGCACCCCTGGCAGACCACGTAGCGCAGCCCCAACAAGTCCTCAAATGGTTTACGCGGAGTGGACGGTGTACGAGACCCCCGGTGCGCATGAACTTATGAACCGTATCGAGTGCGGCCGTTGTGCGCGCACTCACTAGGGGGGGGGGGGAGGAGTACTGTGGCGACGCAAAGCGGTGCTTCTGTGTGCAGTGCAGAGAGCGCATGCGCCCGCACGAGAAAGTTATCTTCGAGAGGAAGGGTGATAATAAAAGTCAATTGTTGTTTGGGACGCGAGTTGTTCACTTGCGCAGCTCTGCCGAGCGACGCGTCTCAACAGTCTGTATTGACAACGGCGGCAGATGTGTCCCGCTTCTCCACACTGGTAACACAGTGGTCGTTGGTCCGGTGCACGCCATACATCTTTCTCGAGACATCCCGGTGAATGAGGGGCGCATGGCTGGTCATGTGTGGTGTTGGAAGACGGCGTTGGGGCTGAGGGTCGCCCTGGCGTGGCATGAAGGCACACGCTGAACTGCGAGTGGCGGCAGTATATGTCATCAGTTGTGATTCTCTTATGACTTCGCATTGTTAATTGGAGCCAAGCGCAGGCTGAACTTCTTTTATCACACTACTGAGAGAAGACAGCTGGGGTTACGAAGTAGGGAACAACATACACAGTGCTTCCCGAACGATGGCTCTTATTACGTCTTTGAGGTTATCGTCGTGCGCAATGTTACCCGGGCACTGCTTTCCATCGAGGTCATTGACAGCCGGTCATAGTGCCTTGCACGCATTTGCAGCGATTTTTCATTGTGGCAAGGTTCCTTTATGAAGCCTTCAACTGTAGAGGGAGTGTTCCGGAGAGGCCAGCAAAAAGACTCTTTTACGCCTCTCATGAGGAAACGCACCTTTTTTCTTCAGACATCATCCGGCCTGCTCGGTTAAAAAGCTGGTGCATTTCTCCCATATACATTAGAACAGATTCGCCGGGCTGTTGCGTGCGCGTTTCAAGTAGCAACTTGGCGCGCTCCCTACTGTTCTCACAGGAGAACGATTCCAGGAGGATTTGTTTGATTAGCTATCAAGACAACGATGCTTCGCGGTTTTCAAACCACATTCTGGCGTAGACTTTTAATGCAAAAAAGACGTTCCGAGGCTTACTGTCCTCTCCTCACTTGTTGAAGCTAGCTACCCTTTTCGAACTTGCCTAGCCATTCCTGGGCACATTCCCACGGTGAGCCGTGGAACATTGGTGGCTCTCTTGGCTACAAGAGGACTATCGTTGTCTCGACTGGGTTGGTCATGCTAGCTTCTGTCTTCTTCGTTGCCATCTAGGCAGTGAAAGAACCGAACTCCGTTTGCAATCAGCGGCTTCCTTGCTTGCTGGCTGGTGGCAACGTTGACTGCAGGTGGACGAGGGGGGCTGGTGCTTCGACTTCAAAGGTGCGAATTGGGTATGGGACGGCAGAATCTCCACCAAATGTCACGTAGCCTTGCGACTAGCGTACCAGAAACCAGAAGACGTTGCCCCGCCATGGTGGTCTAGTAACTAAGGTACTCGGCTGCTGACCCGCAGATCGCGGGATCAAATGCTGGCTGTGGCGGCTGCGTTTTTGATGGAGGCGAAACTGCTGTGGGCCCGTGTGCTCAGATTTGGGTGCATGTTAAAGAACCCCAGGTGGTCAAAAAATCCGGAGACTTACACTACGGTGTCTCTCATAATCATATTGTGGTCTTGGGACGTTAAACCCCACATATCAATCAACCATGAAGATGTTCAGGGAGGCAGCCACTTTATTTTAGCCGGAAAGGGGCCCAAAATACCCGGTTGTAACGTCTACAAGTGTTACTGTTGGTGAGCGTAACAGAAATACCGCCGCTTCATGCTGCACGCTCTTCTTCAAAAAACATGAACAATGTGACCCTTCTTATTGATACGTCACACAAAAAATTGATATAGAAGAGCAGGCAGTAGCATCATGAAACACAGTGAGCGCAGGTCAATGCGTGCAACGAAACGAACAGACGCAACAAATGATAGCGCGTCTGCAGTAGCCAACTGCAGACGCCACGTGGCAATATTCTGTATTCCAGCATCGGATATCATCTTGACACTTTTTTTTTCATTTACCAAGCAGATCCCGGCTGCGGCGGCTGCATTTCCGATGGAGGCGGAAATGTTGTAGGCCAGTGTGCTCAGATTTGGCGCACGTTAAAGAACCCCAGGTGGTCGAAATTTCCGGAGCCCTCCAGTACGGCGTCTCTCATAATCATATGGTGGTTTTGGGACGTTAAACTCCACATATCAATCAATCAATCGTTTACCAAGCAGCAAGGATTCAGACTCATGTGAATTGATTCATTTGTGGGGTTTAACGTCCCAAAACCACGATATGTTTATGAAGGACGCCGTAGTGGGGGACTGCGGAAGCTTTGACCACCTGAGGTTCTTTAACGTGCACCCAAATCTGAGCACACGGGCCTACAACATTACCGCCTCCGTCGGAAATGCAGCCGCTGCAGCTGGGATTTGATCCCGTGACCGGCAGGTCAGCAGCCGAGTACCTTAGCCACTAGACCACCACGGCGGGGCCACTCATGTGAAACACAACTCTGAGTTTACCACTGACCTTCATCTTCACCTTGATTGCCGTTTTTAAACCAACGCTATCTATCTGACTTCACAAAGGTGTTCGATTTATTGCTTCACACAATGACTGGCACACAAGTATCACTTCCATAAAATCTTCCCTCAGCATACCTAGCTTCGCCCTAACATTTCACGACTTACGCTTTTACACAAACTACACTATAAATTTACTCAGCTCAGAGAAACTCATTGCGCCAAACCGCACTTCACACCGTCTGCTTAATTACGTCAGTGTCAGCGCTTACATGGTAACACTACGACATTCATCAAATTGTTCTTACCAACTGCTATTGCGCTACGGAACGCGTTGCCCGAACAATGTAGTAAATGAGCAAGCCTCCCATGAATTTCATCACATATTTTTATGTTTTCTCACCCCGCAGTATGACACATTTACAGTGTTATTTCATGTAATATTGTTTTTGTAACGGCATTTGCACCACTTGTTCTGCCTATTGGGAAAACACGTATTCTGTTGTTCTGCAAATATTTTATTTATCTTTTTTATACAGTGCATAAGAATAAATATGCTGGTATTGATCCTCTTGGCCCCCTTTATAATAATGATAATGCTCTTATTGATGCTTCTGTTCCTCCCCTTATATGTAATACCCTGAAAAGGGCCTTTAAGGGTAAAATAAATGATGATGATGGCGAAGTCTTTCCTAGAACTTGAAAGTATTCCTATATCTTGCAAAAATGAGTTTAGAGATGATAGGTCAACCGACACAACTTTTTTGTCGCTGTCCGAATATGTCAAATTGGACTTCAATAAACGTAGAACAGCCTCAATAA
Source organism: Rhipicephalus annulatus (assembly GCA_013436015.1). Classification (NCBI taxonomy): domain Eukaryota; kingdom Metazoa; phylum Arthropoda; class Arachnida; order Ixodida; family Ixodidae; genus Rhipicephalus; species Rhipicephalus annulatus. Next base: position 112,129 of record WOVY01000417.1, on the reverse strand, counting down.
CAGTAGAACAGTTTTCAATAACAATAAAAAAGCCTTTGATACTGTCAACTACAACATGCTATTAAGTAAACTAGAACGCTATGGTTTTCGCGGAATGTGCCTGGAGCTCTCTCAATAACCGTAAACAGACTGTATGACTTGCCCATACCAAATTCAAGTTTCTTGAAACAATGATTGGAGTAACCCAAGGTTCAGTTCTTGGACCAACCTTTTTTTTTCACTCTATTTTAACGACCTACCTAAAGTGGTAAATATTTTCCCATAATTATGTATGCTCATAATACAACTCTCATATGCACTCAATAATTTTTTGACCGTACCATAGCATGCGCGAACTTGGAGCTTTTTGATATGCACAAGTGGTTCTCTTCAAATAGACTAACTATAAATACACAAAAAACCATGTACATTGTGTTTACTTCACCGCGTAACGAGTACACTGATGATGAATCGGGGTTTCTGTGGAAGGTTTCCTTGAGCTTCTGACGTTACAATTGAAGTCCACCTTCATATGGTGGGCAGAAAGGGTTTATGTAATGAAATCAGGGGTGCGCATTGAGTCGAATGTGGCTCCGTTTCTCATCAATATCTTCTTGGCCAAGGTTCATAGGGCTACTGAAGAAAACTTGAACGGGTTCGCGAGAAAGGTTTTCAGGTATGTGGACGACTATATTATTTCGTAGGTAAGAGCCACTTCTTGGACAAGGCGATTATCATTCTGAAATTACCCTTACCAGACGTTACGTTATAAACTTGCATACCACCTAAACACAAAAAACGTAATAAACCATTTCATGATATTTTGGCAAAGAGTTAACATACGTCTGTCTCTGCAAACAACGTTGTTGTAGTGCTCATGATGCGGTATATATTTTGTATAAAAAGTTCGTTTCCACTTTTCTTTGTATTCTGTCCACGTTTTTGTATTGTCACTTGAATGAAATTATATTTCGCTTGCTTTTGAGCTTTCTAGTATGTATCAATGAAGAGTACAATTTATGGGTTTGTAAAACGTAGTTTATGAGTTGTGTTACCAGCCTATATTTTCTGCTTTAATGTTGAACTGCTGTTCTCATCTGTTGTTTGTTTCTGCCCGAAAAATTGAGCCATGTACCTTATCAAGTCTTGCTGGCTTTTTGTGCGTGGTAGTCAGCATTGTATAAATGTTGAAATAAATTTGAATTGATTTGATTTGATTATGATCAGGGAGAGTTCTCTAGGTTTAGATTTTACATGCGAAACGCTGTCGGAAGTTGCGTTGCAATTCTTTGACCTATGATTATATTTCCTCTAAAAGAAAGTATGCTAGTAATACCACCCTCATAGTTCGAAGCCCCTGCTTTTCTACGCCCCAGCTCATTCGATTATCATAAAACCAATATAGTCTTCTTCACCTTGAATTCAGCAATTACCAAGCCGTGTGATCATAAGATGTCCGCGAGCGTATAATCCTGAATCCGGAATCAAAAGAAGCCAATTATTCGCAAGGTGCTCTTTGTCTGGCTTGCCATAAGCTATGCCAAATTTGAGGAAGGACCTTAAAGGTAACACAACATCAACCAAAGAAAAAAAAGAATAAACTCATCGTTTTATCTTACGTTTACGAACTGTCACACAGGCTTACGAAGGTGGGCGCACGTCATCGTATTGAAGTGGTTTTTGCTGCCAAGAATAAGGTCAGCGATGTTTGCGCGGTGGTGCGGAAACGCAAATAAAACGGCCCGTTGTGTAAGAATACATGCTTCATTAGGCGCAAAAATATATTTGTACAATGTGCTACTGGATTTTTATACAGCATACACTTCTGGTACGAATGGGTTTATATTCGTCAGACGGGGTGGTATGTGAACTCAAGGCTGAGGGAGAACCGAAATTCCCTTCGGGGTATTGTGCTCTTAAAACACTTGACGATGCACTGCTGCAACTGCGGGTGCACCACAGATTTTTCGACAACGAGGGTTATCTACCTTCACCGCAACCAGTTGGCAAGGGAAAAATTTGAAGCCAACATAATTTAAAAGGCAAGACAAAACAGCATCAGTGAACTGTCAATTGCTCTTTATAATAATGAAATATCATTTTGAGATTATTACCGCTAACGTTGTTAGGACAAGATGCCCCGTGTCTAGACAGTTTTTTTTTCAGTTTGCTTGCCTTTGAGAGCATGCGCGAATAAATGTATGTGTTTGGCGTTTCTTCATTATACTTCTCAGTTTAATGTCAGCGCTCTTCTTGTTTCTCCCATTACTCTGTCTTCATTTTTTGCACCATTTAGCGCGACCGGCTATGCAATAACGAAGTAGACGCATTATGGGAATAAACAGGTTACAAAGTGCTTCGAGGTCAGTGGGAAGGCGTAATGGTTCCGGGACTCACATTTGGGGACTCTACGTCGGCATTGTACAAAAACCTCCCAGGCTTATGCTGCAAACGGTACCTATAGGCATCTAGCGTGGTAGCCCATCTCTGTATCCGAGCTGCTGCCATGGTAGGGGTTGGCTTGTCCGCCCTCAAGAGACCAAACAAAGGTTGATGATCGGTCAATAGAGTACTCTCTTCCAAGTAGATAGTCACGAAACCGTGTGACACCATAGACCAAAGCCAGTGCCTCTCACTCAAACTGGGAATGATTCTCCTCGGCCGAGGTCATGACCGAAACCCGATCGGTCCATACTGCCCATCCACTGAATGAAACAGAGCTGCTCCTACGCCATACGGTGAAGCATCACATTCCGAGAACAGCTGTTTTAACAGGTCAAATCAGTCAGTACTAGAGCGGCGCACAATGCTTCTTTAGCTTTTTCAAAAGCATCGTTTTTTTGTGGCCCCCCATAACCATCGGGTTGTTTTTTCTAAAAGTCTGTACAGTGGTGCCAATATAGTGGACAGGTTCGGTAAAGAACTTGTAAAAATTCAGCATCCCCGAAAATGATCAAAGCCCTGTAACATTCCGAGGGGTGGGAGCACGCCTTACGGCCTCCGTGTTCTTTTCTGTTCAGTGGAACCCTGCGGCGTGGATTTGGTGACCTAGATAAACCACCGAGTCCTCGTTTATCCGGCACTTGTCGGCGCAAAGTTTAATGCCGTGTTCTCTGAATCGTTTCAAATCCTGCTGAACCTTTACGTAGGGTTTGTCTGCAGTCTCCGCAATCAAAACAACGTCCAAGTACGCTTTGTAACATTCGCCCAGCTTGCCACGCTCTCTCGTTTGACTTTCTTTTAGTTTTTGTTTTTGCCACCCCCTGATCGGTTCTACAGCACATAAAAAGCGCGTCACTGAGTGAATAAAGCGCGTTTGTGTCCTGGCACTGCTTGCGTCGTCTGTTCCTCGGCTCCCGTCGGTCATTTCAGACGCCTATTATGTAACAGCTGGTGGCAGCGGTGGCGGCGGTTTGGAGCGTGCGTCGGCGGTGGCCCTTGGCGTCCGTTTGGTGAGAGCACGGCTTGTTTGACTTCATTGGGAGCATTAACGAAATTTTCTTGGTAGTAGAGGATTTTTCAACTTTGCCAGAATTAAGTATTACGTGTAAGAGTTACTTTTGTTATCAGAAGTCATGAATCTCAAGTCGTTAACGAAGCCCAACTTTGTGTTGCTAGCTGAAGAGTTAGGCATCGAAGTGCAGACGTCAATGCGTAAGCCTAAAATTATCGAGGCAATATCCACCTGTGGAGCGGAAGATGACGAAGTAGAGGAATGTTGAAAAGCAGACTCCCTGCAATTGAAACAGCAAGAGGTAGAACTGAAGTTGAAAGAGATGCAACTGCAGAGCCTTGAATGCAATGATAGCGTCAACATGCGCGGGTACATGCAACATTTCAAGGCTGGCAGTGACATCACTTTGTATCTCGTCAACTTCGAGAGAACGTGTATTAGGGCAGCACTTCATATAGAAACCTGGTCGCAATGCCTGTTGACATTGCTTCCCAACGAAGCAGCCGACATAGTCGCGAGAATGAAGATACAAGTGACTAGGAAAAAGTAAAGCTTCAGCTCAGGAAAAGGTACAGCTCGTCAACAGAAGCCCTGATGATCAAGTTTCGTAACACAAAGCGTAGTCAAGAGGAGTCATACTCCGAGTTCGTCAACAAATCCATGAGCTTGTTAGAAGAATGGCTTAAAAGCGCCAACGCATACGAGGACAAGCAACACGTGATTGAAAAGATTGCACTAGAGCAATTTTATGCATCGATTCCGGAGCAAATGCGCCTGCGGATTCAGAACAAGCCAAACGTCGAAACGTTGCAAATAGCAACTAGTTTGACTGACGAGTACTGTTCCCGTAGGATGGAAAGTTCGGAAGACCTGCGAAAGAAACCGTCGGGAGCTTTCAAGAAATTTCAGAAAGGAGAGAGAGAAAGCAACCAAGTCAAACCCAACAACGATCCCCCCCCCCCCCCAAGGACACACGGTCAACCCGAGGGAACTCAAGAGTTCCAAGTTTAAAGAAAAACGGCCGTCGACCTGTTATAAATGCCATCAACCAGGCCACATCGGCTCAGGCAGCCTAATGTGTCTGCTAATTTGCTAACAGAGGACAGCAATTTGCCCCTGCCCTACACGTATGACATGGCGGTGAACGGCATCAGTTGCAAGGTTCTGCGTGATACAGGAGCGACATTTGATAACGTCCACCCGTCATTTGTTCAGCCCGAGCGCTTCACAGGATCGTGTGTGTGGGTGCGTCAGGCACTAGAACCCGACACGAAGTGCTTGCCGGTCGCAAGAATTGAAATGCAAGGTCCTTTCGGGAAATTCCAGATTGAAGCGGCTGCTTCGGACAAGCTCCCTTAAAAAATTCCGTACAATTTTTCGTAACAGATTGATGAGAGACTTGCAAAATGCAGGAATGGAATCTAAAGCGAACCCCGTTATGGTGGTCACTAGGTCCCTCACCAGATCGCACACAGCCAGCGCTACTCGTGCTGCCGAAATTGCAGCTGACAGTGCCAACAGTGTTACAGCGCAAACTGCTGCAACGAGCGCAGGCACCCCAGCCACGCCAGCCACTGAAAGCGCTGATAACACCACTCCCGTCGCTTCCGCGCCCGGAGGCGAATCGATAAGCCCAGTGAAAATTTTCAGCTTCTGGCTAAGGTTGACAAAAGCGCTCTCAAGATGGAGCAGGCATACGACGAGTCACTGCAGACATGCTGGGAAAGATCGTGACGGAAACAAAAAGGACCAGTGTCGTTAATTGTCCATGACAGCTCCTTGTATAGAAAATTCAAGAACAAAAACGGTCGATGTTTCGAGCAGCTTGTAGTCCCCCAAAAGTATCGCGTTGCGCTGCTGGCTTTGGTTCACAGCTACAGCTGGGCTGGTCATTTAGGAATAAACAAGACCAACAGCAGGCTGCTGAATGATTACTACTGGCCGATGTGCTTCAAAGACTCCGAGAACTGGGTGCGTTCCTGCAGCGTTTGCCAAAAGACGGGACGGCCAAACGAACGATTCAAGGTGCCTTTGGACGAAGTACCTTTGATTGGAAAACCTTTTCGCAGATTGGTAATCGACATTGTAGGGCCCTTACCAGAAACAGCGGCAGGCAATAGGTACTTGCTTACGCTGATTCGCCCCGCGACGAAGTTTCCCGAAGCAATGGTGTTGCCAGAATTAAGTTTCACAGCAGTTGTTAACGCGCTACTCACTGTATTTGTCAGATTTGGATTCCCTAGTGAAATTCGATGTGACCAAGGATCTGTTTTCACAAGCGCGCTTACCACGACATTCCTCAAAAAGAGCGGCATATTCATTCACCACAGCTCTGTCTACCATCCGCATAGTAATTCGGTCGAAAAACTTAATTCAGTAATGAAGCGAATTCTGCGTGCGCTCTGCTTTGAGAAGTGCACTGAATGGAACGCGGCTATTCCCGCGATGCTCTTTGCTCTACGCACCGCTACTCACGAAGCGACTGGATTCACCCCGGCGGAACTCGTTTATGGCCGAGCGCTTCGTTCCCCTCTAACGTTGTTGAAGGAAAAGTGGGATGACGAAGTCGTGGACAAAACGGTGGTCGAGTACGTGCTAACGTTGTTGAAGCGCCTACGTGAATCGCACGAATCGGTGCACATCAAGATGGCTGCAGCTCAACAACGCGCGAAAGTGTACTACGACAGATCCACACGTGCACGAACCTTCAAGGAAGGCGACAAAGTACTGTGGGGATCTGAGGCGCGCCTGCGACCATTTCGCGGGCATTCCGCCGCACGGCCAACACCTTCTGCTTTTCCTGCTCTGATAACGACACGTGGCGATAGATGGCGCCACGTGCGGGCACGGCAGGCGGTACGCGCGAGCCGAGAGAGTGCTCTCTCCTCCGTGGTCGGCGCCGGGCAAGCAAGTGTTTTCCTTCGTCCGCGTCCCCTCTGGGAATCGCCGGACTGTAGCCTGCCTGGGGTGGCCTTGGGCACCTCGGAAGGCGTGTTTACTTGAGTGCTAGCTTCGGTAGCGTACGCTAAGCCCACAGCGGTGCCTAGTGCTCGAAGTGGTCGTACCACAACGAGCCGCACTTGCCGTAGGCCTACGCGTACGAAGTTTGCCCTAACACTCACGACCAGGCCCAGTGGCCAGCGTGAGAGTGCGCAGCATAGCCGCGAGGGACCTTTTCCCGACCGGCGTGTCAAAGCTCGCCATTGCCAGCTGCGACGTGCTCGCGGTTTTTCCCTTATTGTGAACGTCCGCGTGCGGGTGCCTTTGCTACCCGCGTCCCGGGAGCGGACGTTGTACTGTTGTTCGGGGTGCCGCCAGAGGCAATAAAGTGTTGTGTATTTTTGCATTAGAACCCTGTCTGCCGCGCCGCGCTAAACGCCTTATTAGTTGAGCGTGCGCGGAGCGGTGCGCTACACGCGAGTAAACGGAGTAGCGGCCCTGTGGCTCGCTAAGCGTGAACCCGCGGTGATCGTCCGCTGCAGTTAGTAGCGGGGTCACCATACTGGCGGCCAACGCGGTATCAAAGGCTCATTAAGCCTTTGATTAGTCTTTGCCGAGTCAGCCCGACATTGCGAATCAGGCTCGCCGCGTTTACCCGCGTTATGTCTGCTCCGCGTGAGTTCTGTCCGCTGACGCTTTTAGCAGATACCGCATTGCTCGAGAACAGGGCCAGTGCCCCCCTTGAGCATCACAATCGCGCACCCTTACTTGTCACAAGCCCCAGTCGGGATGACATGAGGTGCTACGTATCAGCTCCCACTGGAGAGGTAGCGTGTTTTGGGTCCGGGGCCATAGCCCAACACGAACAATGCACAAGGGCAATTGGACTACTACTGCTCCCTTTGGAATGCATGGCAGTTCCATGTCACAGCGCTCCGAAACGGCTCTCAGTGGAGCTTCCGGGGCGCAGATTGGCACCGCGGCCTCAGCCGTTGCCGAATTTCGCGCGCTGGCTGCTACGCAACCTTGCAGCCAAGCTCATTTCGAGCACGCGCCTGCACCACTAGCCGCAATCAGCCTAGCATTTTCACGTGAAGCTGCCCCAAGAGTCAGCTGTGAAAAACAGGCGCTCCCCAAAGATGCGACGGCCGGTATCCATTTTGAAACCGCGCCGCTTATCGAGCTCGGAGACAGTTCCCCATCGCTCGCCCGCGCCGCTAATGCACCGACAGCTTCCTTTGAAGCGGGCGCACAGACGCTGCTGCAAAATGCCGCCCAAATGATTCAGGCACTCATGGGGGCAGTCCAAACTCTTTCGGCCGTTCCGAAACGCCCTCATCCCGCTGTCATGTTGGCCGTTCCAACCTACAGTGGGTATGGTGATCTGCAAAGTGAAAGAGATTACCTGAACTCGCTCACACGTTATCAGAGAGCCATGGGTCTAGACGACCAGGAAGTACTCGGACGCGTCGTCCCGGCTGCACTGACTGACACGGCGGCCAGGTGGCATCGGCTTTCCGGCCACCGAGCAGCAACCCTCGATGAGTTCCGCGCGGCCTTCCTGCGCGAATTCTCACCCGCTGACTACGAGAGTAGGATGCAGCGCGTGCTCGTGCTCCGCACACAAGCTCCTGATGAGTCGCTTCAGGAGTACGTACGTGCGATCGAAGACCTTTTTTCTATCGCTGAGCTCAGAGCCTCGAACGAGGAGCGCGTCAAACGGGTGATTAGGCAGGCACACCCGGCCTTTTCGGCATACCTGCGCGGCAGTCGCTTCCGTGATTTGGAGGGATTGGCCGTCGAAGCAAAGCGCATTCAAGGTGACATTCTCACCGCGCGTTCCTATCGCCCGCCACCGCCAGCCAGCGAGGCCGTGGAACCGCGCTGCGCGTGGGGAGGGGCCATGGCCCTACCTCAGCGGCAACAACCCTTCGGAGCTGCCTTTGCGGCTACCGCTACAGGTGGACGCACGTGGGAGACAAGCGATCAAGCTTTAGATCCCTACACGTACGGGAGGCGTGCAGCCGGTGCTGCATCGCAACTCGACGTGCGCGAGCAGGGACGAAATCCGACCCAGCGCATTACCGGTGGTAACGGTCGTCAGAGCGGTTCCTTTGATCACGCGGCGAACCGACCCCGGCAGCTCGAAGCTGCTCCGTCTCAGGAAAGGGACCGCGATGGAGTGCGCTGCATTGGCTGCCGTCAACGAGGGCACATAGCGAGGGAGTGCTCCGTGTTTGTGCCTCCTGTGAGACAGGGAAACGGGAGCGCGGGCCGTTCGGGAAGGCACGAGGGGCCGAACCCTTGCTTCTCCCCTCTGCGTATCGGGCAAGCAGTCTTTCTGGTGCGCACGCGCCGTTTATTTCGGTCACCATTGTCGGTCGCAAATTCTCGGCGTTGCTGGACATGGGCGCAAGCGCTTCGTTGTTTGGCGAACAGGTGTTGTCCCACTTGCAGAAGCGCTCGGTGCGCTTGCGGGACAGCCGAACGACATTCACCTTCGCGAAAGACGTGGCCCAGTCGGCGGGTGCCACGAGGTTGACTGTCAGATGGGGAGGCCGAATGAGACGCGCGCGTTTCGTTCATCTTCCAGGGCTCAGTGTTCCTGTGATTCTCGGTCGGGAATTTCTTCTAAAAACCGGTATCGTAGTGGACATGGCGTATGGAGGCTATCGCGACGGACCTTTTTCCGAGCTAAAGCCGTTCATCAGCCCACCGGCACTTTCTGTTGCCTGCGCAGTTGAAGCGTCGAAACCATGTCACGTGCAAACTTCGGGGGCAGGCCCCTGCGCTATGCACTCGTCGGCTCACAATCCCCATCGGGATCGAGCGGCACGACACGAAGAGGCTCCGCATCCTTTGATCACCTGTGCGACTCAATTGAATGATACACAGAAGGCTTGTCTGTCGGCATTGTTGCGTGAATACGATGAGCTCTTCACCGATCAACCTGGCTGTACCGATTTGGTGAGCCATTCGATCGAAACTGGCGACGCGCTTTCTTTGAAGTGCAACCCCATGCCCGTCAGCCAGGACAAAAGGTAGGTAATTGACGGCTTGCTGGACGAGATGCTCTCAGCTGGTATTGTTAGCCGTTCATCCAGCGCCTGGGTGTCTCCAATTGTGTTGGTGCCTAAGAAAGATGTCAGTCATCTCCTGTGCGTAGACTACCGCCGTTTGAACGGAGTGACTCGTAAAGATGCCTGTCTGCTCCCCACGATTAGCTCCATCGTAGAAAACCTCGGCACTGCGCGGTATTTTACGAGATTAGATGCCTCCAAAGATTACCTACAGGTCCGGATGGATGAGCGTGACCAGTGCAAGACCGCGTTCACGTCCCACAGAGGGTTATTTGAGTTCACTCGTATGCCCCTTGGTCTTTGCAGTGCTCCTGCGACTTTTCAGAGACTCATGGACCGCGTCCTCGGGGAAGCAAAGTGGTCTTACTGCATGTGCTACCTCGACGACATCGTGATTTATTCACGAACCTTCGAAGAGCACTTGGCCCACATTGCCGATGTGCTCGAGAGGGTGAGAGCCGCCGGGATGACGTTAAATCCTGCAAAGGCCCAACTAGCGCAAACCTGAGTTCAGTTACTTGGCTTCACGCTGGGCGAAGGCTCCATTAAGCCAGATCGGGAGAAACTTCGAGCAATCTTCAATATCCCCGCGCCCAAGGAGGTACGCGGCCTGCGCCGCTTTCTCGAAATGGCCAATTTTTACCGGTATTTCATTCCGTCCTGTGCCCGAGTGCAGGCGCCCTTGACGAAGCTCTTGGGTAAGTCAGCTGAGTGGCGATGGGGACCTGAGCAGCAAGAGGCGTTTTGCCGTCTGTCTAGCGCCATTGCGGAGACGGCGCAGCTAAAGCTCCATGACCTGACCAGACCGTTTGTTGTCCAGACTGACGCAAGCGATCTGGGATCAGGAGCAGTTCTCCTACAGGAATATGATGGTGTGTTGCAGCCGTTGGCCTTTGCCAGCCGCTCGTTGATACCCGCGGAAAGGAATTATTCCGTGACCGAGAGGGAGTGTCTCGCCATCGTGTTTGCACCGCGGAAGTTTGATGTCTACCTTGATGGGACAAAATTTGTGGTGCAAACAGATCACAGCGCGCTTAGCTGGCTGAGGCGGCTCCGTGAGCCTGCAGGCAGGCTAGCGTGCTGGGCTCTCCTACTACAGCATTATGACTTTTCAGTGCAGTATCGGAAGGGGAGCACTAACGTGGTAGCTGACGCGCTATCTCGTGCCCCAGTGTCTACCAGGAGCCTGGATCCCGGTGCGACAATCGCTAGTGGTGCCTTTGCGCAAGCGAGCGGCGCGGACGAAACGGTGGCGGAGCCGCCGAGTGGAGAAAAGGATGAGTGCGCCGACGAGCAAACCCCTTTCCACGGGCCAGGCAAGCAGCGCGCCGCGACGCGGGCGAGAGGGGGAGCGAAAGGGAAGCGAACCCATGACGCCAATGCGAGCGGAGGTGATGGCTGCAGTCCTGAGTGGGAACGATACCAAGCTCCCCTTTGGAAGAATGGTAATCGCTTTCAGCAGACAAGAGTTACTGAAGGCCCAGCAAGATGATCCGTTTTGTCGAGAGTTGAGCGATGGTCTGAGGGAGACGGAGCGCCGAAACGCTGCTGGTAGTGCGGCGGGCGCAGAGGGATGGGAACCGGCGTGTGTCGCTGGGTTCCCCGCGGATACATACTTGCTGGACCATGATGGACTCCTGCTGAAATACATAGCCACCGATGAAAAGTCAGTGGACCTGTTTAAGGTGGTTGTGCACAAAAGTCTGAGAGGCGCACTGTTGCGAGCCTCTCACGACGAGCCGATTGCCGGTCACCTGAGTGGCTCTAAAGTTTTTGCGAAACTGAGCAAGGTTGTGACTTGGCTTGGCATGAAGCGTGGCATTTTTCGCTATTGCCGTTCCTGCCACGTCTGTCAAACGGTGAAATCAAGGGGTGGCAGGCCGCCCGGCTTGATGAAACCGATTGTCAGTGAGCGTCCGTGGCAAGTAGCCACCTGCGATTAAATGGGGCCGTTCCCCAGGAGTAAGCAGTAGTTCATGCATCTGATGGTAGTTGTTGATCATTTCTCCAAATGGGTGGAGCTGTTTCCGCTGTGGAAAGTGACAGCGCGAGCGGTGCTAGAGAGGCTACAGGAAGTGTTTTGTCGGTTCTTGTTACAAGCTGCCACTCTAGCGTTGCCAGCGCGAAGCCGGCGACGGGAATGACAGCAGGTTGGTTCGTTCCGTACGCAAGCAGACAGTGAAGAGATCAGAGACGTGAGAAAACAAAACAACTTTACTCTAGTGATATTGCAGCACACGGGATCTAATACAACACTTCAATACAACTAACAAAATACATCAACACTTGATACAACTAAAAATATATAAAACCAAAACAATAAACCAGCTTACGAGAAAGAACTATTACAAGCTACACAAACTAACAACAATAGAACTACGGAGTAGAAAGTTCGAAGATATAAACAGGTGAAGGCATACGTGTGATGACCGGCAGCGTTGCGTCCCCGACGATGGAATGGGAGAAGTCGAAGAGAGTTCTGACACGACTGCGATGTCGGTGGTGTTGCAACGCTGGTGGCTCCGGGAGGCTAGTGCTTGCAGGTGCCTTCGAGCAGGTTGAGCTAACTCGAGGCGAAGTCCCGATGTGTACGTTGCAGACGTTAATATCGCGTCACAACTAGACGAACAGCTAAGTTTAGGTGGCCAGCCGATACAGAGCCACACTAAAAGATTCTAGAAGAGATGCTTGTTGATCTGTTTCTACACCTTGTTGGTCAGCGACTAGTCTGCCTAGCAGGGCAAAATCTTGCGCCTAAATCCCCCTCGTGTCTCCTCGCTCTCTTCCTTGGGGACAAGAGACCTCTACATGGGTCCAATCATGTGTGTTTAATTGATGAAAACTCCACCCCAAAAATATTTTGACCCCACCCCTTTTTATTCGGGAGAGGGCCCTCAACTAACGAGAGTGACAACCTGTCGGGTTGTCGTCATACGGCTTGGCCACCAGAGCATTTCCCACGCTTTTCCCCGTGGAAACGGTCAACCGTTTGGCTCTCAGCTGGTGCGTCTCGTAGTCTAATTCTTGTTCGGGGTATACCGCTACAACCTTGCAGACGCCGCCGCAGTTACAAAAGGATCCACCGTCGGCGGCGACGTTCTAAGAAGAGCACCCCATTCTGCACTTCTGGGCTCCCTTTCATGCGCTCGCCGTTCTCACGGTGAGTGGGGGAGTACGGCGCCCGTTAATTGCCGTGACGTGGTGTCGCCAAAAATGGCCGTCCATGACATTTCTGCTTTCCGAAAAGATTGATCACGGACAATGCGTCGTATTTCACTGCTATGGTGTTTGGGGATACGTGCCCTTCCCTAGGAATAGATCACTGCACCACTTCGCCTTACTATCCCCAGTCCAATTTGACGGAGCCAACCAATCATACGCTCAAACCGATGTTGGCGGCCTTTGCCAAAAGTCAAAAGGACTGGGCAGACCATTTGAGTGAACTCGCGCTTGCAATCCGAACCTCCGAGAGTCACTCTACTGGTTTCTCTCCCGTCTTCCTTAATTTCGGAAGAGAGTTGGCAAATCCGTTGACCAGTGTCATGCAATGCCAGCTCGGAGACGAGGAAGAACCGGCAGACTGTTCTGCTTACGCTTCCACACTTCCGGACAGGCTTTGTCGAGCTCTCAGTAGAGCGAGGCAGAGTTTGGCATTGCCCAGGGCCGAGAAAAAGGCCCAGTACGACCGAAAACGTTGCCACCTTTCATTTAAGGTAGATGACCTCGTCCTGAAGCACAACCACGTTCTTAGCGACGCGAGCAAGGGTTTTTCAACTTGGCTCGCTCCAAAGTGGCTTGGTCCGTACCGAGTGAAGAAAGCTTGGACTCCACTCGCGTACTTGCTGAAAGACCCGCTTTCGGGAAAACTCAGCCGTGCCCACATCGCAGACCTGAAAGCCCTTGCGTCAAGGTCTGACGAGCCTGCGCCAGCGCCCAGTGGCTCTTCGCGTAAACAACGGCGCACACCCGGCGTGGCGGACCGCATTCGAACCACGAACTGGTATAATCTAAGGAAGCGGTCACCTTAGTGATTTCGCGCCGGACGCCGGGCTTCTTTCCGCAACCGAAGGCCCTCCTCTTTACTGTCTAGTCTCAGTTAGCTAACTTCTTTACAGCCAGTGCTTGCAATGAAGTCGGTTCCGCCCAGTTACTGCTGCTGATTGTCTGTTGAGCGTTCATGTTTTTTTGATTTCCCGTTTTTTTGCCCTGCAGAGGGGTAGCGACTGGTTGCTCGCGGGAACATTCAAGGACGCTCTGGTGGTGCAGGTGTGTGTGTCTGTGTGGTGCGGAGAGGGGAATAAAGTGGGTCAACGACCCCTACGTAAACATAGGTGGCGCTGGTTGTCGGTAAGGCGTAAGAACAGCAGGAAACCAACAACCAGAATGGGGGAGAAGGATGAGCAAGCAAGCTTGGAAAAAACAGGTTCAGACGGTTCAATTGTCGCAAGGCCCAGCATCAGTGAGGTAGTGGTGGGGCTGGGAGGTGACAAAGCAGCCGGCGTCACAGGTTCAAGTAGCCCCCTGGTGCAGAACGCTCCAGCTGAAAAGTCACAGCATGTGATAATCGACGGGGACTCGAATTTAAATCGATACACAGAAGTCATCAAAGAGAGGGTAATAGGTGACAAGAGGGTTGCAGTAGAGTGTTCCCAGAACGCAAGCTTGAAGCAGTCATGAGGCAAGCAAGCGCAAAACTCAAAACTACAGCTGATAGACGAAACCTCGTGATAATTTCAGGCAGTTTAAACGATGTCTTAAATGAAGATACAGCAGGACTAGCAGTCACACTGGCGAAAGGCATAGATGACATGCGCGCCACTTCTCCTAAGGTACAGGTAGTGATACGCACGATACCGGAGGTACCGGTGCGTGATAGCCACCTGCAAAGAGCGGTTGTCAACGCAAACCAAGAGATAAGGCGGATGAGTCGAGAGAAAGGCTTTGAGGTGGTGGAAATATACAGACAAGTGCATAGGTGGGGTGGTTTTCAACAAGACAGAGTTCACTTCGATGGACGGCTAGGTCATGAGGTGGGCTGGCGGCTTGCAGGACGCGCAGTAGCTATTTTGGGGGGCAAGCGAGCCCTTTGGGGTGCAGGATAGCTAGTAACGAGGAAAGGAAAACAGCCTGGGAGACTCTTCGACAGGTGGTATGGACAGATACGATTCCAAAGTGACACCAGTATCTAAGATAGGTAGAGTCCGGGGCATAAATAGACGTAGCCACATGCGTCGAGCGAATTCAGACATAGGGTATATTAACATACAGGGTGGTAGGAACGGGCTCAAGTGGGAAGAGATAGAAGAACAGCTAAGGGAAGAGAGGCCGATAGTATACGGCTTTGTAGAAACACATCTCGGGGACATGAAACAACCTCCGAACAATCTGGACTACGCGTGAGAATATTGTAATAGAACAGAAGGCAGCAGAAACGGGGGTGGTATTGGGGCATTCATTCATAAAAGTACAGACTGGCAAACGGTCAAGCAGGAGTGCAAGGAACATTCATGGCTAAAAGGGAAAGTGGCAGGTCAAATGACACTCCTTGGTTTCGTGTACTTGTGGACGGGAGCAAAGGCCAGAAAGGAAAACCAGGCAATGGTAGAGTGTATATCAAAGGACATTAAAGAGTTAGGAAGAGAGTGCGAGATAATTATTCTAGGAGACATGAATGCGCACATAGAAGATATAGATGGGTAAACTGACCCGACAGGCAAAATGATCATAGATATGTGTGAAAGGCTTGATTTGATCATTTGCAACAGTACCGAGAAGTGTGAAGGGCAAATAACATGGGAGGTAGGAAGGCTGCAGTCGACGATAGATTACGCACTGATGTCACATAGGATGCATGATAAGCTCAGGGGAATGCACATAGATGAAGGTGGCTCCAGAAGTCTGGGTAGTGATCACAAACGTATCTAGCTAAGTTTTGGAAGAGCAGTGAAAATGAGAAGGAGACAAGATGGGCAACTACAGCAGAATTTTTATTCAGAAAGGCAAATTGAAATAGCCACTAAACCAATATAGGAAGTAATCATCGAGGATAATAAGACAGTGTGAACATACACGAATCTAATTAGACTGTTTGAGCTAGAGCTTGGTAAGACGCGTGACAAGTCACCCCGGAAAAGAAGACACAAACCCAAAAGTTGGTGGGATGAGGAAGTTAAGAGAGCCATAGCAAAATGTCAGGAAGCCTCTAGGGAACACAAACATGCTAATCAGCGGGGTGAACCGACAGATGATGTTGAAAGAAAATAAAAAACCTTTCTAAGCTGTAGAAGGGATGCATCCCTTCTGATCAATGAAAAGATTAGAAGAAAAGGAGCTCAGTGGCTGGCAGAAGTACATAAAAAAGATAAAAAGGCAGCTGCGAAATTTTGGAACAATTTAAACTCCCTAAGAAATGAGACGAGCCGAGAGCAGAGGTTAATAACTACAGCCCAAGGTGCTAGGCTAGAAGGGGACGAAGTTATTGAATATATAGGAACAAGGGTGACAGAAAAATTTCAACAAAGGAGTGCTTTATGCACCACAATAGACAAGGACGAACCAAGTGGTGCAATGGCTCCATTTTCACAACGTGAGTGGGAAAGAGCTGAAAAAAGGGTTCCGAGTAGTACATCAACAGGTCCAGATGGCATTCCAATTATGGTGATAAAAACATTAGGTCAGAAATCTAAGCAGGCTTTGAGAGAGGCAGTGAGCAAACCAATAATCGATGGGGAAGTTCCCGATGGATGGAATTTTAGCAGCATTAGCATGATCTATAAAGGAAAGGGGGACAAAGCTGACATAAACAACTACCGTTCCATAACAGTCACATCAGTGGTCTACAGGCTGGCGATGCAGATTATAAAGGAAAGACTGCAGGCATGGATAGAGGATGAGGGGGTGCTGGGAGAACTGAAGAATGGGTTTCGGAAATACAGGAGGCTGGAAGACAATCTGTTTTCACTGACGCAGTGCATAAAAATAGCAGAAAAAGAACACAGGCCCCTGTGGCTAGCATTTTTGGATATCACGGGAGCGTACGATAATGTGGTTCAAGAGGAATTGTGGGGAATACTGGACGCACTAGGCGTGGCACATGTAGTCACTAATCTTTTAAAGGATATCAATAAAGGTAACAAGGTAGTTATAAAGGTAACAAAGCTATTAACGACAAGCTGGATAAACTAGTACTGCTCAAAGAGACAGTTGAGAGCATTGACGACGCGGTGCAATACTTGAGTGAGAAATACGACGAAATACTAAAAAAACGGACCAAAACGAGCGTGACGTCAAGGACCTCAAGCGCAGATTGGAAAAGATTGAGATGCGGGACCGAGAAGTAGCTGAAATGCAGGCAGAAGTAGATAATCTTGAGTGGAGGAGCCGCAGACTCAACCTAGAATTCCATGGAACACAGGAAACGGAAGATGAAAACTTGCTAGAAGCGATCAATGCAATGGCAATAAACACCAGTTCCCGCCACTCGCAGAAAGCGATGTGGTCGCCATTCATCGGCTTCCGCCCAGAAAAGATAAGACGCCGGTCGTTATCTGTCGTTTTGCGAAGCAAGCGGACCGAGATTTCTGGTGGAAAAACAGAAAGAAACTGAGCAGCCTAAATGAGCACTTCTTCTTGACGGAAAACCTAACCCAAAGAGCGCGTGCGCTGTTGTTGGAGGCAAAGAACTGGGCTAAAGAAGCGAACTCCAAGTATGCATGGCACTCAAACGGGAAAGTTCTAGTGCGTAAAGCTGATGGGGAGGAAGCCATACGCATCGCAAATGCTAGTGATGTAAACAAACTAAACTAAAGAAAGAAGAAATGATCGGCTCAACATGGCTTGCGTAGGAAACGATTCTTATGTGCTTCCGGAAGCGTTTTCGCAGAGTTTCAAAAATTTCTATTTAAACTCGTTTAAATGTTTTCACTTGAATGTGCAATCGGTAAATAATAAACAGTCCGACCTTAGCCTTTTTTTCGAACAATTAAATCATGTATTCGACGTCATAATGTTAACTGAAACATGGTCAACAGATGAAGCCAGCGTGTTTCGCTTGCCTTCGTACCATACGTTCTACCTTAATTGAATTTCTGGTCGTGGCTGTGGCGTATGTATTCTAGTGATTGATTGATATGTGGGGTTTAACGTCCCAAAACCACTATATGATTATGAGAGACGCCGTAGTGGAGGGCTCCGGAAATTTAGACCACCTGGGGTTCTTTAACGTGCACCCAAATCTGAGCACACGGGCCTACAACATTTCCGCCTCCATCGGAAATGCAGCCGCCGCAGCCGGGATTCGAACCCGCGCCCTGCGGGTCAGCAGCCGAGTACCTTAGCCACTAGACCACCGCGGCGGGGCATATGTATTCTAGTGAAAAAGGTCCTTGACTGTGACCTAATTCAAAATTTCACCCACTCTTGCAATGACTTCGAGTTTATATCAGTTAAACTACAAAATGTGGTTCTTGCCGTTTGTTATAGACCACCAAATGGCGAAACGGCATCCTTTCTGGATTACCTGGACACGTTTTTTTGCGTTCACTAACACAAATCGCTTAGACGTTGTGTGTGGCGGTGACATGAACATAAATATGCTCAAACAGGAAGCTATAGTACAAAAACTTGATATTTTGCTGAAATCTCATTGCTTTTCAAATATGATCACTGTCCCTGCGAGAATAACACAAATGTCTTCGTCCTTGATTGATTTGTTCTTAACAAATATACCGACAGAAAACCTCAAGGCTGGTGTTATTACTGTAGATTTGAGTGATCATTTGCCAATATAGATTTGTTGTAGGAAACACTTATGTGACAAAAACAAATCGAACACATTTTTCACCCAGCGTATAAACGAACAAACTCTGAAAATATTTTCGGAGAAGATTTTGAGGGCTCCTTGGACGAATATACTTAAAATGAATGAGCCAAACAAGGCGTACGAAGAATTTTTGAACATACTAAAGTCAATTTATACTGCTTCGTTTCCTTTGATTAAATCAAAGCAAAACAGGAAAGTTCGTAAACTCTGGATCAGCGCGGAACTTCGGAAAAGAATACAAGAAAAAAATATGTTATTTAGCCGCTATCTTAAAACAAAAGACCCTAAATTGTTTAAAGAATTCAAGGTTAAACGAAATCGCCTAAATAAAGATCTCAAAAAGGCAAAACAAGAATATTATAACAATATGTTTAGTTCAGTTTCTGGGTGTTCAGATATAATGTGGGTCCGGCAGCGGCATGATGTGCAGTCGCTACAGTGTCTTCTGCTTCATTTTGCAGATGGCCGCCAGTCTGGGAAACCACTATCTCCACTTGCATGCCCCTTCCAAAAGCCACCTTTGCAACGCGCCCTTCAAACGGCATGACGAAGCCTTCAATAACAGCACGTGCGCCAAATCATCGACTCTCTGGGACGTGCCCGCTGCCACGTGGTGCTCGCCCGTCGGCTGGTCCATGATCAGCTGGACAAATTGCACACGGCGTGGGACGGCAGCGACACCTACCTGGAGGCAAACGGACATAAAAGCATCGTCGCCGACGCTCCCCTTCAGTGGGTCCGGCAGCGGCATGATGTGCAGTCGCTACAGTGTCTTCTGCTTCATTTTGCAGGTAGGGAATCCGTACCGGTGTAAATGCCATAGAAGTGACAACCGTTTTTTTCTGCTTCTGCCGGACCCTACCTGCGCATGGCTTTTGAGTGTTGTCACTAGTGTAAAACTTGTCTTGAGATTTTTGTTACTTTTGTCTGGTGACGTCGAGACCAATCCCGGCCCCGCATCCAAAACTGAACAAATGTTATTAGAATTGCTAGCTGGGCAAACACGTATTAGCGAAGATATTGTCACGGGGTCGTGACGTGGCTGAAGACAGGAGACTTCGTGTTGGAATTTAACTGTTTATTTGGGCGAACCTGTGCCCGGTAAACTGAAGGTCCAATTACAGCAGCAGTCTCGCACAGATAGCAGTCTCGGACTGATAGCGGCGAACGGAGCGTCGGCCTTCGATCAACAACTGACAAGCGGCGAAGCGCGTCGGCATTTATACTCTTGCCGTCGAATGTTCTAGCGTTATCGCTGGCGGTGGCGTAGCTTCCAGAACAATCTGTACCGTTCGCACAGTGGGCGTGATCTTATAAAAATGATCTACTACAGTCCGGAACCTTCTAGAAAACTGCAGGCGCGGTTTGCGCTGAGAATCATGCGGTGTTTTCGGACGATAACAAAAACTTGGGAAATGGAACGTGGCATTGCCCCCCTCTGAAAAAAGGCATCGTCCCGATGCTTTAACTAAATATGAAAGTACAATAATTATGCAAGAAAGTACATAGAATAAATTACGATACAACAATAATACAAAAAAACACTAGTTCAGTTTGTTAACGCGCATGAAACGGCTTGAGGCGCGCGACATGGACGACTTCAGGTCGCGATCGGCGTCGTTGAGAGTTCGTGATGCCATCGGGAACAACCTCGTAATCAAGTGGGCCGAGCCTTCGAACCACCCTGTACGGTCCGAAGTACCGTCGCAGAAGCTTTTCACTTAGTCCACGTCGGCGTATCGGCGTCCACACCCAAACACGTTCACCGGGCTGGTATTCAACGAAGCGTCGTCGAAGATTGTAACGGTGGCTGTCGGTCATCTGTTGATTCTTGATACGGAGACGCGCAAGTTGTCGGGCTTCTTCGGCGCGTTGAAGGTACTCGCTCACATCGAGGTTTTCTTCGTCGGTTACGTTGGGTAACATGGCATCGAGCGTCGTTGCCGGGCTCCTTCCGTAGACCAATTTGTATGGAGATATCTGCGTCGTCTCCTGCACCGCCGTGTTGTATGCGAAGGTCACATACGGAAGAATGGCGTCCCACGTCTTGTGTTCGACATCGACGTACATTGACAACATGTCGGCGATCGTCTTGTTAAGCCGCTCGGTGAGGCCGTTGGTCTGTGGGTGGTACGCTGTCGTCCGGCGGTGGTTTGTTTGGCTGTATGCCAAGATTGCTTGAGTTAAGTCGGCAGTGAATGCCGTTCCTCTGTCGGTGATAAGGACCTCTGGGGCGCCATGACGTAGGACGATATTTTCGACGAAGAATTTAGCTACCTCGGATGCACTGCCTTTTGGCAGGGCTTTTGTCTCGGCGTAGCGGGTGAGGTAGTCGGTAGCTACCACGATCCACTTGTTTCCGAAAGCCGACGTCGGGAACGGCCCCAGTAGGTCCATACCAATCTGCTGGAAAGGTCGGCAAGGTGGATCAATTGGCTGCAGAAGTCCCGCTGGCCTTGTCGGCGGTGTCTTGCGTCGCTGACAGTCCCGGCATGTTCTCACATAACGAGTGACGTCGGTGGTAAGACGTGGCCAGTAGTATCTTTCTTGTATCCTCGCGAGCGTGCGAGAAACACCGAGGTGCCCTGCCGTCGGATCGTCGTGAAGGGCCTGCAGGAGTTCTGGTCGCAGAGCTGAAGGCACCACAAGAAGGTACTTAGCTCGAAGCGGTGAAAAGTTTTTCTTTTGTAGAAGACCGTTTCGTAGAAAGAACGACGCAAGTGCGCGCTTGAATACCTTCGGGACTTCGGCGGTCCTGCCTTCGAGGTATTCTATTAGGGCCTTAAGTTCCGGGTCGGCCCTCTGTCGTTCAGCGAAGTCGTCGGTAGTTATCGTTCCTAAGAAGTAGTCGTCATCCGGGTCATCGGGTAGCGGTTGGTCGACAGGCGCACGAGAGAGACAGTCGGCGTCGGAGTGTTTTTTGCCGGACTTGTAAATCACAGTAATGTCATATTCTTGAAGTCTCAGGCTCCATCGTGCGAGGCGACCTGAGGGGTCCTTCAAGGTGGCTAGCCAACACAATGCGTGGTGGTCGCTCACAACTTTGAAGGGCCTGCCGTAGAGGTAGGGGCGAAATTTCGACGTAGCCCAGATGATGGCGAGGCACTCCTTTTCTGTTGTGGAATAATTTGCTTCTGCTTTGGATAGCGATCGGCTGGCGTAACTAATAACCCTTTCAAGTCCGTCAGCCCTCTGCACAAGAACGGCGCCAAGACCTACGCTTCTGGCGTCAGTATGTATTTCTGTCTCGGCGAATTCGTCGAAATGGGCAAGTAACGGAGGCGTCTGGAGGCGATGTTTAAGCTCCTGGAAAGCGTGTTCCTGCGGCGCTTCCCACTTAAACTCCACGTCGGCCTTGGTAAGGTTAGTGAGAGGATCGGCGATGCGGGCGAAGTTTTTCACGAACCGCCTATAATAGGCACACAGGCCCAGAAATCGGCGCACGGCTTTCTTGTCAGTGGGCGGCGGGAAGTCGGCGATGGCGGCTGTTTTCCGTGGATCGGGACGAACTCCAGACTTGCTGATAACGTGCCCCAGAAACAAGAGCTCCTCATACGCAAATCTGCACTTTTCTGGCTTCAGTGTGAGTCCGGAAGTCTTGATGGCTTGAAGTACAGCTTCAAGGCGCCGAAGATGATCGTCGAAACTCGAGGAAAACACGACGACGTCGTCCAGGTACACAAGGCAAGTCTGCCACTTCAATCCTGCCAGTACTGTATCCATAACGCGTTGAAACGTTGCAGGCGCTGAGCAAAGGCCGAAGGGCATCACCTTAAACTCGAAGAGGCCATCCGGTGTTATAAACGCCGTCTTCTCTCGGTCTCTTTCGTCGACTTCGATTTGCCATTAGCCAGTCTTGAGGTCCATTGACGAAAAGTACTTGGCGTTATGGAGCCGATCAAGTGCGTCGTCTATTCGTGGGAGGGGATACACGTCCTTTCTTGTGATTTTGTTCAGGCGGCGGTAATCGACGCAGAAACGTAGGGTCCCATCCTTTTTCTTCACTAACACCACGGGGGATGCCCATGGACTCTTCGACGGCTGGATAATGTCATCCCGCAGCATTTCATCAACTTGTCTCTTCATGGCCTCACGTTCTCGCGTCGAAACCCTGTACGGACTCTGACGGAGTGGTCTGGCATTTTCTTCGGTTATGATGCGATGTTTCGTGATTGGGGTCTGCCGAATTTTCGATGACGACGAAAAGCAATCTTCGTATTGCAGGAGCAGGGCCTTGAGCTGTTCTTGCTTATCATTCGGAAGTCTGGGATTGACGTCGAAAGCTATGGGAGGGGCTTGGTTCCTCTGAGCAGGTTCCGCAGAATCGGCGAGGGCGAAAGCACTGGTGGCTTTGACAATTTCTTCGATGTATGCGACCGTTGTTCCTTTGTTCACATGTTTGTACTCATTGCTGAAATTCGTGAGCAAAACCGTTGCTCTGCCTCCCCGCAGCTCTGCAATTCCTCTTGCGACGCAAATATTTCGGGTGACCAACAGATGCTGACTGCCTTCAACGACGCCTTCCAAGTCAGGTGATTTAGGAGCGCCAACTGAAATAATGACGCTTGAGCGAGGCGGAATGGTGACTTGTTCTTCCAGCACATTCAAGGCATGGTGTCCTGACGGCGTGCGCGGCGGTAGTGCTTCTTCTGTGGATAACGTTATCGACTTTGTTTTTAGGTTGATGACAGCACCATGGAGGCATAAAAAGTCCATGCCAAGGATGACATCTCTCGAGCAATGCTGTAGGACTACGAAGTCTGTAGGATAAATACGGCCGTTAATGGTGACTCTCGCTGTGCAGATTCCTGCAGGCGTTACGAGATGACCTCCGGCTGTGCGGATTTCAGGGCCTTTCCAAGCTGTCCTAACTTTCTTTAACTTCGCGGCGAACGACCCACTGATGACAGAATAGTCGGCTCCAGTATCGACGAGAGCGGTCACACTGTGGCCGTCGATAAGAACGTCGAGGTCGCTAGTTCGCCGTCTCGCATTACAGTTAGGGCGTGGCGTCGGGTCACGGCTGCATCGGCTTGTTCTGCTGCTTCCATGTTGCGTCGTCAGGCCACCTTCGGTTGAGCTTTCGCCGTCAGAGCTTTGCCTGGTTGGCGTTGTGTTCGGAAAGCTCCGTCGCGGCGTCGTCGTCGTCGGAGGATCTTCGGTAGTTCGTCGCACAGCAACCGCACCTCCACCGGTTGCTGCCCTTAGTTTCCCGGAAACGGGCTAGGAGACCGGCCCCGCGTTGGGCCAGAGTACTGCCGGTAGTGCGGTGACGTGCGGCGGCTGGGCGACGGGGAACGCGAAGGGCTTCGTGGTGTCCACCGAGTTCCTGTCAGGTAGTCGGCGATGTCACGTGGTCGTTCTCCTGGCTGTGGACGCGGTGCATTGACGGCGAAGCCACGCAGTCCCATCTGTCGGTACTGGCAACGGCGGTATGTGTGTCCGGCCTCGCCGCAGTGGTAGCAGAGCGGGCGATGGTCAGGGGTGCGCCAGACGTCAGTCTCCCTCGGTGCACTGCGCTGGGCTGCTGGCGAACGGTATGACGTCGGTGGGGGTGGTGGCGGCGGTGGCGTCTGTCGACGGAAGTGCGACGGGGCGGCGTTTTGGCGTGGACGGGGAGGAGCGTTGTGGCGCAGTGCAGCGGCGTAGCTCATGGCTTCCGGCTCGGGCAGCGGTGCGTGGGGAAGTTGAAGCGATTGCCGAACTTCTTCTCGCACAATGTCACCGATTGAATCCAGTTGAGGCTGCGCCGAAGGCAACAGCTTGCGCAGCTCTTCCCGCACGATCGCTCGGATCGTTTCACGCAGGTCTCCGGAGTTACTGGCTTGAGCAGCAGCGCAGTCTGCAGTCAGGCGACGATTATACTGTCTAGTGCGCATGTCCAGTGTCTTTTCGATCGTGGTCGCTTCGGCTACAAATTCTTGGACGGTTTTCGGCGGGTTTCTCATCAGTCCCGCGAAGAGCTCCTGTTTGATCCCTCGCATAAGAAAACGAACTTTTTTCTCCTCAGGCATGTCTGGGTCAGCGTGACGGAATAATCGGGTCATTTCTTCTGTGAAAATGGTGACATTTTCATTTGGTAGTTGAACCCGAGTCTCTAATAAAGCAGCGGCCCTCTCTTTGCGAGCGACGCTCGCGAACGTTTGCAGGAATGCGCCGCAGAAAACATCCCACGTTCGGAGCGTGGACTCCCGATTTTCAAGCCAAGTCCTTGCGGTGTCTTCCAAATAGAAGAACACACGACGCAGCTTTTCGTCATGATCCCAGTGGTTGAGGGCAGCCACACGGTCGTATGTCTCCAGCCAGGACTCCGGGTCTTCGAACGATGACCCATGGAAAATTGGTGGTTCCCTGGGTTGATGCATGACCATCGTGGGCTGGGACGCTGCGGTTGTCATGGTCGCTGCAGTCGCGGTCATGGCCTTCGTCTTCCGCGCCTTGTCTGGTAGAAGCCCGTACTCCGGTGGTAGCCCTTGCTGTCGGCGGCTTGTTCGCTGCTCCTGGTTGGCGTCGGTGTCTTCTCCGCGACGTGGGCTGGGTTCACGGCTTGACGGGGGCGTCCGGTACATGAACGAAGCAGCACCTCCACCAGATGTCACGGGGTCGTGACGTGGCTGAAGACAGGAGACTTCGTGTTGGAATTTAACTGTTTATTTGGGCGAACCTGTGCCCGGTAAACTGAAGGTCCAATTACAGCAGCAGTCTCGCACAGATAGCAGTCTCGGACTGATAGCGGCGAACGGAGCGTCGGCCTTCGATCAACAACTGACAAGCGGCGAAGCGCGTCGGCATTTATACTCTTGCCGTCGAATGTTCTAGCGTTATCGCTGGCGGTGGCGTAGCTTCCAGAACAATCTGTACCGTTCGCACAGTGGGCGTGATCTTATCAAAATGATCTACTACAGTCCGGAACCTTCTAGAAAACTGCAGGCGCGGTTTGCGCTGAGAATCATGCGGTGTTTTCGGACGATAACAAAAACTTGGGAAATGGAACGTGGCAATATATTAGCACTCACCACAAGGGTTGCAGCGTTCGAAGCCCGTCCAACAAAGTTGGAGTCTAGTGTCACTGATAATAACGATCTTGTGAAACGTGTACCGGAAATGGAGATTAAAATGAACGATCTAACTAAAGCAGCGCACACACTTGATCGCAAAAACGACGACTTGGAAAATCGATCACGTTGAAATAACCTTGTAATACATGGATTGCTGGAACCACGTGATGAGAAACCCGAGCAGCTACTACCGTCGGTCGTGAACCTTATATCAACGAAGCTTGATATTGAATGTGACAACATCGAACGCTGTCATCGCCTCGGAACACGCAGAAGCGACAGTCCAAGGCCAGTAATTATCAAGCTACTCGATTTTCGAACCAAATCCGAGATCTTAAGCAAGGCTAGCAAATTAAAAGGAACGGATATCTTCATCAACGAAGATTTTTCAGTCAGGGTTCGACATATCCGCAAGGAACTATGGCAACACTCTGCTGACCTAAGAAAAGTAGCCAAAAAAGTACGACTACAGTACGATCAGTTAGTAACTGACAGTGTTCGCTACGTCTGGGACAACGTCACAAAGTCAGTTATTGAAGCGTCTAGCAATCGTGTTCCCCGTAGCAATGAATGACTTTCCGGAAGCCAGCGTAAATTAGTGCTTCTGAACGTAAATGCTCGCAGTTTGGTGAATAAGACTGTGGATTTTAATTGGCTCATCCAAACTTACGCCCCATCACTAATTTGTGTTACTGAGACATGGTTAAATAATACTATTTCTGAGGCTAAATTCCTACCCCCGGGTTTCTCGGTGCTACGTAAAGACAGAGCGGACAGCCGCGGTGGCGGTGTCGCCATCTTCTTAAAGAATAGTTTGAAGTTCTATTCATTACCCGACCTTCCCGAGTCAGAATCTTTATGGTGCAAAATCAACGTTGGGGGGAAAATAACCGTATTAGGCGTAATATACCGGCCTCCTGGTACTTACCACGTTGTTTTTCCTGCTATTAGTGATTATATATTGAAAAACAGGCTTCACAAATTTAAACTAATTTTATGTGGTGATTTTAATGTACCGCATGTTGACTGGAATTTACTCTTACCCACTGGTCGCGATAGGGCACTCAGTGAAGCTTTAGTTGACCTTGTTGTGTCGTTTGATCTTACCCAAGTAGTCGATGTTCCTACGCGGGAAAATGCCATTTTAGACCTTGTATTCTTAAATGAGGCTGTGCAGCAGAATGGATTTGAATGTCAAGCAGTGAATGGGGTATCTGACCACAAGGCAGTCCTTCTTAGCTTGAATGTTGCCTGTGAACCCAAACTTCCGACGTACAAAACGGTTCTGGATTTTACCCACGCGGACGACAATTCAATTCTTGCAGTTCTAGCAGCGTCTTTTGATGATTTCTTGTTCAATAGCAACCAATGTCATGTGGACTTGTTAGTTGAGCAGTTTTATAAGATTGTTTAACACTGCATACACACATATGTCCCACAGAAGTGCCTAAAACGAAACCCTCGGCATCCTTGGCTAAACCGAGAAATTATTCAGCTTACTCGGCGAATAAAGCGACTTCGAAGGCATCGTAACACTCTCCTAAATAACCAGCATTTATTGAACTCTCTGAAAACAGAGCTAAGAGAAAAAATGCATGCTGCCCGCAAATTCTACTATGAAAGTTCGTTAACAACCTTTATGAAATACGACCCATCTAAATTCTGGAAAACTCTTAATCCTGCAGGCCCGACATCTTCCTTACTTATTGTGAACGAGCAGCCCTCTTCGGATTCTTTAACTATCTCGGAAGCGTTCAATGGTTATTTCAAATCAGTGTTTAGTACAGATGATGGTACCAGTCCCGCTTTCGGTCTTGACAGTACATTGCCTGCCTTCCCAGAACTACAGATTAGTTACGCTGGAGTTGTTAATCTCCTATTGAACATCGACACAAATAAGAGTGCCGGCGCTGATAACATCCCTAACACATTTTTAAAACGTTACGCTGAATGGAATGCGAGGTATTTAACAGTCATTTTTCAGAGATCCCTTGAAACAGCATTTGTACCGCAGATTTGGAAAAATGCGAAAGTTGTTTCGGTGTTCAAATCTGGCGACAAACAAGTAATTCCAAACTATCGACCTATTTCATTAATCTGCACCTGCTGTAAAATTCTAGAGCACATTATTCACAAACATGTAGTCACATATTTAACTGAAAACAACCTCCTCTCCCAAAATCAACATGGCTTTCGTGCAGGATTTTCAACAGTCACGCAGTTGCTGGTGTTTACGCATGACATCGCTTCGACTTTAAACGATCGTGGTCAAGTGGACGCCATTTTTATTGACTACTCGAAAGCGTTTGATACTGTTTGCCACAATAAACTTCTCCTCAAATTAAAAGCCTTTCTGCGCGGCACTCACGGCATTCGCTTGTTATCTTGGCTTTCAGATTACCTAAATTTAAGGCAGCAGTTTGTCGCGTTTAACAATTCGCATTCGTCATCCCTCCCTGTCACATCAGGTGTGCCGCAGGGCTCGGTCCTTGGGCCTCTTCTTTTCTTAATTTATCTCAACGATGTTGTCGAAATAACAAAAAATACAAAGGTCAAACTCCGTCTATACGCCGACGACTGTGTCCTCTATTCTTGTATTAGTACCTCCCATGACCAAATACAGTTCAATAATGTTTTTTCTTCTTTCCGTACCTGGAGCTCAACGTGGCAAATGGCACTAAACCTTAACAAAACGGTAAGCATGACATTCACAAACAAGAAGGAACCCCTACATTTTTCCTATGGCCAGAACATGAAGCATGTCAACGAATACAAGTATCTTGGCGTAACATTCTCACCGAACTTAAAATGGCATAAACATATAAACCTAATTTGCTCGAAAGCGCTCCGAAAATTGGGCTTCTTGAAGCGAACGTTAAAAGATGCAACCCACGAATGCAAACTAACAGCATACAAATCCCTGATACGGCCTATTCTTGAATACGCCTCCGTTGTCTGGTCACCTCACTGCGCATGCGACATATCACACTTGGAAGGTGTTCAAAAAAAGCAATAAGATTCATATATCACCGTTATGATCAGAATTTTTCGCCTTCGTCACACGCTGTACGTCTATCACTCAAATCACTTGAACACAGACGTACTTGTGAGCGTATCGGCACTTTACATAAAATTGTGAACAAGATAATCACCATTGACATGCCCATTTCCTTTGCCAACTCCGTTGCAAACACTCGCAGGTCAAACCCCATTAACATCACACCCTTCATGCCATTTCTAGATTGTTTTAAGTTTTCATTTTTGCCTTTCACAGTGGAATTGTGGAATAATCTGGATGTTTCTCTCCGAAAGTTGCCTACCAATAGTTTTTTTGAATGAACTACCAAACCATGTGTTTTGTTAGTTTAGTGCGTATTCACTGTTATGGACCCACTCCTGCAATGTCTCGAACTGTGAGAGAGCAGTATTTGTAAATAAATGTGGAAAAGGCTAAATTCTCTCTTAAATCGCAATGTGTCCACGGGTTCAGTACATAGCATGAATCTTAACGGCGAGGTCATATCAGGAAAACGCTTGGCCGACACTTTCAGTAAATATTTTGTAAATGTCGCAGAAAAATGTGATGGGAGTAGTAACCTTGGAAGTGTCCCATTTATCGACAGTACCATTTTTCTTGATCCGACAAGTGAGAATGAAGTGAAAGAATTAGTTTTGAATTTGAAAAACAGTACAGCACTTGATATTGACGGGATACAAGTTCAACCTATAAAGCATGTCATTATATTCCTTCTTCCTTATATAACGCATATATTCAATTTGTGCCTTGGCCGGGCTGTTTTTTCCCACTAAAATGCAAGTTGCACGCGTTACCGTCCTCTTCAAGAAAGGCGATAGAAATAACTTGTCGAATTACCGGCCTGTGTCCATTCTGCCAGTCCTATCGAAGGCATTAGAAAAACTAATATTAAAACGGCTGACTAATTTTAAAAAGAAGTTTCAGTTGCTTCATGACTCGCAGTATGGTTTCCGCAAAGGCTTCAGTACAGAATATGCTCTCATGGCACAGAAAGAGTACATTTATCAGCAATTCGAACAGGGAAACGTTGTGTTGGGGTTGTTCGTAGATTTTACGGAAGCTTTTGACCACATTAACCACAAATTACTTGTAGAAAAACTGGAACGGTACGGTATTCGGGGAACGGCGGGATCATTAATACAGTCTTATTTGCAATACCGTAATCAGATTGTTAGCCTGGGTGGTTGCAATTCCGATTCTTTGTCAATCGTTGCAGGAGTTCCACAGGGAAGCATTTTGGGACCTTTTCTCTTCAATATTTACAATAATGATATCGTGAACATCTCCTCTAACGTAAAATTTATAATATATGCAGATGATACGAATATATTTTTAACAGGAAAATCAGTGAACGAATTAATAACACATGCAAATCTACTGCTGATTAGATTAGAAAAATGGACAAGAGAAAACGGTCTAAAAATAAATGTTGCAAAGACTAAGGCTATGGTATTTCATGCTAAAAATAAAGCGGAAATTGTAAAACAAACGATCTTTTTAAATTCCACCCCTGTCAAGATAGTCCCTTCTCTTAAAATATTAGGAGTAATATTTCAAGAAACATTATCATGGGATCACCACATACACTTCTTAGCTACGAAGGTCTCTCAGGTAGTCGGCCTTGTGTACCGAAACAAGCACTTGCTTCCTCGGAATATTTTGTTGTTAATTTACAATACCTTATTTTTATAGAGAATCAATTACTGCCATCTAGTTTGGGCTCTAACTTCTAAAGAAAACATAAACAAACTTCATATGTTGCAAAAAAGGTTTGTACGGGCGGTAGAGAACGTGCCACGTACTTATCATACTCGTTCCTTATTTGAAAAATACAACCTAATGCCAGTAATAAAAATGTATGATTTTCTTCTGTCCAAGAAATATAAGCAAGACATAAAAAACTCAAATCCGTTTCTAAAGCAGTTGGCAGATTTAATACTTAACCAGCCTAAGTATAATACCCGGAAAAATGAAGTGTAGGACTGTTCGAACCTTTAGAACCGCATACGGTCTTCAATCGTTGGGAAATAAACTTCCAAGGTTACTAAATGAACTTAGGGATAACGAAATTGACTTAGAAAAAATCACCTTTAAACAACTGCGGAATCATTTCCTCCAGATGTCATAATCACTTGTTTCTGTTACTTGTAATTTTCTAAAGAATGTATTTTTGTATTTTGTTTTTGTTGACGTGTATTTTGTATACTGCTTTGTGTTTTTTTTTCACGATATGTTTTTGGTGTCTTGTTTGTTTTTTCTGTTTTAAGAAATGAGTATGCATTTGTGGTGTTGCCAAAGCAATAAATTAGGCATATTTCTTTTATGATGCTTTTTCTGTGTTTTGCAAGGCAAATGCGCCTGTATTTCACATTGCGAAATTATTTGTTTATAGCATTATATGTACCAATATGTTACACCTGTACAGTGTTGATTGCTAATTTTTGTCGTATACATGTTTGTATGCTTCGCTCGGATGTATTACGCAAATGCTTCCTTTTTTAAGGCAAGTACGCCAACATTTTTTGCATCTTTTGAAATAGATTTTTTGTCGTTGTTGTTTAAGCATTAGACGTTTCGTTTTATCACACATGTACAGTGATTTATTTCTTGTCATAGACCTGTTTATTTTACGCGTATGATCCCGAAAGTTTTTTATGAAAGTGTTACCGCTGCTGCGATGTGTTCGGGGAGGGAGAAGGGGGGCCTGCGGCCTTGTCAAGCTGGCATCACGCCAGCTTTTTCTGCAGGTCTCCTGCATCATGTATCCTTGATGCGAAATAAAGTCATCATTGTTATTATTATTATTATTATTATTGTTATTATTATTATTATGTTATAAAGCTGGAAAAACAGGTATCCAAGCCTGCAGAGGTAAAACGGGGGCGTAGGCAGGGGTGTCCCCTGTCACCCTTATTATTCATGATGTACCTAGAAGCATTAGAGGCCAAATTAGAGGGAAGTGGACTGGGCTTCAACCTCTCTTTAAACAAACAAGGAAAACTCATTGATCAGGCACTACCAGCATTAATGTACGCAGATATTATAGTGCTAATGGCCAACAACAAGGAAGATTTGCACAGATTGATGGACATCTGCGGTAATGAGGGAGATAGGTTAGATTTCAGATTCAGCAAGGAAAAATCAGCAGTCATGATTTTCAATGATAACGAAGGTAGTGAGCTTAGAATACAGGAGGTCACGTTAGAGATAACAGATGAATACAAATATTTGGGCGTATGGATAAGCAATGGGACCGAGTACCCGAAGGAACACGAAATATACGTGACGACTAAAAGTAACAGGAATGCAGCAGTGATGAAAAATAGGGCAGTGTGGAATTACAATAGGTATGATGTTGTGAGAGGCATATGGAAAGGGGTCATGGTTCCTGGGCTGACGTTCGGCAATGCGGTCTTGTGCATGAGATCAGAATTTCAAGGAAGATTAGAAATTAAGCAACGTGGAATAGGTAGGCTTGCTTTAGGAGCTCACGGGAATACACCAAATCAGGGATTACAAGGTGATATGTGATGGACATCGTTTGAGAGCAGGGAAGCTAGCAGCAAGATAAAACTTGAGAAGCGATTGAGAGAAATGGGGGAGGAGCGTTGGGCTAGGAAGGTTTTCAGCCACTTGTACATGAAGAATGTCGATACAAAATGGAGGAAGCGAACCAGGAAATTGACTGGTAAATACTTAGAAAACAGCAGGTTGCCAAAGCAAAAAGAACTGTCAGTTAAGAAGAAAGTGAAGGAAACTGAGACTGGCATGTGGAGAATGGGCACGATTAAGAAGTCCGCACTAGAGACCTATCGAACCTCTAAGCAGGAAATTGCCAACGAAAGAATCTATGATAATACTCGGGGTAGTTCTCTACTGTTTGAGGCCAGGACGGGAGTACGGCGAACCAAGACATATCGGCCCAAATACGAAGGGGTAGACACAGTATGCAGTGCGTGTGGAGAGGAAGAAGAAACTGCCGAACATTTGATCATGCTCTGTAAAGGGCTTCACCCTATAGTTTAGGATGATGGCGCTGAGTTTTTCAAAGCACTGGGGTTAAGGAACCGGGAGGGCAAAATAGACTTTAAACGGGTAGACCTAAATAGAAGAAGGTTATCTGATTGGTGGCTAAAGTCAAGGCCCGAGTAAAAATTAAACCCTTCACTGCAAAGTACGAATACTCAAACTCACTTTTTAAAGAAAAAAAATAAATAAATCTAGTTTTTGGTTCATTAAGTATTACGGCTTGGTGGCACTAGCCACCGCCCGATCTAAAGGGTACAGCCACATCCATCCATCCATCCATTCGTCGGGGGAAGCCGGAGACAGCCAGTGGTGCGCCATTCTTGTTCTGGTGCCGGTCGTCGTGGTCACATGCCCTTCAGCGACATGCCCTCCAGCCAGAAGTCCACACGGTGGGCGCCTCGGCGGCCAGAAAGTTCCACCTCGGTACCACCCAAATTCACCAGGCGGGCGTCCCAGCGGCGGGGATCAACAACGTCGGCACCGCTACCGGTCCCCAAAACGCCAAGGCGGAGCGTGGCCACGTGGGTGCGGCAGTAGGGGCAGGAGGTCCCGCGCTATTTTGTGAGCGACGCACCGTGGAAGACGCAGCGGCATGTTCGGCGCGACCTGCCCCTGGACCGTGTCCCGTGGCCATTCCGGGGCTGCACGCTAGCGCACAGCGAGAAGGCAGCCGGAGGCGCTCAACTACCTACCGATGCAGCGGTGGAGTTCTGCGCCACGTGCCGTGTGACCGTGCACTTTCAGTGCCACTACAAGGGTGCCATGCACATGGCGCGGACAAAGGCGGCCGCTGAGGAAATGCCCACCGAGAGGAAGGCTTCAAATCCAGCCCCGCTGAGCCAGCGCTCGGACACGTACCTGGCGGCCCTGTGCCTACAGCGAATGGGGCAGGACCCCCATTTCGCGGCACCACCCGCAACCAGCGACGGACCACCGATGGACGGCGTCGCCACAATGGACGTGGACCGTCTTTTAGAACTGTAAGGCCCCGCGGAGCTTGCCCCCCTCATGAGCGCTGCAGCAGGCCAAATATATGTTTTTTTGTATTTCTCAAGTGTTGTTTTATTTTTTTTCTTCAGCAGCAGTTGCAGAGCGAGGCTGAGGCTAGCTGTTGCTCATTGCATGACGCCTTTGCAAGCATGGGCGACGACCGGCTGCCTTTGGAGACCGGCATATAGGGTGAAATAAGGAGAGGAGGATGTGGGGATCTGAGGCGCGCTTGCGACCATTTTGCGGGCATTCCGCCGCACGGCCACAACCTTTTGCTTTTCCTGCTCTGATAACGACACGTGGCGGTAGTTGGCGCCACGTGCGGGCACGGCACGCGGTACGCGCGCGCCGAGGGAGCGCTCTGTCCTCCGTGGTAGGCGCCGGGTAAGCACGTGTTTTCCTTCGCCCGCGTCCCCTTTGGGAATCGCCGGACTGTAGCCTGCCTGGGGTGGCCTTGGGCACCTCGGCAGGCGTGTTTACTTGAGTGCTAGCTTCGGTAGCGTACGCTAAGCCCACAGCGGTGCCTAGTGCTCGAAGTGGTCGTACCACAACGAGCCGCACTTGCCGTAGGCCTACGCGTACGAAGTTTGCCCTAACACTCACGACCAGGCCCAGTGGCCAGCGTGAGAGTGCGCAGCATAGCCGCGAGGGACCTTTTCCCGACCGGCGTGTCAAAGCTCGCCATTGCCAGCTGCGACGTGCTCGCGGTTTTCCCCTTATTGTGAACGTCCGCGTGCGGGTGCCTTTGCTACCCGCGTCCCGGGAGCGGACGTTGTACTGTTGTTCGGGGTGCCGCCAGAGGCAGTAAAGTGTTGTGTATTTTTGCATTAGAACACTATTTGCCGCGCCGCGCTAAACGCCTTATTAGTTGAGTGCGCGCGGAGCGGTGCGCTACACGCGAGTAAACGGAGTAGCGGTCCTGTGGCTCGCTAAGCGTGAACCTGCGGTGATCGTTCGCTGCAGTTAGTAGCGGGGTCACCATATTACTCTGAAGTCGTCAAAGGCAAATAAACTAGAAGTAGCATGGGACGGGCCAGTCACTGTTAAACAAAAGCTCCCCGACACCACTTATTTAGTCACTGCGCCCGGCAAGCGCAAAGATATGACACTCTATCACTGCGATCTTATGAAGCCCTTTGTCGAACGCACGGCGACGCTGAACATCGTCTTAAACGAACCAGAGGAAATAATTGTTCCAGTCCCTCAAGTGCCGACCCTTTGTTTCTCCCCGTCAACTGAAGACATATTTGAGTCTGTAGCTACACGAGCCTCTTTAACAGTTGAACAATAAAAGCAGTTGAAAATGCTTATCAGCAACTTCAGCGATTTGCTCTGCCCCCCCCCCGGCAGAACAAACCTTGTGGAACACGACATCGAGTTGACATCTGACCAACCCTTCCAAACCAGGATGCACAGATTGTTCACCCCGTCATGAGCTGTTGAAGGATTGCGTTCAAAACATGTTGGCTTTGGGCCTAATCGTGCCGAGGGAGAGCGAATACGTGCCACCAATGTTTATCGTAGAAAGTCCTGGCAAGGAACCCCGACCATGCATTGATTATCGAAAATTGAATGCGTTTACAAAGACCAAGTTGTTTACCATTCCTAATGTCGAAGTCCTGATCGAAAAAGTTTCCGCAGCACAGTATGTTTCTACGTTGGATCTACTCGGCGGCTTCTGGCAAGTGCCACTCACGGAAAATGCCAGCCAGCTAGCCACTTTGATGACTCCGACAGGTACATATCGCCCACTTGTGCTAACTTTTGGTCTCAAGAACGCACCGTTCGTATTTTCAAAACTAATGAATCAGGTTCTCGAAGGCACAGAGTCAATTGCTGTTCCCTACCTCGATGACATCGCGGTGCTCTCCAACACTTGGCAACAGCATTTGGAACATTTACAGGAGATTTTCCTTCGACTACGTAAAGCAGGCTTGACTCTGAAAATGACTATGTCGTCTTGCGAACAGCCACGTTTACTACTTGGGGCAGGTTGTTGGCCAAAGGAAGTGACGTCCTTTCGAACTAAAAGTTGACGCGATCACTAGCTTTCCTTTGCCGAAAACAAAGACTTACATGCGTTCATAATTGGGTTTAGTTGAATACTACAGAAGCTATATTCCCAACTTCGCGAACATAGCTAGTCCCCTCACAGACGCTCTCCGCAAGTGCGAACGAACTACAATGCGTTGGGATACGGTTCGAAAGGCAGCGTTTGCCGAGATTGAAAGTATTCGTGTCAGCCAACCGGTTTTCGCGGCGCCAGAGTACTCCCTCTCTTTCCTAGTTCAGTGCGACGCCAGTGAACGTGGGATGGGCGTCGTTCTAAGTCAAGTAAACGAAAAAAATGGCAACATATCCACGGAGTGAATGATGGAGAGTGGGGCGAAGCATTCGTCCGTCCATGCGTCTGTCTGTGTGACCGTCCATGCGTCTGTTCGTGCGCCCGTCTCTTCGTTCGCTCATGCATCCACCCCTGCGTCCGTTCATGCGTCCATCCATGCACCTGTCTGTGTGTCCGTTCGGCCATCTATTCAACACTCCAAGTCCCACCATCTCGCATCTTTTTATCAAATACTCCCCATATAGAAGCACCGCCATTCAGTGGACATTCCAAGGACTAAACGAGAGGTGGCACACGCACAATTTCTTACGGCTTGCGCTTGCGGTCTACTTTCCACCTTCAACGACCTTGAGTTCATGGTATATACTAGTTCACTGTATTCATGGCACTGCGGCCCAATGCTCGCTAAACCTTTCTAAAACCTAGGAGGTTACGCCCAGCGAGTATAACGTAGCAACCTTTTCCTGTCAGATAGTGCTCAATGTACATGCCAGTGGCTGCTAATGTGAAATGAGAGACAGGAGGAATCAGCTTTCAATTTCTTACGGCTTGCGCTTCGTATCTGCTTCCCCCCTTTAACCACCTCGAATTCATTCTTGGTATATACTAGTTCATTGTATTCATGGCCCTGCGGCTCAACGCTCGCTAAACTTTTCTAAAACTAAGGAGGTTCACCCAGCGAGTATAATGTAGCAACCCTTTCTTGTCCGATAGTGCTCAATGTACATGCCAATGGCTGCTAATGGGGATCGCAGCGTGCGCGTTGACTAAAAGCCGAATTCTCCTGTCTCTTATTCTTCATTAACAGCCATTGGCATGTACATTGAGCACTATTTTTTTTGTTAAACAACGCACAGAAGAAATCTCTCACCGGCACCACCTTGGAGGTAAAATGTTATGCCTATTTCAGGTATGTGCCACTGGTGGTTACGTACTACGAGGGACGCAGAAGCCAAGCTATAAGGAGCTTCGCCCCTAAAAGGCGAGGAGCACCCTGTTATCTACGCGAGTAGAAAGCTCACGTCTCGTGAGGAGGCATACAGCACAACGGCAAACGAATGCGCCTCCTTGGTGTGGGCCCTCGAAAAGCTCTCGTGTTATCTGAAAGGGTCTTCCTTTGTTTTCGAAACCGCTCACTCCCCTTTGGTGTGGCTCAACGAGATGTCAAACAAAAATGGCTGCTTGATGAGGTGGAGCTTTGCACTTCAATAATTTGATTTCATTGTGCTGCACAAGAAAGGCAAACACCATGCAAATGCTGACTGCCTCAGCCGCACTTCCTAGCGTTTCTTTTTTCTCCCTGACATTGAGTGTGCATGTATTTCGGCGCAGGCTTCTCCATTGTAGTTTTGGTTTCGTGTTATCTGCTCCCGGTGAATTTAACAGTCAGGCTTTCCCAAACTTGGGCGTCAGCTTGCTGCGGACGTAGTTACTGCGCACCTGCCGCTTGTTCACTATGCTGTTTCAGATCCCTTCAGGCTGCCTGACGAGTACAATTCTGCGCCAGGTGTCTTCTGCCAGCACCTTCTCGCTACATGCGTGGCATCCGAGCACCAATCGGCGACCGAAGCCCGTTCTCATCGTCGCCTCCTCCTGGGAGCCCCAAAAACTCTGCGAGCTTGTTCGTGCCTGAGGACACCAAGTGCCATCTTCGTCCACTGTGAAGGTGGCAACCACAGCGTGTCCACATGTGCCGCTATGCATCCCGTCGTCTTCATCCGTGTCAAGCACAAAGACAATGTGAACGTGTGAAACGTGCGGTCAGCGCTGTGCTTAGACAGACTTGCCTCGAATGTTGGCCACCTGTTCATACCTTCAGTTGTTCAAGAAGTGTCATCCTCTTGAACGCCTTCCGACTTGGGTAGCTTTGGCCGAGTTGTAACATTCGGCCCAGCTTGCCACGCTCTTTCGTTTGGCTTTCTTTTATTTTTTTGTTTTGCCACCCCCCGATTGGTTCGACAGCACATAAAAACGCGTCGCTGAGTGAATAAAGCGCGTTTGCCTCCTTGCACTGCTTGCGTCGTCTGTTCCTCGGCTCCCGTCGGTCATTTCAGACGCCGAATATGTAACAGCTTGCACCCCGGGTATTCCTGGTAGTATGCACTCGATCATTCTCTAGAATATTTCCGGTGCTGAAGCGATTCCGAAGGGCAACTGGTTGTAGCAAAACAACCCTTGATGTGTGCTTATGACTGCCAGATTTCGCGAGTCCTCGTCCAATGCAATCTGGTTGTAAGCGTCTCGCAGATCCAAGATACAGAATTTTTCTCCACCTCACAAATTCGCAAAGACGTCATCAATGACTGCCAAAGGGTATCGCTCCATTTCACACACAGGGTTTAGTGTTATCTTATTTTCACAAAAGCGCACAGCGCCGTTGCTCTTCTATACCGGTACTATTGGTGTTGCCCATCCTGCGAATGGTACCAGGAGATATTATGCCAGATTCTACTAGTCTATCTATCTCAGCAGATACTTTTTCTAGCAGCACAAAAAAACCTTTCTAGCCTTGCAAAACTTTGGGACTGCCATGTCCTTGATGTAAAGTTTAGCTGGCGGGCCCTTGGATAACCCACAACCTTTCGTGAATACATCTGCATATTTGGCCATTATGGGACCAGTTCCTGCTGTATTCCGTTGACTTGCCACGCTGGGTGGCATAGTGACGTGCAGAACCGTTGTTCCTTCTGCTTCAAGCGTCTCTAATAAGTCTCGTTCACACAGGCTGGGACCTTCACAACCTAACACGGTAAGGTTACAGTCGACCTCCGCCGACATATAATTTGACTTCTTTGCCAATGTGCCTAACACAGGTAATTTGCCTAGGTAAGAAGAAAGCATTGAATGGGTATTCTACAGCTGGTGCCAACGGTTGCGATGTGCTTCATACGTTACTTTAGGAACTATGCAGATAGGAGAACCTGTGTCCACGTCTATCTTTATGGTGACACCACCTCATGTAATAAACTTCCTTGTGTGCGGAACCAGGAGCTCAGTACCAGTGACGTACCATATTTGCAATGCGCTAGAGTCACTGTCATCACTTCGGTCAGTATTTCCTGCAGTTAGAGCTAGCGTTTTTCTGGTGCCGCCTGTCCTTGTACACATGCGAACCAGGTGCCCTTGCCTACCACAGCTGTAGCATCGACGGCTCCTATGAAAGATTGTAGCAGCTTTGTGACCATACTTCTCGCAGCATTTGTATTGCCGCGGCGCGTTTCTTCGCTCCTTTGTTTAGGTATCAGATGCGCGCCGTTGACCACCGTTCAAAACCGTAGAAGCATCAGTGTGATTTTTTATCTGCTGCGAACCATCTTCTGCGCTTTCCGCAGCAAAAGAAAAGGCTTCTGCCTTTTCAAGAGTCAAGTCGCTTTGGCTAGCAACTGTTTTTGCAAACTTTTCAAGCGAACGTCACATACGATTCGGTCTCTCAGCCTTCAGTCTAACATGAACAAAAAATTGCAGTTCTGGGCAATCTTTCTAATTTCGACAATGAACGCTTGCACGGGAACCCCTTCTTCTTGCTTACGGTAAAAAAGCATGAAGCTCTCCGAGATTTCAGAAGACGTTGGAACATAAAAGTCATTCAGCGTTGCTACTACTTCCCTGTAGCTGAGAGCGTTTGGCAGACGCGGCTCCACTCTTCCGTAAAGGACTTCTATCGTCTTTGACTCCAATGCAGCGACCAGCAATGCCCTCTTCTTAGCTTCATCGGTAACTTCATTGGCTTCACAATACGCTTCAAATTTTATAAGATAAGCATTCCACTTATCTGTTTCCTGGTTGAACTCCTGGAGCCAATGTGCCATGGTCGTCACTGGGTTCCGCGCTGAGTCAGCGTCGCAGAGCTCCTTTCGTATAGTAAGCGCTGAAGGGCTAGCGACGCCGGGTTAGCGTCGGCATAAGCGTTTTCGGTGGGTCGCATAAACTCGTCGCCACTGTTCCGTTGGCGGCAAAACGCTGCCAGAGACATGCACTAGTCGGTGTCACCAGGCAGAAGACCACGTTTAGTGACCGCTTGAAACTTATATCATGAAAGAGGGGAAGAACACAGAGGGACGAAAGAAAGAGAGAAGACGCATGCACGTGATGTTTTGCGTCCACTTCGGCAACCGCTGGCGTTGCAACAAGATGATATACCGATCTTCACAGGAATCAACCCTGCAGGCTATCTCTGCATAGAAATTTTGTGTCAGTACTCTTTTAAGTCAGCCCACTCACAACTTTTAAACAGGTTGTGGGATCGAATGCCAGCTGCCGGCTGCATTTTCGATGGAGGCGGAAATGCTGTAGGCCCGTGTGCTCAAATTTGGGTGCACGTTAAGGAACTATTGGTGGTCAAAATTTCCAGACACTTCGACTACGATGTCTCTCTTAATCACATGATGGTTTTAGGAGGTTAAACGCTACATAATAATCAATCAATTATTCAATCAATCAATCAAAATTTTTAAAGAGAGAAACGTGCTTTCCCGTGTCATCCTTTCTACCACGTGTGCATCCTACACCGATTTCGTTTACATGTGGCACTCAAAATATTTACAATATTTGCTTATAATGTTTTACAAAGAAATTATTTGTTTTTAAAGGGCCTAAGGCATGAGAGTATGCACTTCGTCAGGCATGCAAACGCACACCAAACGCCTGCGACAAGGTTTGCGTTGCCAAACACAATCTGAATCTGCGTAATAAACAAGACTTCACTGACCGAAACCTGGCTGGACTCGCCCGTCCTTCCAGGACCAGGTCTCGAAGAGCCATTTTGTCCATGTTCTCGCAGAGGCCCTATTCAACCAATAGAAGACAAGTAGGGCGGTGATGGTAAAAACCACATTCACAGATTCAAGCACGGTCAACATAGTATCGTCAAAGAAATGCTACTCAAGTAATTATGCTTCAACCTTTCTGCATAACGAGTCCAAAATGAGTGTAGTTCAGCACCGAGGGAGACTTTCGTACTCCGGCCAACTGTATGTGAGACCAAGCTTGTCACGTGTCGCAAATTCTAGTCGATATGCATATTAAACCAGGACACATATTGAGAAAAAAGGCTTGCTCATAACATATGGTTAAGTAGTGCACATTTTTACAGGGACAAGAAAGACGTGACACGCGCGACGCTCTTGTCCATGTTATCTATGTAAAAAAACGTGCGCTACTTTACCGTACGATGTAACGGTCAGTCACCTACTAGGGCATCTCTCAACTTTACTCTTTGATGTCAAGCAATTTGAAGAACGTACCAGGGCGTAGGACAGGAAGAAGACCTGGTTGAAGGCGGTGCCGTCAATATGGTGGATGGTGTGCTCCTTGAGGGAGCTGGCGTGAGCCTCGCGGTATGC
This sequence comes from Rhipicephalus annulatus, assembly GCA_013436015.1. NCBI lineage: Eukaryota > Metazoa > Arthropoda > Arachnida > Ixodida > Ixodidae > Rhipicephalus > Rhipicephalus annulatus. The sequence continues at coordinate 71,055 of WOVY01000417.1, read as the reverse complement.
CTGAATCATAGTTGTACGTATACGCGTGATAAGTAGAAAGGCGAAGTGCGAAAAAGAAAAACAAGAAAAATGTTCCCCCCCAAAACGCTTTTTTTCATGTCTTTTACGGCGCCGATGAAAAAAAAAGCCAAAATTTTCCTGGAGTAAAACGTACAGAAATAAACCTTCACTTGAAGGCGAAACCACGCACATGATACCAAAACAGCAAACGACGGCTCAACACTCGCCATCGACATCATGAAAAGTCAGATATAGCGTTAGCTTAGCTGGAGTCATAACATAGCTTCGTTGTTCTGGTGGGGTCATGTTGGGGGCGATTTCTGATGTTTGGCTACCTGTTATTGTTCAGATTTGACTTTCCCAAGCACACTTCAGCGAACTGTGGCAGAAGTCCGATCATAAAGCGGCGTGCAAGCAAATTCTGCAATCATTGGGCGATTAGCCGACGTGTGGATGCGCTTTACGGTCGAGGAGACTATTGGCGGGAAATGGGGCTTGCTGTTTGTAAGCACTGCAACAGCAGCTACGATTTTTAGGGGGACAAAATAGTAACATGATAAAAAAGCTTCAGATGAAGCTAATGATACTGACTCTTATTAAGAGATTGAGCACAATCTTTTTACCATCTTTATCAATGTTTGCATAGTCAAAACCATGACGAAATACACATTTCGGGGTTATTTATTCTAACTGTCGTGACAATTCTAGACAGCCGCACTCATTCACAGAGCTAAATGAATTTATGGCGATACTTCTGACCAGCTTCTGATCTGTTAAGTGCCGTGTTCACTTGTTAAAAAGAGAAAGCGTTTCAGTTTTGTTATTTATACAATGAAAGTTATACAATGAATGATACTTGACAATAAACTATTTCTCTCTTGTAAACTTTTTTTGTATTTTTTCAAAATTTTGGAAAAAAACGTGATAAACAGTTTTTCTTACAGCTCATATTTCCCGGAAATTTCGCATCTGTAGTACTAGTAATCATAAGCATTACGTTTTTTTTGTCATTTTATAATGTAATTCAATACTATGCCAGCTCTACCATTCTGGGTAATAAAGTTAAACTGGAACGTTTGATAACCGGTAATCACTTTTTCCGAATATTAAAGTGCCACCAATGTACGGCAGTTGTAACCACGAAACATATGTGACCACTCTATAAAGACCCTCGTCCTGCCATACAAAAGGCCTCCATAGAGCCTGTTTTTTAACACAAAAGTTTTTTTTTTGATGTCGTTTGCCCAGGTTTCGCTGACGCATTCCCGTCACAAATATGAGCTTGTTAACGACAAGCCAACGTGTTAACGGCGTGCCATTTATATAAACCACGTACCCCTGGTAGTATTCAGAGATCATCAACGTCTGCACGTTCTTGTAAACAGTAGCGAGATGGCACGATGGACGCGCACTTTAAAGGACGTCACCCTCCATGTCGCTACGCCACCCTCCATGTCGCTATGGTCACTCATTTTCACTTCGCATGGTTAAAGTGCGCATAGATTAACCTTGTTATCGTCTTGAATTTGCCTGGTTGGTACATACTGACGAAGAAAGAAGCAACAGCGCGGTAGAGGACAGAGACGAGAAGACACAAACACGGCGCTGACTAACAACCAAGTGTTATTGCGTTTACATGTCAATATACAGAGGAAAATACAATCAGTGAAAGTATCAAGGAACAGATATCACTGAAACATGCCGAATGACATGTTCGAGAGATACTTCAATTCATTTTTTCGAAGCAATAGTAAATCCACACTGACACAACGCTCTCCGCTTTTACTGTATGCAAAAAGCCTCTAAAATTTCCCGTTGGCGTTGTTCTGCGTAAGTGCCTAGAATCTGGCAATCTTTGAAGATTGGTTCACAATCAAATTTTTTTGAAATGATCTGCAAGATGGCTACGCACAAACCCTTTGAGCGAGTAAGCATGTTCCCGTAACCTATAATTTATGCATCTGCTTGTTTCGTCAATGTAACATCTTCCGCAAGGGAGGGGAATAAAATGAACAACGTTCCTCCTGCATTTAACAAAAGGAAGCTTCTACAACGGTTTTCTGCCTGATCATCATTATTCTTATTGCAGAGACTAGATAGCTTATGGCGTGCGCTTATGACGCTTATAGATAGCTTATGACGAGAGTGGGCTCGGCAGCTGTTCTGCGAGAGGGACCACTAATCCTCTGCACTTCACCATGCAGGTTATTCTTCATGCCTTCGCTCTGATGCTCTTTCCTGCGCTGCCTGGATCATCAACGTGCGCATCACTGGTGCCCGTGCTACCGTCCCATGGACCTGCTCAGATTTCAACATGCGGGACTTGGCTGGACAGTACTCGGGATTCAACGTGGCAAGCCATGCCACTATCTCAGCACTTGGTCCTGGGCACAACTTGGAAAGCCTTATCGTCCACGACATCAATCGTTCCCCAAGCTATAAAGCCACTGCCCCCGTCGGTATCGCCTTGTGGGCTCGGCAGCTGTTCTGCGAAAGTGACCACTAATACTCTGCACTTCACCATGCAGGTTGGTCCTTCATACAGCCTATACGCAAAAAAATTCGAGCAATTACTTCTTACTTGAGCTGCCGAGCCCGTAGCGCCTGTTCGCTACTTGTTCTGAGTGTGTAGCTGTCGTGCGTTTCTTGCTGCTAGTCGCGGGTGATATCGAGTTGAACCCAAGACCCGATAATGCGGCGATTCTCGCCGAGCTGCGTAAGCTAACTGCCGGTCAAGCAACTGTCATTACGGAAATTAAAGACATTAAGGCACAACTTGTTACCACGAATAACACTATCGCCGAGCTCGCTAAGCGTCTGGATTCTGTGGAAGCGAGTTGTGAACACATCGAGCACTTGCGGCAGCAGCTTGGAACCGTACAGACTGACAACACCGTAACTAAGTATCGTGTTTCTCATTTAGAAAGCCGTTTTGATGATGCCGAAAATCTGTCCTGCCGCAACAACCTGATTTTTATGGTATCCCCGGTTGTTAATCTGAATCGCGTGCACACACTTAAGAAGCGATCATTCAACTTCGCTCCAAACAACTAAATTTAACAGTGGACAAAAAACATGGAGAGTGCGCATCGCTTGGGTCGCCCTACCTCTGGCCGTAATCGTCCCATCATTGTCAGATCTTGTGCCTTTAGGACGAAAGAGGCGATCCTTACTAACGCTCGTAAGTTGAAAGGTACCACATACGGCATTGGGGAGGACTTTTCCCAACGGGTACAAAACTCACGTAAACACCTTGTCGCCTTTGCAAAAAAAATAACAAGTGCGTGCCTCACTCACTTCGATATAAAACGCTACATATCGGCCCACGACGCTTCTTCTTTGATGAAGCTTCACAAAGCGTGCAAGAACAACTATAGCTATCTCGTCACGCCCGTAAACCACGCAGCCACCTTACTCGCATGGCCCATGCCACCGTTTCACTCTCAGTTATCTTCACTAACATTCGCAGCTTCCTTCCAAAACGTGAAGTAGTGTCGAATCTGGTGTCATCATCTGATAGTAATGGAATTGTACTAACCGAAACATGGCTTTCCAGTGAAATTGATGATGCTAAAATTTCGAACAACTTTCCAAACTTTGATATTTTTCGAAAAGACAGGCATGGTTGCAGAAGGGGTGGGATAATGTTCGCCGTTCATACTGAATTATCCTGTTGCCCTGTCAATATGTTAAGTGACCTCGAAATTCTGTGGCTAATCTACCGTACCGAACCTTCATCTATTATTCTTGGCGTGTGCTACAGGCCCCCTACTCATCATACCCGTGTTTCCAGCAAACTTGACAATATTTTGAGTGATTTAGCCAAGTGGCACTCTAATGCATGCATCTTAACTGATAAAAAAAGAACTCGTGTCACGGTAGATTTTTCCAAGACGCTTGACCTCATTCTGACATCGCATCCCAAATTCATGTCATCAATTAGTTACCTTAAAGAAATAAGCGACCACAAAAGTAATTCATGTCACATTTTCCCTCAAGCCACCTTTTCACCATTCCCCAGCAAAAAAAAACCGGCTCTACAATAAAAGTAACTACTCGGCCATAAACGATGAACTGCATGAATGCTATCGGTCCTACGAGTCGAAATTTCACAATCACTCTGTGCAACAGAACTGGTCATATTTTCAGGGCAAGATGAATGTTTTAGCGGACAAATATATTCCACCACTATTCCATCTAATCGTCATAAGCCGTGGTATACCAAAACCCTTAAAACACTTGAGAACAAAAAGAAGTGGCTCTTTCGTACCGCAAAGTTTAAACCAAATGTCGACTCGTGGGACAGATACTATCAAGCTGAACCCGCATATCTCGCAGTTGTTCGCATACGTAAACATTCCTTTTTTCACTCGGACCTTCCCCAAATGATAACCGATAACCCCCGTAAGTTCTGGCAAATCATTAACCCTCAGCGCAACCGCACTATTCATATCCACACGGATCAGGGTGATATCCTTTCAGATTGTGAGTGCGCTAATACATTCAACGCCGCTTTTTCCTCCGTTTTCACAGCCGAACCAGACGCCGCCTACTTGAGTGCCCTACCCCTTTCATGTCAATAATGCCGGCTATAAATTTCTCGGCCAAGGGCGTCGCATCACAGATTGAAAAGCTAAAGGTTTCTTCGTTCGCAGGTGTTGATGACGTCACTTCTAAACTTTTAGAGAACACTAAGCATATTTCTGCCGCAGTCTTAACCATGTTGTTCTCACAGTCTCTATCATCAGGCACCCTACCGAACAAATGGAAAGTGGGGAAGGTCGTTCCCGTCTCCAAGTCAGGTGACAGAGTTTCACCATTTAACTACCGGCCCATCTCCATAACCAGCATACCATGTAAAATCGTGGAGCATATCATCTGCACCTTAATCATGAACTTCCTCAATTCCAACAGCTTTTCCATTTATCACATCATGGTTTTTGCAAGGGTCTGTACTGTGAGACACAGCTCGCTCTTTGTATTCATAATCTGCATTCCGACATGAACTTAATATACAGGTAGACGCAATATTCCTTGACTACGCTAAAGCCTTCGACAACGTACCACATCAACGCTTGCTGTTAAAACTTTCCCACTTAGGTTTGCATCCAGATGTCATAAAATGGGTTAAAGAATTCCTTACTAATCGGTCTCAGCGTGTGCGCGTCAGTAACATAGCCTATAACCCCGTCCCTGTATCCTCCGGCGTCCCCGAGTGTTCCGTGCTGGGTCCCCTATTGTTCCTGATATATATCAATGATCAGCAATTAGAAGTTACTTGCTCTATTCGTATGTTCGCAGATGACTGCGTTATTTCCCAGTCAATAAGAAATAACTCCGACCAGGCTGTGCTGCAGAGCAGTTTATCTAAAATCCTGAATTGGTGAGATCACTGGCTTGTGGTCTTGAATCCCAGCAAATGTAAATTAATGTCCGTCACCCACTTGCGAAGCCCACTCCTCTATCTGTGAAAAATTGCTAGCACTTCTATTGAATCTGTTAGTACCTTCAAATATCTGGATGTAACTATCTCCAAAGAATTCAATTGATTTCGGCATGTGTCCAACCTCATCTCATCCAGTAACAAAACCCTAGGCTTTCTCAGACGTCATTTACGCAGCTCTCCTACTCACGTTAAACTCATCGCATACAAGTCTTTAATTCGACCAAAACTTGAGTACGCGTCCGCAATCTCAAATCCTCATCAATATTATCTTACATACGCATTACAAATGGTGCAGAACCACGCCATCAGGTTCATTCACACATCATATTCGTATAACGTTAGTGTATCCTCATTAAAGGCAGCAACTGGCCTGCTCGCCCTTTCTTGTCACCGCCGCACTGACAGCCTATCCCTGTTTCACAAAATGTATTACAGTTCACTCAATCCACCACCTTACATTTCACCGCCTGCTCGGATATCCCTTCGTACAGGTTGTAGCGCCTCAATGCGCCGCTCGTCAAGGAAGAAGAAGTTGGCATTTGGGCCGCGCGGTGGGTGCAGCGGGATAATAAAAAAATCAGTTCGAAAACTGAACGCTGTAAGGGCTGGATCTTTCCCGTGTTAGCTCCGACAGTTAATGGTGACCCGATAAAGAACACACAGCCCCGATAATCCCGCATGGATCCCGCCGGCTCCGCCACCAATCCTACCGGTCCTGACGCCCAAAAAGACGCCAGACCTAGTGGTGCTGCACTCGCTGCGATTCAACATGCCAACCTGCCACCATTTTGGCCCAACAGCCCCAGCACATCACTTCTGCAGGTCGAGGCGCACTTACATCTACGGCAAATCACCAGCCAAGAGAAAAGGCACTGGGATATGGTATCCTGCTTACCTCCGGACGTAGCCGACGACTTAGCTGATATTTTAGCGTCGCCGCACCCGAGCCATCCCTATGACACGTTGAAGGTAGCTATCATTTTCCGCAAGTCTGAGTCCGAACACAGCAGACTCCAACAGCTCATCCCGGCTACAGAGCTCGGTGACCGTCGCCCATCACAGCTCCTGCGACACATGCGCCAGCTCCTTGGCGGCCCCTCCGCCCCTCAAGAGGAGAAGCTGTTACGTGAGTTGTTCCTCCAGTGCTTACCGCAGAGCATGGTCCTGGTCCTCGTGGCTGCAGGAGATGTCCCAGTAGACACACTTGCTGAAATGGCTGACCGAGTGGCGGACTACTCGCGGGCACATAGCCTCAACGCCGTTACCACACCGCCACCAGCCACCGCTGCAAATCCTGCGCTCGCGAGCATCGAGAACCGCTTGGACGCCCTTGTCAGGCACCTCGATGACTTTGTACCTGCGCATCGTCGACCGTCATCCAGTTCCAGATACACATTCGCCCCTCGACGCCCCCACGTTCTCCGGAACTTCGGCCACCCGACGCGCCACGGGACGTTTCATCCTCAACCGTGTGCTGGTACCACCACCGATTCGGTGCCTCTGCTCGCAAGTGCACTCGCCCGTGCTCCTGGTCGGGAAATGCGACGACCGGCCACTGACGGCGGCAAGTGGTACTGGCCGAAAGTCATGCCGCCTTTTCTATGTTTCTGATAAGATCACTGGCGCTTGCTTTCTAGTCGACACAGGAGCCCAGGATAGCGTCATCCCGGCCTCGTGTGCAGATCGCCGTCGCAACGAACAGACCTGCCCACTCCAAGCGATCAACAATTCCTCCATTCGCACACATGGCCAACACTCTCTTACACTTGACCTTGGACTACGCCGTACGTTCCGCTGGATTTTCCTCCTCGCTGACGTCTCGCAAGCTGTTCTTGGAGCTGACTTCCTCAGTTTTTTCAACCTTGCTGTGGACATGCATGCTCATCGCCTCATTGATCTCAACACCCGCCTCTCCATCAACGGTATACTCTGTACTTCCTCGCCAACAGGACTGCGAGCTCTCACACCTGCTTCGCCGTATGCAAAAATACTCCAAGACTTTCCCAGCGTCACGAAGCTGCACACCAGAAAGTCACCGGTGAAGCATTCCATCACTCACCACATTATGACCACTTGACCTCCCGTTTTTACATGACCCCGTCGACTATCTGGAGAACGCCTCACCATCGCCCGCCGTGAGTTTGAGCACATGCTTGAACTCGGCGTTGTGCGGCCTTCCTCCAGCTAACTGGGCGTCGCCACTCCACATGGTGCCGAAGAAAGATCCTGGCGACTGGAGACCATGTGAGGATTACCGCGCTCTCAATGCCCATAATTTACCAGACCGCTATCCACTTCCTCACATACAGGATTTCACATCAAATTTGGCTGGGTGCACAATCTTCTCTAAGATTGACTAAGTGAAAGCTTACCATCAGATTCATGTAGAACCCGCCGACATTCCGAAGACGGCCATCACCACCCCATTCGGTCTGTTTGAATATGTGAGGATGCCTTTTGGATTGCGCAACTCTGCACAGACCTTTCAGCACACTATCAACGAGGTCACGCGAGGTCTTGATTTTGTATTTGCCTACCTTGATGACCTCCTTTAGCAAGCTCATCCGGCCCTTAGAATGAAGCCCACCTGCGCACCCTGTTTCACTGCCTGGACGATTACGGCCTCGTAATTAATCCCAATAAGTGCCTCTTCGGCGTCGCTACAATAGTGTTCCTAGGCCACCTTGTCACTCCAAAGGGTATCCAACCACTCGCCAGCAAATTGAAGGCTATTCAAGACTTTCCACCCCCAACTTCACTGAAGAGACTCCGAGAATTTCTGGGCCTATACTAAACTTCCATCGCCGCTTTCTTCCTAAGTGCGCCACATTCCTAAAGCCCTTGACCGACCTATTGGCTAAAAAGAAAGACCCGGCTGCGCCACTGGAGTGGCCCAAGGACGCTGCATCTGCCTTCGGCACTGCCAAGAAGGTTCTAGCAGACGCTACCATGCTTATACATCCCGTCCCTGATGCCCCAATTCGTCTCATCACCGATGCGTCAAGCGTGGCAGTTGGCGCCATTCTCGAGCCGCACGTATTCGGTTGGCAGCCCCTTGGGTTTTTCTCGCAAAAACTGAAGCCACCAGAGCCAAAATACAGTACATTTGCCCGAGAACTCCTCGCGGTATACCTCGCCATCAAACATTTTCGTCATCTATTGGAGGGCCGGGACTTTTACGTCGTTACAGACCACAAGCCCCTGACGTTTGCCTTCCATCGCCATCACAGCAATTATAATGCACGGGAGATCCGTCAACTATGCTTTATTTCCGAGTTCACTGTGTATCTCAGACACGTACATGGGCCGGAAAATGCTGCTGCTGATGCACTATCCCGCATCGATGCCTTGTCGACCCAGCCACCACTAGACATGGAAGAGCTAGCAGCTGCCCAAAGCAACGATCCTAAGCTGCATCGTCTTCGCTCTTCATTCCACGTCTCTATCGTTCATGGAGTGCCCGCTTCCATTTTCTACCTCATTAACAACGTGCGAAATGTCTACTGGTGTCCCTCGACCCTTCGTGCCTTCAGCTTTTCGTCGTGCAATTTTTGATCAATAGCACAGCATGAGCCATCCTGGTATTCGTGCGACCCAGAAGCTAGTCACATCTTGTTTCCTTTGGCCAAGCATCAATGCTGATGTCCGACGCTGGGCGCGAACCTGCCTTGAGTGCCAGCGCGTTAAAGTTCACCGTCACACTGTCACGGCAACATCCCCGTTTTGGCCTCCAGACGCAAGGTTTTCTCACGTCCATCTCGACATCGTCGGTCCTCTTCCATCATCGCAAGGAGCCTGTTACCTGCTGACATGTGTGGATCGCTTCACCAGATAGCCGGAAGCGTTTCCCATTTTCGACATTACAGCACCAACAGTTGCCAAGGCTTTCACAAACGGCTGGGTGTAACGCTTTGGACGCACTTCTGTCGTCACCACTGATCGCGGTCGTCAGTTTCAATCGGCCCTTTTCACCGCACTTGCCAACATTCTGGGCATTCGACACATCCACACAACTGCCTACCTTGCTTCCGCCAATGGCATGGTCGAATGGCATGGTCGAAAAGCTGCCCTCACTGCTCACCAGCCAAGGGAACCTTGGCTCGACCACCTCCCCTTCGTACTTCTGTGCATCCGATCAGCATTGAAAGTGGATCTCGGCTGCTCATCAGCCGAACTAGTCTATCGCGTTTCTCTGCGTCTTCCAGGAGAATTCTTCGAGCCATCATCGCCACCTTCCACTCACGATGCCTCCACGTACATTCGAGAGCTGCGAACCACGTTTCGGGACCTTGCTCCTGTGATTCCTGCCTACCGACACCCCCAGTCTGTCTTTGTCAGCCAGGATCTGCATGACTGCTGTCACGTCTTCGTTCGGCGTGACCAAATACGACCACCACTAACACCAGCCTATGATGGTCAATTCCGCGTACTCCATCGTAAACCTAAAACGTACACGCTGGACATCAATGGCCGTGAAGACGTCGTGGCTGCTGATCGACTGAAACCTGCGTATATCGCCGCTCTCGCGGCCGCGGGGTTTCAACCTAAAGTCTGGATGCCAACATCAAAGCATGTCCATTAGGCGACTCCTCTGGTCATTCCTACGGCTCTCGCTCTACGGGCGGGGGGGGGGGGAGCCCTGTGGCGCCTCAATGCGCCGCTCGTCAAGGAAGAAGAAGTTGGCATTTGGTCCGCGCGGCGGGTGCAGCGGGATAATAAAAAAATCAGTTTAGAAAACTGAACGCTGTCAGGGCTGGATCTTTCCCGTGTTATCTTCGACAAGGTCATTGCTTAAGTGTTGCTCGTCCTCAAACCCATACTCTCATCTTCTCGTCTTCTTTTTCCCCACGCATCATTGTAGACTAGAACAGCCTTCCCTACGCCATCGTTGCCACCACCAACCCAGATGCTTTCATTGAAGCTGTAAAAGTGCACCTCTCATCCTGAATGGTCATGTATCATGTATCCTTACTGTAAACACACCCCTTATGTATTGCCCCCCTCGGGGCCTTCAAGGAAATAAAGTGAAAGTGCACTGAAGAGATGACTTTGTCACCCAATTTTTGTGAAACTTTCTGTAGACCGCGCGACAGTCTATGAACGTATGGGATGACCACGATGCTTTTCTGAGCGTTTGTTTCTTTTTTGTTTTTCTTGGTAAGTTTATTTCTGCTAGAGTTTGATCAGCTGCATTACAAAGTACTGTCAAAAGAAGACCTGCTTTCTGTAGCCTCTGGAGTTGGTTTTCAAGACTTTCGTGTATTTTGTGGTGGCAAGATTGTGACAGCACTGCCGACAAACAAGATAATTCGAGGCCTCGTTTTACTAACTTGTAATGAGAAGACGTGTAGAAGAGTACAGCTTTCAATGAACGGAGTTCGTACCACCAGCACACGTGGTCATTGTTAAAGTATATTTGCATGTCCAGAAATTTCAAGGTATTGCTAGTGGGTATTTCAATACTCAAGTTTAGCTCCTCAACTCAAAACGATATGTGTAATAAATGCTCACAACGCAACATTAATCTTTTTCTGTGTATGTTTGTACAATACCAAATAGTTGTCCATGTATCGGAACACCTTAACGGCGCCCTTCGTTTGAATGCTAGCACCCAGGTATGTGGGATCTGCCAAAATTTTTTATTATAACTTCCAAGTAATACTAAAGAATAAAAATATGTGAAGAGGGGGTGTGTACTTCAGCCGAGGTTATGTGTACTTGTCTTTTTCATGACTGCAAATGGTTTCAACCTTGAAGAAGACAAGTCCGCTTGCGAAAACGTGAACTGCCAATTTTTGTTGGTGAGCTTTCACCTTCCTGCATACCATAGCGAAATAGATGGGAGTATCGAAACTAAATCGTGGTGCGCAAATGGGCATGCCTTGCGTTTCTTCTTTCTTTTTTTTATCTGTTCGCTGGCGCCTGCAATAAACAAAAGAAACTGACATTTGGCAGATAGACGATTAGGAACTGTGTAAACAGTCATTTTGCAAATCAACCTACATTATTTATCAGGATTTCGTGCCCAGCACCGTAGCTTCACTGGCCTCCTGTCGCTAAAAAATGAACTAAGGCCGAGGAGACCTGTGTGCGCAGGCTCTAATTAATGTTCTACAGAAGCCCGGCTGTATTGGCCAAAATAGACACAGAACAATGTAGTGCACTATGTAAATTCTGCAGCAGCCGGGCTGACCTGTTTCACATGGTTTTGGCCTGCCAGTCTAATAGAAGAACCGCGTAAACTACGAAGCCAACGTGAGAGAGTGCTTTGTCAAGCCCAGCTCTCGAGGCCTAGTGGAGACTCGTGGAGGGGGCGCGAATCGCAGCGGAATGCAACGCGGTCTCAGAATAAGGACGCGACTAGTCCACTCTTGAACCACATTTTTGCAGTAAACGTTTCATTCATTCATTCATTCATTCATTCATTCATTCATTCATTCATTCATTCATTTACAAGGAGGTTAATTCTTTATGGCTAATTAAGCAGTTGAGCCGAACACATAGTCTTACTACATGTGATCATCAGCAGCGCGAATTCCGGTCACGTCATCATAGAGCATGTCAGCCAATTTTTCAACTCTGGATAAAGTTATGAAAAGCACCCACATGTATTATATGAACGTTTTAAAAAATATTTGGATCACCCGCTGGTATAGCGCTTCTTATTGGTAAAGAATTATTGCACGCTGTACTATGTTTTGTTCTATGGAAGACGAACCAGCCGTCATACTTAGCGAGATATAGGCTCACCTCATAGATGGGTGCAACGACCATGTTGTCCAGAACGTTCTCTGGCAGCGTAGACATGCCGTCAATCTGCGTACAAGTGAATTACCATTTGGTATTTATTGAAAAAAAGTCGTGTAACTCTACAAAAGAGATAGCAAAGGCTACAGGTAATAATACTCAGTTTATATCAGAGTTCAAGCTTTCGAAAACACACACACACACACACGCGCACACGCACGCACGCACACACACACACACACACACACACACACACACACACACACACAAATACATAAATATATGATTCAAAAAAGAAATTCTGTGGGTCCGGTGCAAATATAATTAGGAAGAAAGGAGCACACTTACGAAAATTTGATAATTGTTTACTCTACGTTTCGGCCGTGGCACGGCCTTCGTCAGGATGCTGATGAAGGCCGTGCCACGGCCGAAACGTAGAGTAAACAATTATCAAATTTTCGTAAGTGTGCTCCTTTATTCCTAATTATATATATATATATATATATATATATATATATATATATATATATATATATATATATATATATCGTAGTGAAGAAGAGGGGCCTCAGTGGCATTTCTCGGTGCCTCAGGGGCATCGCCATCAGTATAAGCTCGTGCTTGTTGCGCTTGGCTGGACGCTGCTGGCTACTTCGCCTTCTGCGTTCTGCTCTGCAAATAAACCCCGTTACAAGTGGTGGAGGTGCTGGGTTTTGATCACCCTGGAGCTTCGGAATCGCACTTTACGGTTAATTATGCCTACCGAAGCAAGCGCCGCTCCAACTCCTCCACCGGCACAGCCTGCTGTTCTGTGCGCCGGTTTTTTGCGTCTGCGAGATCCCCCTGTTTTCTCAGGAGCAGAAGACAAGGACCTTATATTGTTCCCGCAACGCGCACATCTCACCGCACGAGCCATTTGCTTCAAGTTGCTCGGCCACGTTCCCGGACTTCCACTTTTTCTGCCTCGTTTTTTCCACGTACCGCACCAGACTGGAACGGCCTTCCCAGTGAAATCGCAACCATTCCCTGCCCATCATCGTTGATTGATTGATATGTAGGGTTTAACGTCCCAAAACCACTATATGATTATGAGAGACGCCGTAGTGGGGGGCTCCGGAAATTTAGACCACCTGGGGTTCTTTAACGTGCACCCAAATCTGAGCACACGGGCCTACAACATTTCCGCCTCCATCAGAAATGCAGCCGCCGCAGCCGAAATTCGAACCCGCGCCCTGCGGGTCAACAGCCGAGTACCTTAGCCACTAGACCACCGCGGCGGGGCTGCCCATCATCGTTCATATAAAATATCAATAAAAACTTTCTATAATAAATCTTTGGTTTCTATGTTTTGGCTTTATAATTACCCACCCTTTATGCAATACCACCTCGCGGGTCTTTAAGGAAATAAAATGAAATGAAATGAAACGTTGATGACTGGATTTCAATGTACGAGCGAGTGAGTACTCACAACAAATGGGATGACGCCGCCAAGTTGGCCTACGTCTCCTTCTACCTGTCGGACGTGGCCAAGCTCTGGTTTACAAACCACGAAACGGAACTCCCTACATGGTCTGTCTTCAAAACAAACCTCACACAAGTTTTCGGACGGTTTGAAGTACGCAAACGCCGTGCCGAACAACGCTTGCATACTCGATTCCAGCAGCTTGGTGAGAATTTCACAATCTATATTGATGACGTTCTGTACCTTTGCAAGCGAGTCAATGAGTCGATGTCCGAAGAGCTTAAGATCAAGCATATCATGAAGGGCATTGAGGACGACGCTTTCCAAAGGTTGCTTTCTAAGAGTCCTCGCACTGTCCTAGAACTGACCAAGTTATGCCAGAGTTTTAACGAGTTGCGCAGGCAACGTCTTTCCACCCGACATCCCTTGGTGTTCGACGACTCTTTGTCCAGCCTGTCCACCCTTGGCATAGGAGAAGACCATGCCCCTCCTCTTTCAAAGATCGAAGAGTTCATCCGCGCTGAGGTCGCTCGTCATCTCTCTTTGATGTCCTGCGTACCCGATGAACTACGCAGATTGACGTCTACACTCCGCGACTTCATTGAAGACCAGGCCGCACAAGTTCTTCCTCCCGCCCGTGAACCGCCGCTAGTAGCCGCACCTCTCACGTACGCCGAGGCCGTTTCTCGACCTCGACAGCCTACGTTCCAGCCAGCGCCTATGTATTCGGCGCTGCCCTTTTCGCCGCCGACCTATTCACAGCCGCCTATGCCGATACCACCTCGGCCGCAGTTTTCTGCCCCCAGCAGCAAGTCGGAGTCTACTCCGACCAATGGTAGACCTACGACAACCGTCCGTTATGTTTTGCTTGTGGCGGTGTTGGCCACGTGGCACGTTATTGTCGTCGTCGCCAGGCTGCTCAGAACATTCGACGAATGCCCTCTTTCGACCCTCAGTTTTCTTCTACGCCTTCAAGCTTTCCTTCCTCTTCCTTTCCTTCTGATCGTCCCCTCGGCCCCACCCACCGCTTCCCATCTCCACGTCGACGTTCGCTTTCCCCTATGCGTCGCCGTTCCGGACCCACCAACCAGGAAAAGTAACGGCCGCAGTTCCCGAGGCACGAATTGCGTCCCCGTCGCCATGCACAAGTCCTCGCCCCTGTCCAGCTAACGTCATTGCAGTGTCAGTAAATGGTATTGTCGTCATGGCGCTTGTCGACACTGGAGCCGCTCTATCCGTCCTTTCCATCAACCTGTGCCGCAAACTCCGCAAAGTTCTGACGCCATTATCCGGCCTCTCTCTCTAACGCACAAAGTGTAACACCTCTCGCAGCCTGTACCACACGAGTCGTCATCGAAGGGATTGTGTATATCGTCGCATTCGTAGTGCTGCCTTCGTGTTCCCATGACATGATACTCGGCTGGGACTTCCTTGCGAATCATAATGTCGTCATTGACTGCTGTCGTGCTGAACGTGAGTTATCTGCGCTAAACTTGAGCTATCTGCACTTCCTGATGTTGACGCTGTCGAAGCCTCCCTTCCGTATTATAAACGGTCTGTTTCCGACGACGCCACCGTACCACCGCACTCTTCTCTGCTGGTGATTTTGTCGTGTGACGCTATATTCGACGGTGATGTTCTATTTACGCCCTCTGCCCTGTTAATTCAACGCAAATGTTCTCCACTGCCACTTGCTCTCCTTACTCTCCATAATAACGTCATGAAGACGCTCGTGTACAATACGCTAGAAGGGCCTTTACCTTTATTCCTAGGTGAATGTCGTGGTCACGTGCATCCAATCGACGCCCGTCACATTTTTGAAGCTCCGTCTAGTTTATTTTCTACGGACCTGAGCGCACTCATTTCTGACTCTGTTGTTCACCAGTCACTTCTTGACGTTTTCCACCACTCTCCATCGATGTCGCAACGTCTTCTTCAGAACGAAGGCAGATGGTCAACCTGCTACAAATGTTTCGTACCTCTTTTGACAGCCACGCTTCTGGCCTAAGTCGCACATCGAACATATCTCACAAGATTAATACAGGAAGCCATACGCCTCTACGGCAGCGTCCCTACCGTGTCTCAGCGTCGGAGCGCTGTGTTATTGACGACCAGGTTTCTGACATGCTCCAGTGGGGTATTGTACAGCCTTCTAACAGCCCCTGGGCGTCACAGGTCGTTCTTGTTAAGAAGGACGGCTCCATTCATTTCTGTGTGGACTACCGACGTTTAAACAAGATCAACCGTAAGGGCGTTTACCCGTTACCGTGAATAGACGACGCCCTTGACTGTTTCAAGGAAGCAGAATACTTCTCTTCGCAGGATTTACGGTCTGGATACTGGCGAATTCCTATGGAAGCATCTGACAAACCGAAAACCAAATTTGTCACACCTGATGAATTATACGAATTTACCGTTATGCCTTTCGGCCTTCGTAAGGCTCCAGGCACTTTTGAAAGAATGATGGACACTATTTTACAAGGCTTCAAGTGCAACACATATTTGTGCTACCTCGATGACGTAGTTGTCTGTTCCACCGATATTGACACCCATTTAAATCGTCTCAAGCACGTCCTCACACGCCTCACTGACGCCGGCCTTCAACTCAACCTCAAGAAGTGTCGTTTTGGTGCCCGGCAGCTCACCAATCTTGGCCACGTGGTATCGTGGGGTGGCATACTTCCCGACCCCGCCAAGCTTCGAGCAGTCGCCGATTTTCCGAAGCCGAAGAAACTAAAGGAACTTAGAAGTTTTGTCGGCTTGTCGTCATACTTCCGACGCTTCATTCCAAATTTTGCTTCCGTATGTGCGCCCCTTGCGAACCATCTTAGCGGCGACAAGGACCTTTCCACCTGGTCACCAGCATGCGACGATGCGTTCACAAAATTACGCCGCCTGCTAATTTCACCACCCACCCTCCACCACTATGATCCTGCCGCTCCCACGGAGGTTCATAGCGATGCCAGCGGTGTTGGACTTGCCGCTGTTCTCGCGCAACGAAAGGCAGGGTTTGATGAATATGTCGTTGCCTACGCAAGCCAAAATTTGACGAAAGCTGAAGCTAATTACTCCGTGACCGAGAAAGAGTGTTTAGCTATCGTTTGGGCCCTTGGAAAATTTCGCCCCTTCCTGTTGGGTCACGCATTCGACGTCGTCACTGACCACCACGCCCTTTGTTGGCTATCCATACTTAAAGACACTTCAGGACGACTTGCTCGCTGGGCGCTCAAACATCAGGAATACGACATCCACGTTATTTACAGATCCGGTCGTAAGCACAAGGACGCTGACGCCCTTTCTCGCTCACCCATATCAAATTAAGGTGTTTGCCTCTCTTCCCTCGAGCCTGCACTTTCGTCACCCGCCTTGCGCAACATGACGGTGGAACAACGAAAGAATCCATGGTTCAGTGGCCTCATGAGCATTCTTTCTGATCCTCTCACTCCTTCGCCGTCTCGCGCTCTCCGCCGCCAGGCTAGCAACTTTTGCCTAAGGGATGATCCTCTTCATCGATGCAACTACCTTTCCGACAGTCGCAAGTGTCTCCTTGTGATACACCGCCATCTTCGAGCTGTTACCTGCGAATCTTTTCATGCAGACCCACAGAGCGCCCACGCAGGCCTCTTCAAGACATACGCTAGGCTTCGACTCAGATTTGATTGGCGTGGCATGTATAACTACGCGCGGAAATTCATTCGCTCGTATGCTTAGTGCCAACGACGAAAGTTACCTCCCGGACAAGTCTACCCGTCACAGCCTCTTTTTTATCCTAGTCGACCTTTTGATCGCGTCGGCTTTGACATTTACGGACCACTACCATCAACTCTAGCTGGTAATCGATGAATTATTTTCCGATGCCGAAACAGCCGCGCTGCCGACTGCCACAGCCCCTGACGTTGGAACGTTTCTGTTGCAACGTTTTTTTTTCTGCGTCATGGTGCCCCTCGTGATTGATTGATATGTGGGGTTTAACGTCCCAAAACCACTATATGATTATGAGAGACGCCGTAGTGGAGGGCTCCGGAAATTTAGACCACCTGGGGTTCTTTAACGTGCACCCAAATCTGAGTACACGGGCCTACAACATTTCCGCCTCCATCGGAAATGCAGCCGCCGCAGCCGGGATTCGAACCCGCGCCCTGCGGGTCAGCAGCCGAGTACCTTAGCCACTAGACCACCGCGGCGGGGCGTGCCCCTCGTGAGCTCATATGACAGAGGTCGTGCCTTTCTTTCTGACGCCTTGAAGGCATTACTCAACGAATACCGAATCGTGTACCGCACAAGTACAGCGTACCACCCTCAAACGAATGGCATGACGGAGCGCTTCAACCGTACTCTTGGCAATATGCTGTCGATGTACGTCGCCTCTGATCATTCAAATTGGGACCAAGTTCTCCCGTTCGTCACCTACGCGTATATTACTGCCGTACAAGCTACTACTGGGTTTTCGCCGTACTTTGTTCTATACGGACGAGAACTTTCAAATACAGTAGACACTATTCCATATTTAACCTTATGAGTCTGAATGTACAATTCTGTCCGAAGCTGCCTAACATGCTGAAGAATGCCGCCAGCTTGCCCACTCTTTTTCTACCGAGGACCAGTGGCAGCAGCAATCCCGCCAGACTGGGGACCGTTCGGCTCCAAACTTTCCATCTGGTTCATTGGTATGGCTTCGGGCACCTGCTACCGCACCTGGCCGCTCCGCAAAACTTCTTCCCAAATACTTCGGGCCATACCGCGTTGTAGAGCAAACGTCACTCGTCAACTATATCGTGGAGCCCATCATCCCATCCACAGACCTACGCTACCGCGGCCGCGACACTGTCCATGTCTCTCGCCTCAAGCCATACTATGACCCATTAGTCATTTCTTTTCCCTCATTCGTTAGGATGACACCTTTTTCTGCAAAGGGCGATTGTAGTGAAGAAGAGGGGCCTCAGCGGCATTTTTCAGTGCCCCAGGTGCATCGCCATCAGTATAAACTCGTGCTTGCTGCGCTTGACCGGACGCTGCTGGCTGCTTCAACTTCTGCGTTTCACTCTGCAAATAAACCCTGTTACTATATATATGTATATATATATATATATATATATATATATATATATATATATATATTATGACGATTATGACGACTTGGTTGTAGCGAGGTTTATTGGTCGTGAACTCGGGAATGAACAAGCGCAACGGACCCGACAAAGAAGCGCACGTTCCAAGAAGATGATGATTGTCAGCCAGAACTTATGATGATGATTGACTGCTGTTCAGATGAGGATGAAGCACATAATAGATGCCTACACTGATTCCCCCTCCCCGTGGAAGCGGCCAGCCTGGCCGCCACGGGCGGGTAGTCAAGGTGACGAGGAACGTCGTGTGAAAAGCTTCACGCGGGAAACGTGTACAATTTCGGTGCTGCGGTAACGGCGGTCAGCTGGCACGACAAGAGGCGTCACACGATAGTTGACAGGTGAAGTCTGCACTGAAACAACTTATGGGCCGATGAATCGAGGCTGGAACTTGTCGTGAAGACCAGGTGTGCGAATAGGTGTCAATAGCAGCACCTCGTCACCGGGTCGGAACAATACCACACGATGAGAGGTGTCGAAGACGGCCTTCCTTGCTTGTTGCGTAGCTTCCGTGTTCAAACGAGCACGCTGGCGGCAATGGGCAAGGCGAGAAATATATTCTTCGCAAGAAGATGGTGATGGAGGGCCATTGATGGTGAAGAAGGAAACATCGATAAAGAAAGTAGGTGAACGTCCGTAAACGAGATAAAACGGTGAGTAGCCGGTTGTGCGCTGAACATCGGTGTTGTAGGCGAAAGTGAGGAACGGTAGAAGTTTATCCCAGTTTCTGTGATGTGGTTGAATGTATACGGCAATTTAGTCGGCAAGGGTTTGATGAAATCTCTCGGTCAGACCGTTTGTTTGAGGATGGTAGCTAGACGCCATCTTGTGTGTCGTACCAGAAGCGTGAAGAACTTCACCTAAAAGCTGTGATAAAAACACCTTTTCTTGGTCACTTAGAAGTACACGAGGAGCACCATGACGTAGTATTTTGGCCTGACGGACGAAGTCAGCAACTTCTGATGCTGAACCAGTAGCTACTGAAGTTGTCTCGGCGTAGCGTGTCGTATGATCTACGGCGGTGACTATCCATCTATTTCCAGTACCAGTAACAGGAAGGGGCCCATAAAGGTTCGACACCGACGACCTCGAAAGGTGTTGTAGGGAACGTCATTGGCTGTAACTGACCAGCCGGGGGAGATGTCGGAAGTTTGCGAAGTTGGCACGGAGAGCAGGAACCCACGTACTTTGCTCCCAGGCCAATAAAAGTAGAAATCCCAGGCCAATAAAAGTGGCTTCGAATGCGGTCATAGGTTTTGTGAAAGCCTAGGTGGCCAGCAGTCAAATCGTCATGAAAGGCGTTAAGTACATGATGTTGAAGAGCGCGTGGCAGAACAGGTACCCAGCGTTGGCCGTCAGAATGATATATGGGACAATACAGCACACCGTCCTGAAATTTGAAGTGCTCGAGTTGTCGACGAAGGCGTGCATTGGGTGGACGCGTAGCTCCTGAGAGGTGGTCTATAATGCGCCGATAATACGGGTCAGCCTACTGGCAGGAACTGAAGGGTTGTTCATCGTAGATGGGCGGTTGGTACAGCGAGGCGAGCAAGGCAACAGAAGTGAGAGTCACGCCCACACTGGTGTCGTTGGAGGTGGCAGCTGGAGTGTCGAACGACGCCGTTGGTAGTGGGCAACGAGAAAGAGCGTCGGCGTCTTGACGTTTTTGCCCGATTTATAAATAATTTCAAACTGATAATCCTGTAGGCGTAAAATCCAACGACTCAAGCGTCCGGACAAGTTCTTCATTGTAGAAAGCCAGCATAAGGCGTGGTGGTCCGTTACGATGGTGAATTGACTGCCGTACAGATAACGACGGAACTTTTGTATGGACCAAACCACAGCGAGGCACTCCTGCTCAGTGATGGTATAGTTTTTTCGGTAGAGGTAAGCACTCGGCTAGCATATGCGATGACCCTTTCCCGTCCAGAGTTATCGCGTTGGAGGAGAACAGCACCTATACCGCAACCGCTGGCGTCGGTATGCAGGAGTGTTGGGGCGGTGTCATCAAAATGGCAGAGTACAGGCTTTGACGTCAAAGCTTTCTTCAATAGGTGAAACGCCGACTGACATTCCTCGGACCACACAAAGGGTGCATTAGATGCAAGTAGTTTGTGAAGTGGCGCAGCTATTGAAGCGAAATTTCGTATGAAGCGACAAAAATATGATGCGAGGCCAAGAAAACTTCGCAAATTCTTAAGTCTTGTGGGGCATGGAAATCGAAGGACGGCAGCGATCTTTTCGGGGTCAGGGCGAATACCGTCCTTGCTGACGACATGACCGAGAACCTTGATGGATTTGGTGGCGAAACGGCACTTCTAAGTGTTGAGCTGCAGACCCGCACCGGCGAGGCATGTTAGGACGTCATCCAAGCGCCTCAGGTGCTGAGAAAACGTTGATGAAAAGATGATAATGTCATCAAGGTAGCAGAGACACGTCTTCCATTTCAGACCACGCAGGACGGTGTCGATCATGCGTTCAAACGTTGCGGGCGCATTGCAGAGCCCGAAAGGCATCACGTTAAATTCGTATAGGCCATCGGGCGTTGCAAATGCCATTTTTACTTTGTCGTCATCGTGCATGGAAATTCGCCAATATCCCGAACACAAATCAAGGCTTGAAAAGTATTCGGCGCCTTGCAGTGAATCAAGGGCGTCGTCGATGCGTGGCATGCGGCATACGTCCTTGCGTGTGATGTTGTTAAGCGCCCAGTAATCAACGCAAAAGTGTACGGAGCCATCTTTTTTTCGTATCAAAGCAACGGGGGATGACCAAGGGCTAGTTGATGAACGAATTATTTATCGTTGGAGCATGTCAGCGACGTTTTCCTCGATGATTTTTCGCTCAGCGAGAGACACGCGGTACGGGCGGCGATGTACAATAGATGCTCCCTCCGTCTGAATGCGATGCGCTGCAGTGGTAGTTCGGCCCAACGTTGAGGAGCAGATGTCGAAAGAATTGGCGTGTTTCGTTAATAAGCAACTGCTGCGCCTGGATAGCTGTTAAGTCATCACTGATAAGAGCTGTGAAGGGAGAGGATGAGCCAGGCTTAGTCATAAAACGGTCGTTGGTAGAGGCAGGTTTAAGTGGCGTGACGCTGACAGGCTCAGCATCTACAACACAGGCTACTGCAGTGCCCTCTGGCAGGAGAACATTCTCTGGCGTTTCATTCGTAGCAATGACGAGCGCGGAGCCATGGTGAAAGCGTACGACACCTGATGCAAGGGCTACGCATTTTGCGAGGCAAGTCGACGAAGGGGACACCAAGACGTCACCGTGGTCGATGTCCTTAGAGATCAGGGTCACAATTCGTTCTTGATGTGGCGGTAGTTCGAGGTCTTCGCGAGCGAACAGGCGTAGTGGCTTGTAGGACGCCTTCATCGAACATGAAGTCCGTATTAGTTAGGTGCAGAATCTGTTCACCACAACATATAGCGGCTGAAGAAGAAGATAGGAAGTCCCACCCTAGAATTAGCTGGTGAGAGCACCGGGTAAGCACAGTGAACTTGATGTAATGCAAAATGTCATCAATAAACACACGAGCAGTACAAAGAGCAAAAGGGCGGATAGTGTTGCCCCTGGGCTTCGACTAGATTGGGTCCATTATAAGGTGTCATTACTTTTTTTCAGGCGTTTGCACAAATCCTACCTAATCACAGAAACTGTAGCACCGGTGTCCACCAAAGCGTCCACGAGCACTCCTTCCACCGTAACAAAAACCATGTTGAACAGGCGTGCTGGATGAATATGAGTCCTACTGTTACGTGCAGTTTCTCCTCCGAAAACTGCATCATTTAGTTTTCCGACCGGTTGTCAGTCGTAAACGAGGCTGGCCGAAGAGGAGAGGAGGAGTAACGGAAGGGCGAAGGTGATCGGCGTCGGCTTGAACGGTAAGTGTTCCGCGTCTCAGTCGACGCGGGCGGAGAAGGAGACTGCTGCTGTCCAGATGAATAACGCCGAGCGTAAGAATTCCCACTGGAAAAGTCCCGTTCGCGCATGTCGTACCCGCGACGCTCGTCCTGCTGGCGCTTGCGGCAGAAGCGCGATATATGGCCACGATATCCACAGTAAAAGCATGTTGGGCGCGACGGGCGCCAAGGTGGGTAGTAGAGGGCGTTCGGCGCACCGGGAGATAGCGCACTCAAATGGACAGACGGAGGGTCGGGTGGGATTGGCCCGAAGTGGACCGGTGGTGCAGCAGCAACCGGCGTGAATGATGACAGCGGCGAAGTAGAGTTTACGTTGCGAGGAGGCGCGGCCGCAACTTGCGCGTACGTTGGAGGGCTAGACGGAGGTGGCTGTACATAGGCTGGACCGGTGAATGATGTTAGTTCCTCCCTTACGATGTCACAGAGGGCCATGCTTGAAGGCTGTGTGACAATGGAGAAGGTTGTGAGATGCCCATTGATTGAAGTGCTTCTCGTATGATCTCCCGTATCATGTCACGCAGGTCCCGGTCTGCTGTACGGTGTTCACTATTGCCCGACTGAAGGCGAACAGAATCAAGTTCGTCGAGACACTGACACGTAGAGACGACGTCAGTGACAGTAGAAGGATTCTCGGCAACAAGGGCATTGTAGGCAATGCTTCCGATGCCCTTCAGCATGTGGCACAGTTTGTCCGACTTGGATATCGAAGAATTGACGCGCCGGCAGAGCGCAAGGACATCCTCAATGTAAGATGTGTATGACTCGCCGGGATGTTGTTGGCGAGTATTTAGGGCCCCCCTCGCTAGAGCGGATCGAACGGCTGGCGTGCCGAATACTTGGCGAAGCTGCTGCTTGAAGGCAGGCCAGTCGGTGAGGTCGATCTCATGGTTCAAGAACCATGTCTTAGCAACGCTCGTGAGATAAAGCGATACTCGGCGGAGCTTGTTAGAGTCGTCCCAGTGATTACTTGCGCTTACTCGCTCGTAGTTATCGAGCCAGTCCTCCACATCTTCGCCGCGGAGACCAGCGAAGATCGGAGGGTCACGCTGGTGGTTTACGATGTAAATAGGAGGGGCTTGCGGCGGAGAGACGGGAGCAGAAAGGGCATCGACCCACTCACTCTGAGACATGTTGGCGGACTGAGGGTCCAAGCGGCGGCCTGAGGGTCCAAGCGGCGGCCTGAACGGAGCTCCAGCGAGTAGGCGTTGTGAGGAGAGGTACTGGGAACGTCAATCCACCTCCACCACGTATGACGACACGGTTGTAACGAGGTTTATTGGTCATGAACTCGAGAATGAACAAGCGCAACGGACCCGACAAAGAAGCGCACGTTCCAAGAAGATGATGATTTTCAGCCATCAGCCAGAACATATGATGATGATTGACTGCTGTTCAGATGAGGATGAAGCGCATAATAGATGCCTACAGTACATATATATATATATATATTTTTTTTAAATAGAGGTGTTGTATGCCGAGAAAGGTTCAGACGCAGCTTGGCAAAATGTGCTTTATCAGGCAGGTCTGGCTAATGGCGAGCGGCGTGCGCGAGCTACTATTACAGCCACCGATAATCGTCTTTTTCATTACCAGCAGAGCGTCCGTTATTTAGATTCATTACAATTACTCCCCGCGAAGAAAGGAGCCATCTTGGCGACCTATGGACAAGTAAACACGGGAGGGTCGTAGCAGGGTTTAAGTCTCGAGACGTGGACTATTTCCTGGCCACGACGACGTTAGTCATAAGATGGTTCCAGTGGCTCAATGAGGTAATTCACTGGTGACGTTTTTTGTAGCACACAATATGGGCCGTGATACTTGGGGACCAACTTGGTAGAAAGACCAGGTGTACCAGAAGGGACATGCAGCCAGACGAGTGAACCTGGATCGTAGGATGTAGTGTTATTTGATGCGTCATGGTGGTGCTTTTGGCGTCCTTGGTCTTGGGTTGTGAATGATCTTGCCAGTTGGCGGCATTCTTCAGCGTATGTAGCGGCTTGAGACAAAGTCGTGGACTCTGAGGAGTCAGGTTTGTACGAAAGAATGGTGTCCATAGTGCAAGAAGGTTTGCGTCCGAAAAGGAGGAAAAAAGGAGAGAAAGAAGTAGTGCTTTGAATGGCGGTATTATAGGCGAACGTGATAAACGGGAGCACTCGGTCCCAATTGGAGTGGTCTGACGAGATATACATAGACAGCATGTCACCAAGGGTGCGGTTGAAGCGCTTTGTCATTCTATTGGTCTGGGGATGATAGGCGCTTGTAGTGCGGTGAACGACGTGGCACTCACGCAGCAATGCTGTGATGACGTCTGACAAGAATACGCGACCACGATCGCTCAGTAACTCCCGAGGTGCTCCATGACGTAATACGATGTTGTGAAGAACGAAAGTCACAACGTCTTTTGCTGTAGACGAGGGAAGGGATGAAGTTTTGGCATACCGCGTGAGATGGTTGACGGCAACTATGATCCAGTGGTTACCGTCAGCAGTGTTGCGAAGGGGACCATAGATATCGATGCCGACGCGGTCGAATGGTCGGGATGGGCATGGTCAGGGTAGCAAGGTACCGCTGGCGTGATAAGGGGGAGTTTTTCGTCTCTGGCACGTCGAGCAGGCCCGAACGTATTGTCGTATAAAACGGTACATGCCACGCCAGTAATATCGGAGACGTATGCGAAAATAAGTCTTCAGGAAACCTACGTTGCCACATTGGGGGTCGTCATGAAACGTGGAACAAATTTCGGATCGCAGATGACGTGGAATCACAAGTAGCCACTGACGTCCACCGGGTGCGTAGTTGCGTCGGTACAGCACGTCCTCGCGAGTGGCGAAGTGCTCGACTTGCCGACGCAACGTGCGAGAAGGGGGGAGGGGGAAGCCGTCCGCCCAGCCAGAATGTCTAGAATCAAAGCAACCCAAGGGTCCTTGCGTTGCTCAGATCGCATGTCGGCGATGGTGACGGCAGTGACATCACAGGTTAGACTTTCGCAGCAGTTCGGGTCAGGGGGTAGAGGCGAACGGGATAGGGCGTCTGCGTCCGAATGTTTCCGGCTGGAGCAATAGACCACGCGAATATTATATTCTTGGAGGCGTAATGCCCATAGGGCGAGGCGACCGCTTGGGTCCTTCAGTGACGGCAACCAGCAGAGGGCGTGGTGGTCAGTCACGAAGTCAAAAGGGCGCCCGTACACGTAAGGTTGACATTTCTCTATCGCCCAAATAATGGCGAGGCATTGCTTTTCAGTGACGGAATAGTTGATTTCGGCTTTGTTAAGAGTTCAGCTTGCGTAGGCAACCGCGTACTCTTGGAAGCCGTCTTTCTTCTGTGCTAGAATAGCGCCTAGCCCAACACCACTAGCGTCGGTGTGGATCTCTGTCGGTGCCGATGGGTCGTAGTGTCGCAGAATAGGCGGCGACGTGAGGAGGCGGCGCAGTTCATTGAAAGATTTGTCACAGGTGGCCGACCAGGCTGAAAGGTCTCTAGAGCCGGCGAGGAGCTTGGTCAAAGGAGCGATGATCGTCGCGAAATTGCGGACGAAGCGCCGGAAGTAAGAGCAAAGGCCTATGAAGCTTCGGAGCTCTTTCATAGTGGTCGGTTTAAGAAACGCTGAAACGGCTGTATGTTTGGCAGGGTCAGAAAGAATGCCGTCTTTTGAAACCACGTGGCCAAGGATCGTAAGCTTTCGAGCGGCGAAACGGCACTTCTTCAGATACAGCTGCAGCCCAGCGGTAGAAATACACGCGAGAACTTTCTCGAGGTGGGTTAAATTAGTTACGAAATCAGTTGAAAAGACGACAATGTCATCTAAATAACAAAGGCAAACGTTCCATTTGAGGCCTCCAAGGATAGAGTTCATCATACGCTCGAAAGTAGCTGGCGCGTTGCAGAAGCTGAAGGGCATGACTGTGAATTCTTAAAGCCCGTCGGGCGTGATGAAAGCTGTTTTTTCGCGATCGGCTTCTGCCATGGGTTCCTAACAGTATACAGAGCGCAGATCTAAAGAAGAGAAAAATTCGGCTCCCTGTGGGCAGTCCAAGGCATCGTCAATGCGTGGCAGCGGATAGACATCCTTTAGCGTGATTCGGTTGAGACGTCGGTAGTCCACGCAAAACCTGATGGATCCGTCCTTCTTCACTAACACAACTGGAGAGGCCGAGGGACTGCTTGACGGCTCGATTATGCCACGTGTCAGCATGCCGTCAACCTGTTCATTGATGGCACGGCGTTTGGTAGTTGACCCACGATATGGACGCTGCCGTAATGGCGTCTCTTGACCGGTATCTATACGGTAAACAACAGATGACGCTCGACCTAAGGAAGGCTGATTGTGGTCAAACGAGGCTCGAAAACGCTGTAGGAGCTTGATCAGCTGTTCCTGCTGCCCAGGCGTGAGGTTGCAATCAATGAACTTGCGGAATACATCCATAGCTTCATTAGCGTCAGTTGCGGGTGTAATGGCACAAGTCGGTAAAAATGGCTTGTCTGGATAGATCAGCTCTTCGAAAATACAATTTAAGGTCTCGAGGCTTCCTAGACACTTGCCGCGTAGCAGGATGTACGGACAAGCAAAAACATTACACACATAAAGTACCGCCGAACCATTGGAAAAGTTGATGATGGCCAACGGGAGGACGATGCTTCGGTGTTGCACACTAGCTATAGTTGGTTGGAACAGGAGCGTCGAGTTAGTGGCAGCAGGGGAAAACACAGGCACTAGGACGTCGGACAACGGCGCGATGCGGACGTCAGCTGCGGCAAACACTTTCGAGGGACTGCGGTGGTCGATATCAAGGCACGGATTTGTCAACGTGAGTCCAGCGCAGGGACGAGACCATTACAAGTTACATTGAAGATGTCTTGTCTCTTTGCAAGCGCGTCCATGAATCTCTAACCGAACGCGACAAAATCAAGCACATCATTAAAGGAGTTGACGACGATACCTTCCAGAAGCTCGTCGCTAGGAATCCACAGACCGTCACCGACGTTAAAGCGGAGATTGTTGCACATGGCGCGCTGGCACGATGAGTGGTGTCATGCTGTTTCCACAGCTCATCATAGCTCTGACAAAGTTGGATCACTTCCGATACCGTTTGCGGGCTTTTGGCGACAAGCAATTGAAATGCGTCGTCAGTCACGCCTTTGAAGATGTGTTTGATCTTCTCGGCTTCTGTCATGGCCGAGTTGACACGCCGGAAAAGGTCGACCACATCTTCGATATAACTGGTGTGATTCTCACCATTCTGCTGAGCCCTAGTACGCAAGCGCCGTTCGGCCCGTAGTTAGCGAAGCGCTGGACGGCCAAACAAGTCCGCGAACGCCGTTCGGAAGGCCGACCAGGTGGGGAGGTCTCTCTCGTGATTACGGTACCACAGACTAGCGACGTCGGTCAAATATAATTGGACGACAGTAAGCTTGTGCGCATCGTCCCACTTGTTGTGCTTGCTCACCCGGTCGTATTTGTCGAGCCAGTCTTCCACGTCTTTGTCATCGGTTCCACTGAAGGTAGGTGGATCGCGTTGCCGAAAGGAGCCGAGACAGACAGGAGCTGCAGTAGTTGGGGCCGAGGCGGCTGCCTGCTGATCGTCGTCCGTGGACATTGTAACAACTGGTGGCAACGTACGGTTTCGCAATTCCAGGATTAGGTGTTACCCAGCACTCTCCATCAATTAAAATGAGGCGTTTTAGAGTGGCACTTTTTTATAAAACAGGAGAGCGGTCACGACACGTCAAGTGGTAATGGCGGAAAGTCTGAGCTGCTTCACTACAATATATATATATATATATATATATATATATATATATATATAAAAGGGAAAGATACCTAAGAGCTCGTTTTTCCATGTTTTGACACAATATTATTGAAATCTAACAGACAATGAAGGAGGAGAGAAAGCAACAAAAGGAAGAGGGCAGGGAGGTTAACAAAAAAATGAGAAAGAGGGAAGACAGGGAAAAAAGGAGAGACTAACAGTAATTGCACTGCAGCGTGTAGAACTCCACCGCATGTCAGAGGCGTTCACACAAGCCTGTCTTTTTCAGGAAACACAGCAGGGCTTTCACTGCCTTGTGGGCTGACGAGGGATGTGAACGTTGCTGTAATAGCACTTGCACAGAAAGAGGCCGATCATCCAGTCGCCGCATTGCGTTGGGAATACTTGTCTGTCTGAGGCAAATCAAGGACAGTGGCACAGCAGGTGTTCGATATTTTCATCGATGCCACAAACATCGCACGCCGCACTGTCAGTGATTCTGATTAACGTGGTGTAAGCTTTTGTGAAAGCAACTCCCAGCAAAAGGAGATAAAGAAGCGAAGCTTCACGTCGATGTAGGCCAGGTGGAGGCCGGAGTTGTAGTGAAGGGTCAAGCTCGTGCAGTCTTGTACGTCGTATGCTCGGTGTGTTCCACTCAGTCAGTGTGAGACTGCGGGCCAGTTGACGAATCTGCCTCGCCGCGTCCGCTCTTGAAAGTGGAATTAAATGGTCCTACACCATCAAAAAAGCAGAAAATCTGGACCGCCAGATTCTTCTCAACCACCAGAAAAACGCCAACCAACACTGCAACAAAAACTTGCTATTAACTTTCACGAGCAAGCCACCGAACATAAACAAGGTCCTAAGGAAACACTTTAACATATTGGAACTGAGCGTGCGACTATCCCAAATTTTCACTTCTCCTCCTTGTGTGGTATACAGACGGCCGAAAAATATAAAGGACCATTCAATAACTTCAAAGATAGGCGGGAAATCTGAAATTGGGTGTCACCCTTGCGGAAAAAGCAGATGCAAGGTATGCAAACACATGCAGACAACGACAGTGGCGAAAAGCCCCCACTCGGATTTTAGGCACAGGATAAGAGGTGCGCTAGACTGTGACTCAGACAACGTCATATACCTCCTGGAATGTGGGGTATGTAACAAGCAATACGTGGGTTAGGACAGACACTCCGTTTAGAATTAGATTCTACAACCATCGGGCACATGTACGATCTCTTCCAGGCCTTCCACTTTCAAAACACAGCACATTAAACGACCACAGCTTTGACGACATCAGGGTTACACTATTAGAAAACAACTTTCGAACAATCAGAGAACGGGAACAACGAGAATCTTATTTTATCTACAAATTTAACACAATAAAATACGGAATAAATGAACACCCAGGCACTCTGTCAGCGTTACGACCGCTAAAAGACGCAAACGCTTCTCTATAATCAGTCCGGTTCATTACGACAATACTATTACCCGCTAACAAAGCTTTTAGCCTATGCATCTGACAACATAGAAATGGTTTGCCTCATCAAGCACAGCCGGAACGCACAGATAAGTGGTCCCGGATTTCGAACAGCCACCCCCCCCCCTTTTCTGTCCTTTTTTTCTTTTTTTCGTCTTAAGTTTTAACGCACATTCTGTTCCTTCACTGACAAGGAGCTGACAGATAGGTGGTTTCGTTAACTTTATCATACATGCGCGCAAGTCTTCCCAGTGTGCCGCAACGGTGTTGTGACTGTGCCGGATGTCCTACAGTCCCCCCCCCCCTCTTTTCTTTTTCCTTGTTCAATCTTCAATTTTTAACGCACATTCTGTTCCTTCACTGACAAGGAGCCATTGCATATAATGAATATCGATGGCGGCGCCTCAATCACCGGCTTTTTCATTCCTCTCGACGCCACAAGCACGCACTCGAAGCGCTTAAGCTCTCCCCATTAACTTGTCTTAAACTTCAAAGAGGAACGAGCCGCCAGCGGATTACACGGAAAGGTGAAATAGAGAACGGCGGCACACTGCCCACTTGGGGAAGAGTGGGTGCAGGGGAGGTATTGTTGTCAATGATGGCATTGCTCATCTACCTCTGCCCTACTCTGTTGAGATGCCGCCCCTTTCTAATTACGCCGTGTCGGTGTTGCTTCTTCTCCTAGATTTTCTATAATTATTTAACATTTCTCTTCCTGTTTCGCTGTTTTTCATTTCTTTTTTATTTTTTTTTATTTTGACCCCTTTCCTCCTGTCTCGACAGGCTATAAGAAGACACGGAACATGTGTAAACATTATTATGCTTTGAAAAAGATATATATATATATATATATATATATATATATATATATATATATATATATATATATATATATATATATATATAAGCTCTGAACCTTTATAAAAAGAAAGTTAAGATGACACAGAAAGCTCAATATCGTGTTTATTGATGGTGTAATATATCCGTGACCCCTAGAGTAGTACTGTCAACCCATTCGCTTTATGCACACTCCCATGCAGTAATGGTGCGAGACCAGGTGGTGCAAAGCTGAAAAAATGTCACGTACTAAGAATTTGTGTACAGGAAAGGGTACAATTGCGGCTATGATTATGTTGCTTTTAGTACTGCTACCTTCATACAAAGCCAAAATGGCAGGACTATCTTCACACAAAGCCAATCGCTGTTGTAATGTATCACTCTGTACTGCAGTGGCTGATGAATATTAGGAATCCTCAAGATCGTCTCTTCAGCTGGTGATGGAAACTATCGATATATCAAGGATCTCATTGTTATGTAGGGTTTAACGTCCCAAAACCACCTAATGGTTATGAGAGACGCGGTATACAAATGAAACATCAGGCAATAAAAGAGCATACGCAATGTCGAAGCTGATGCACTCGCCAGAGCACCAATAGTCAAAATTCTGTCCCACGATGAACTTCAGCGATGCAGCAATGAGCACCGAAAAAGAACGTATTCATTGGAATACAATTTAGTCATCGTCGAAAGAAAAGAACTAATGAAGACCTATGGGCTACACTCCACCACTATTAAGAAAGGTCATGAACATTGTGGGCATGTAGGAGTGATGACGCTCTCCCGGTTGTCGCCGTAATATTGATTGGACATGGGAACCCATGTCGCCACCTACACTCTGTATTGCGATACATGCAAGAGATGCAAGACGACGAAAACAAACAAATATGTAACAGTTGAACCCCTACCTTTTGCTGAAAAGTCTTGTAACTCCTTCGTGATGGACAAAATAGGGAAATTTTCTGGCACATCAAAAAGATTTTTCTGCTTCGTTATCGACCATGCTACTCACTTCGTATGGGCGTTCCCCAATGAAATTGAGCGACGCCTTTATCTGATGCCTAAAAAACCACTTTTGTTACCGGAAAGCCACGGAAGTTCCTTTCATATCCTAAAACATAATTTGGCGCAGGAAACCTTAAACAGTTTATAAAACAATCAAATACACCTGCTCTTCACCTCATCGCATCATCCGTAATACAGTGCTATTAACGAGTGGACGAACCAGACCATCGTAACCATATTTAAGTGCAACAATAATGACGAGCGATAAAAATGGTGGACTAACCTGCTGTCAAGTCTAACAGACGAATACAACAGAGCGCTTCCCGACGTTACGGGCTACGCACCGTCCTTCGTGATGTATGCCATCCCATCCAACTGTTCTGAAGCAGCGAAAACAAAAGGTAGAAGAAGCGCGGAAAGCTGCGGTTATTTATATTGTCTATCACAAGAAGAACAAAGCAATTTATCACAAGAATTTCTTCCTATTGAGTTTAAGTCAGTGACTTTGGCATGGTTTGCGCACGGCAGTACTGAAACGAGTAATGGGGCGATGACGAAACTTGGTAGTAGCAATAAGCTGACCATGCAAGTTACGTGGAGCTCAAGACACTGGATGACATCTTTGCATCTGTGATATTTGCGCACAACACGGCCGTACAACAAACGACGTAGATGACACCATTTAGGTTGGTTTACGGACGGAGCGCGGCATCGACGCTCGACACCATGTTATCCAACAGGACAGACTAGAAAAATGTTGACGTAATTGTCTCCCTTCAGTGCACCGAAGAAGCCCGACCGTTCACTCGCCTACGCATCGAGAATCAGCAGGCGACTGAGCGTAGCCACTACCGCCTTCAACGACGCTTCGTTGAATGCCAGTCCGGCGACCTCATTTGCGTGTGGACTCCGATACGATGACGCAGACTAGGCGAAAAAGATGATAGTTCATTCCATTCAAGGTGCTGTGACGTTAAGGCACTCTAGACCACGAGGTTATATGGGAGGAAGTAACAGACTCTCAACGGCGGCGTGCGCAGCCTGAAGTCGTGCATATCGTGTGCCTGAAACAGTTTTATGCACGTTAGAGAATCTTCGGGCTCTACTTTCTTTTCTTTCACTATATTATAGTTATTCATTGCTTTTATTTGCTTCCTATTGTACTTTCATCATGTGCTAATGCCAGACTCCTTTCTCAAACTCTGTTATCATTCATTACACGTGCAAGTGCCACCTATGCGAACGACGCTGATTAATGAAGAACCATGAAAATATAATCGTAGAAACTTCCGATGCGACGACGCACTCCAAGTAAACATTAGGACTTTTCTAGAGCATACGTGATCGCTAGCGACACTGCCTCAATATTCTAGGGCACATGTATAAGTGCCGACGTGCTTCATCGCTGCATGGTCACACGATAGACGGCCGACACACCGAGAGCTGGTATCAGTGTATAGCGTACACTTCTCGTAGTAACCTTGCTTTCATTTTGACAAGTTCGGCCAAATAAAACATTTGACCTTAAATAAGCGTACTACTGTGGCCATCCACATCCCGACCACGCAGCAATATATTGGAGTAATGGAAACAAATTAGTCTATCTGGGTACTGAATCGTGTTGTCTAGGTTTGCCCCTGTTTTAGGCGCAGTGAATTTATTCTGTAATATCATACAAACCTAAGATTCCGTTATCCTAAGCTAATTAACTACTTCATTTGCCTAGCCACCAAAAAATTCGAGCTGCAGCTTATGTTCTTTGCCATTACGTTTGTTCGCATACTTTGGAAACAGTAAAGAAACGTAATTCAGTCTAATGCTGCATTTCTAGATAGAACCCATCCTATGCGGCCGTACACTCACCGTGAGATTCAACTCCCTAACGGTGAATTGAGCATACTGCTCGACGAGGCAGCGTATGTCGTCGGCCATGGTACCATTGCTTCCACCTGGAGGTTCCTGCCACACCGCACGGTTCCGCTCTGGATCGTACATTATGCCTGCGAACCATAGCGTGGCGAAAATTGTTGTGCTTCACTCAGACACACTCAACAAATACATTTAGCCCTCGGGACTCACTCCGACTCAGATTTGCCCTAATTTTTCTGAATCGCATTCACTCGGACTGAGAATCGATAAAATTGTTTTCAGCTGGATTCACTCGAGATCTAACTCAATAAAATATTACATGAATTTACCAAACTCGGACTCACGGCCTAATCTTACTCTGAGTGAGTGGACTCATGAGCCCATTTACGTACATAAGCTTTTTTTTACCGTGGTGTCAAGTCTCTTTATTCAGCCTCGCCGCGGTGGTCTAGTGGCTAAGGTACTCGGCTGCTAACCCGCAGGTCGCGGGATCGAATTCTGGCTGTAATGGCTCCATTGTTGACTGAAGCAAAAATGCTGTAGGCCCATTTGCTCAGATTTCGGCACACGTTAAACAACCCCAGGTACTCAAAATCTCCGAAGCCCTCCACTACGGGGTCTCTCATAACCATATGGTGGTTTTGGGACGTTAAACCCCACATATTAATTGAAGGGACCCTGAAATTGTTCCAGATTTGGGTGCACGTTAAAGAACCCCAGGTGGTCTAAATTTCTGGAGCCCTCCACTACGGCGTCTCTCATAATCATATATTGGTTTTGGGACGTTAAACTAACATATCAATCAATCAATCTGAAATTGTTCAGACAATTTTTTACAAACACAATGGGCCGGTAGACCAAGTCCCAAGGGTAATTTAGAGACCGGTTTGAGGTCTTTACGTAAACTTCGTAATTTATTACAATGATTTAAAGCTGCAAATTTCTCCAGATCACTGCCACTCGACCGAACGCGTTTTCAACCGTCCATACACCAAGCGACACGCTCTGCTCCACTGACATCATCGTTTGCAGCTGATATGATTGGCTGTGGAACTCGCAGCACAGACTGCCTGCCTATCAGATCAGCGGTGGGATTTACGCGTATGTGGTCTCATGCCACATCGTGATGCAGGTGCCTTGAAGGCGGAGCTTAGCCCCGAGCGCTCGAAGGAAGAGTTGAGGGCAGTTAAGGGTGAAAGATGAAGCGGAAGAAAAGGGTGCTTTTTTAGTTCTCGTAGCTCCTTTAACATTCGGTGTCTCGCTTGAGCACTGGTGCCAATTATTTGCTCCAGTAGTGGTCCAATCAAAAACGGAATGTGAAAAAACCATTTCCAGGCACCCTTTAGGCCCTTTAGGCTTTAAATAATATATGCAACGACTATACATAGCCTTCATAGATTACGAGAAGGCGTTTGATTCAGTAGAAATATCAGCAGTCTTGCAGATACTGCGGAATCAGGGCGTCAACGAAGCATATATAAACATGCGGGAAGAAATCTACAGGGGATCAACTGCTACCATCATGCTTCATAAAGAAATCAACAGAATACCGATGAAGAAGGGTGTAAGGAAGGGGATGTGATCTCCCCAATGCTATTTACCGCGTGCTAACAGGAGGTTTTCAGAGGCCTAGAGTTGGAACACTTAGGGATAAGAGTTAACGGAGAGTACACTAGTAACTTGCGCTTCGCCAATGACATTATAATGCTGAGTAACTCAGGGGAAGAATTGCAACTCAAGATTACAGAGTTAAATAAAAAAAGCAGAAACGTTGGTCCTAAAATGAATCTTCAGAAAACGAAAGTAATGTAGAACAACCACGAAAGGGAGCAGCGCTTCGAGATAGGTAACAGTGCTATAGAAATTGTAAAAAACTGTCTACTTAGGAAAGGTAATAAACGCCGAGTCGAACCACGAGATTGAAGTTACTAGAAGAAGACAAATGGGGTGAAGCACATTTGACAAGCACTCTCAAATCATGAAGGGTAGATTGCCACTATCCCTCAAGAGGAATGTATATAACAGCTGCACCTTGCCGGTGCTTAACTATGAAGCAGAAACCTGGAGACTTACAAAGAAGTTCCACCTTGAATTGAGGAAGGCGCAGCGAGCAATGGAAAAGAAAATTGCAAGTGTAACGTTAAGAAACAAGAAGAGAATAGAGTGGATTAGGGATCACACCAGGATTGAGGTTGTCATAATTGGAATCAAGAAGAGGAAATTGACATAGGCCGGGCATGTAGCGCGTAGACAGGATAACCACTAGCCAGTAAGGGTAACTAACTGGATTTCTATAGAAGGCAAGCAGGTTAGGGGAAGACGGAACGTTAGGTGGCCAGATGAGATTAAGAAGTTTGCGGGTATAAATTGGCAGCAGCAAGCAGCACAGGTCTAAGTTGACTGGCGGAACATGGGGGAGGCCTTTGTGCTGCAGTGGACGGAGTCAGGCTGGCGATGATGATGATGATGTTGATGATGATTCGGAAGAGCGCGTAGGTCACTTCACTCACAGCGGCGTTTACGAAAGTAGCACGCTGTTCACACTCGAAGACCTAAAATTTGTGATAGTTGTTCGCGCTTGTCTCGTGTATATCTGTGCGTCCGTTTCGTGCGTCTGCTTTTCTGCTTGGACAGCGCGCTTCAAGAGTCGAGCTGGGACAGTTGGTTCACGCACGTACTTTGTATGTTCTTTTCGTGCGTGCTTTGTGCTTAAGGTCCATGCTGGGAGTTTTGAGCTGCTTGTCGTTTTTCGAGCGGCTTTGAAATTCGTTGTGGTAGCATTTTTTTCTCCTGTGGTGAAACAACGCACAAACACTCAAATACCTCTGCAAAGACATGTTTCAGTTTCGTGTTATATTGATTCCTAGAAAGAGGGATAAACCACGTTTTTTTCTCTTTAATCAGAACGATTTCCAGGCCTGCCGGTCGAATGACTATGACACACTTAGTAGCTATTTGGTGCAGCGCCAGCTTGTATAGTATTCCAAGAGGAGCACAGCGCTGTTCAACACGATCGTGCGCGTAATTTTTGCGATTGCACCAACGTATATGTAAGCTGGTATTGTAACTTCCTTAGAAGCCCATGGATCCAGTAGTCGGCGGCTCGTTGCTACCGTTGCTTATATGTGAGGAAAGGACAACTATCAGCAAACATAAAAAAATAAATATGGCGTCACAACTGGAAGTGGTAGCGATGTCGCGCGTCTGGCCTACATGGCGCGAAAATGAAAGTTTTCTTGATCGCTGACGTGGTATGTGCCTTTATTAATGTGGCATTTTATTACGCCTTAATTTTGTCTCACTCATTGCATCTGAGAGAAAAGAAAGCAAAATATCAGAGATTGAGAAAGCAAAGTTGTTTTATTAGTCGAATGACGTGCTTGAAATATGCCCAAAAAACCTCGCGGAGGACATAGTGAGAGAGCTGTTAGTGATCACAATAGCATGATAGTTAGAAAACTCACGTAACCAGTTCGTAAAAAACCGCTTCAGCGATACATCGGCTTTGAAAATATTGTCACTGGCTTGTGACAACGACGAAGGAAGCAGACAGTAGATCGAAGATTAAACTGTTTATTGAGCGGAACTTGTGGCCACAAAAAGGGAAATTGAGATTACAGCAAGACACTGGCACCGATATTGGCGAACTGAGCTTCGGTCGTCGATCAACTGACAAGTGGCGAGACGTGACGCCATTTATAAACTTGACATTGAACATTCCGGCGTTATCGCTAGCGGTGACGTAGATTCCAGAATAATCTTAAATGCTCACGACGTGGGTGTGACCTCAAGAAAATTATTTACGGCAACCCTGAAGCTTCTCGAACACTCTAAGTGCGGTTTGCACTGAGAATCGCGTACAGCGTAACGACGTGATAAAAAAGCTTTAGGAAGGAACGTAGCATTGCCCGCCTCTCAAAAAGGCCTCGCCCCGATGCTCTAACAGAAGATGAAAGTGCAATAATAATGTAAGAAAGTACAAATATTAAAACACAATACAACAATAATAACAAGCACAAAATACACTCTTTCAGTTCGTTAACGTTCATGAAACGACTTCAGGCGCAAGACATGGATGACTTCAGGTCACGACCGGTGCCGTTGAGAGCTCGTAATGCCGTCGGGGACAACACGGAAGTCGAGTGAGCCGAGACGTCGTACTGCCCTGTATGGTCCGAAGTACTGTAGCAGAAGTTTTTCACTGAGTCCACGTCGGTGTATCGGCGCCCATATCCAAGCACGTTAATCGGACTGGTATTCCACGAAGCGTCAGCGAAGATCGTAACGGGTGGAAGTCAGTCGTCTTCTGATTCATAATGCACAGGCGGGCGAGTTGATGACCTTCTTCAGCGTGCTGAAGATAGAGGGTGATGTAGAGGTTATCTTCATCAGTGACGTTAGGCAGCATTGCGTCGAGCGTCGTTGCCAGGTTCTTTCCGTAGACCAACGTGTACGGTTGCGTCTGTGTCGTCTCCTGCACGGCCGTGTTTCATGCGAAGGTCTCGTACAGAAAGATGGCGCCCCACGTCTTGCGTTAGACGTCGACATGCATGGCCAGCATGGCAATTTTCTTGTTTAGCCGCTCGGTGAGACCATTTGTCTGTGGGTGGCAGGTGGTGGTGCGGCGGTGGCTTGTCTGGCTATGTCTCAAGATCGCTTGAGTCAAATCAGCAGTAAAGGCCCTACCTCTATCGGTGAATACAATCTTTGGAACACCATGACGAAGGATGATGTTCTCAACGAAGAACTTAGCTACCTCTTCGGCGCTACCGTTGGGTAGGGCCTTTGTTTCGGCGTAGCGGGTTAGGTAGTAAGTAGCTACGACGATCAATTTGTTTCCTGAATTCAACGTCGTATATGGCCACAGTAGGTCCATCCCGATTTGTTAGAAGGGTCGGTGAGGTGTTCGATCACCTGGACCAAGCTGCCGGCCTTGTCGGCGGGGTATTTTGCCGCTAACAGTCTCAGCAGGTCCTTACGTAACGAACGACGTCGGCGGTAAACCGCGACCAGTAGTACCTTTCTTGTGTCCTTTCGAGCGTGCGGGAAACACCAAGGTGTTCTTCGATTAGATTATCCTGCAGCGCCTGGAGGAAATCTGGCCGTAGAGTTAAATGCACCACAAGAATGTACTTGGCTCGAAGCGGAAGTTCTTCTTGTGAAGAATATGGTTTCTCAGCGAAAACGAGGTAAGTGCCTGTTTGAATACCTTCGAAACAACGGAGGTCCTTCCCTCGAGGTAATCGATTAGGCTCCTAACTTCCGGATCAGCCCGCTGGTGTTGAGCGAAGTCGTCGACAGTTATCGTTTTCACGAAGCAGTCGTCATTCAGGTCTTCAGCTGGTGGTGGGACTATGGGGGCTTACGAAAGGCAGTCGGCGTCGGAGTGTTTTCTGCTGGACTTGTAAATGACGGTAATGTCGTATTCTTGAAGTCTCAGGCTCCATCGGGCAAGGCGACCTGAAGTGTCCTTCAAGTAGCTAGCCAACACAAGGCGTGGTGTTCACTCACAACTTTGATGGGCCTGCCGTAAAGGTAAGGACGAAACTTTGGCGTCGCCCAGATGATGGCAAGGCACACCTATTCTGTTGTGGAATGAATGCTTTCAGACTTGGATAGCAGCCGGCTAGCGTAACTAATAACCCTTTCCTGTCCATCAGTTGTCTGCACAAGGACGGCGCCGAGTACTACGTTGCTCGCCTCAGTGTGCACTTCTGTTTCAGCATTTTGTCGAAATGCACGAGTAACGGAGGCATCTGCAGGCCTTGTTTTATTTCCCCAAATGCTTCCTCCGGCGGGTTTCCCCACTTGAACTCGACGTCAGTTTTAGTCAGGTTAGTGGGTGGCTCGATGATGCGAGCAAAAATTTTGACAAAGCCCTTGCAATAGGCGCACAAGCCGAGAAATCGACGTACGGCATTCTTGTCGGTGGGCGGCGAAAATGCAGTCATGGCGGCTGCCTTCTGCAATCAGGTCTTACTCCATGTTTGCTTAACACGTGGCCCAAGAACAAAAAGTTTCTCGTACGCGAAGCGGTACTTTTCTGGTTTCAGGGTCGGCCCGGTAGTCTTAATGGCTTCAAGTAGAGCGTCAAGGAGCTGAAGATGCTCGTCGAAGCTTGAGGAACGAATAAACGTGACAAGTCGGCCACTTCGATCCTGCCAGCACTGTGTCCATAACACGTTGAAAAGTTGCAGGTGCCTAGCAAAGACTGAAAGGCATAGTCTTGAACTTGAAAAGGCCGTCTGGTGTGAAAAACGCAGTATTTTCTCGGTTTCCCTCGTCTGCATCAATCTGCCAATAACCTGTCTTAAGGTCCATCGATGAGAAGTATTGGGTGCTGAGGAGTCAATCAAGGGCGTCGTCTATTCGGGGGAAAGGTATACGTCCTTCTTCGTTATCTTGTTGAGTCGGCGATAGTCAATGCAGAAGTGTAGTGTTCCATCCTTTTCCTTCACTAACACCACCGGTGACGCCCATGGACTCTTTGAAGGCTGGATAATGTCGTCGCGGTGCATTTCATCAACCCCTTTTTTTATGGGCTCGCGTTCTCGCGTCGAGATTCTGTACGGACTCTGACGGAGCGGCCTGGCATTTTCTTCTATGACGATTCGACGTCTTGCGACAAGGGTCTGTCGAACTCTAGATGACGACGAAAAGCAGTTCTTGTATTTCAGAAGCAGGTTTTTGAGCTGTTCTTGTTTGTGCATCGGAAGGCTCGGATTAACGTCGAATGCTAGTTGAAGGGTTTCAGTCGTCGGAGTAGAATTGGCGGTATCGGTGAGGGCGAAAGCGTTGTTGGCTTCCAGTATCTCTTCGATCTAGGCAACCCTCGTGCCTTTGGTCACGTGCTTGTACTCGGTGCTGAAGTGCGTGAGCATCACTCTTGCGTTTCCTCCTCGCAGCTCGGCTATTCCTCTTGCGACGCAAATTTCGTGGTTGATCACGAGGTGTTGGTCGCCTTCGGCGACGCCTTGTATGTCTGTCGATTCTTGAGTGCCAACGTAAATGCTGACGCTGTAGCGATAAGGAATGGTGACTTGATCTTCCAGGATATTCAGGGTGTGCCTTCTTGACGACGTGTGCGGCGGCAGTGCTTTTCTGTGGATTTTTTTTCAGGTCAATGACTGTACCATGGAGGCTTGAGATGTCCATACCAAGGATGACATCTCTCGAGCAATGCTGCAGTACGACGAAGCTTGCAGGATTAATCTTACTTTGAATGGTGACTCTGGCTGTGCAGGTTCCTGTCGGCGTAACTAGGAGGCATCCCACTATACAGATTTCGGGGCCTTTCGAAGTTGTCCTAACTTTTTTTTATCTTAGCGACGGATGTCCCACTGAAGAGGGAATAGTCGGCTCCGGTGTCAATGAGAGCTGTGACGTCGAGGCTGTCGATGAGGACTTCGAGGTCGCTAGTTCGTTTCCTCGCGTTGCAGTTGGATCGCGGCGTCGGATCTCGGCTACGACGATTTCTACCGCTGCTTCGACGTTGAGTTGTGAAGTCGTATGCTGGCCTGCAAGTTTTTATTTCTGGGAAACGTCCATGTTGCAGCAGGTTCTTGAGGTTTCGTCCGTCGGTGGAGGATATTCAGCAGTTCGCGCAGAGAAACCGCACCTCCAGCGGTTGCTGCTATTAGTTTCCCAGATAAGGGCTAGGAGACCGGCCCCAGGTTCGGCCAGTGTACAGCTGGCGGTGAGGCGACATGTAGCAGCCAGGTGACGCGAACGAGAAGATCCTCGGTGTGTCCATTGCGCTGCTGCAAGGTAATCGGCGATGTCGCGGGGTCTTTCCCCTCGCTGTGGACGTGACGCATCTACGGAAAAACCACGTAGTCACATCTGACGTTACTGGCAGCGGCGGTAAGTATGGCTAGCTTCTCAGCAGTTGTAGCAGAGAGATCGCTGGTCGGGGGCACGCCACACGTCGGTTTTCCTCGGGGCGTCACGGTGACCGACGGATGGGCGGCACGGCGTCGGCGGCGGTGGTGGCTGGCGGCTAGACTGCGATGGTGCAGCCTCTTGACGTGGGCGTGAAGGGGAAGCATAGCGTCAGGTTGCAGCAGCGTAGCTCATCGCTTGCGGCTGGGGCTTTGGAGCTTCAGACGTTCAAGCGATTGCCGAGCTTCTTCACGCACAATGTCGGCGATCGAAATAACTTGAGTCTATGGCGAAAGTATTAACTTGCGCAGCTCTTCCTGCACAATCACTCGGATTGTCCCGTGCAAGTCGTCGTTGCTGAAGGCATGAGCCTCGTAGTAGTGCACTGCTGAAGAGCGGCAGTCACAGTGCCTTGTGCGCATTTCCAGTGTCTTTCTCGATTGTGGTAGCCTCGGTGAGGAATTCATTGACCGTCTTCAGTGGGTTGCGCACAAGCCCCGCAAACAACTCTTATTTAACATCTCGCATAAGGAATCGGACCTTCTTGTTCCCGGTCATGGTGGAGTCAGCCTGGCGGAACAACCGGGTCCTCTCTTCTAAGAAGATTCGGACGTTCTCCTTGGGCAGCGCACACGTCTCCATGATAGTCTCAGCACGTTCCTTGCGGACGACGCTCACGAACGTGCGGAGGAGCCTCGTCCAAAAGACATCTTCGCAGCGTGGACTCTCGGTTCTCGAACCACGTCGTTGCGGTGTACACGGTGTAGTTTTTCTTCGGCGTCCCAGCTGTTTAAGGAGGCCACTTGATCGTATGTCTTAAGCCAGATTTCCGGGTCTTCATTAGGTGCTCTATGGAAGCTCGGTGGCTTCCGGCGTTGGTGCATCACAATAGCCACAGGCAGTGGAGCAGAAGCAGTCATCGTTGCAGCAGTGGTCGTCATGGTGGACGTGCGAGTCTTGTTGGGTAAAGGTCCGTACTCCGGTGGTAGACTTTGTTGCCTACGACTCACTCGCTGGTCGTCAGTGTCTTCTCTACCACGTGGACTTGGTTCACGGCTGGAAGGGGGCGTGCGGTACATGAAAAGGAAGCACCTCCACGAGATGTCACGGGGTCGTGACAACGACGAAAGGAGCAGACAGTATACGTCGAATGTCAAACTGTTTATTCAGCCGAACTTGTGGCCCCGAAAAAGGAAATCGAGATTACCGCAAGACACTGGCATGATATCGGCCAACTGAGCATCTGTCGCCGATCGACAGACAAACGGCGAAGCGTGTCCGAATTTATACAATCGGCATCGAACATTCCAGCGTTATCGCTAGCAGCGACGTAGATTCCAGAATAAACTGAAATGCTCGCGACGTGGGCGTAATCTCTCCAAAATGATATACGGCAGCCCTGAAGCTTTTCCACACTACACTGTAGGCGCGGTTTGCGCTGAGAATCGCGTATAGCGTAACGGGGTGATAAAAAAATTGGGGAAGGAGCGTGGCAATAGAGCTTTGGCAGCGGTATAGTAGAGCGACTTTTAAAGACGATAGTCTTTCTTGGGGACCTTGAACGCGAAATTTTTTGTCTGTCTTCTGTACCTTTGTCTGTTTGTCCACTCTTAACGGTGCCGGGTATTTGAAAGAGCCGACTCCATCCGCAGCGACCAACAATGTTGCTTGAGGTTAGGCGTTGATACTTGTGCAATTGTCAAATAAAAAGCCACTATTGCGCATGTCCGGAGCACCATATCAACACGTATATATTTTGAATGTGCGCCTTTCACTAGAAAATGCGAGGGAAGTAACTTTTAAGAACTGTAGCTTTTATCGCACTGCGCTTTCCATGCAGCGCTTGCACGA
Organism: Rhipicephalus annulatus; assembly: GCA_013436015.1. Classification (NCBI taxonomy): domain Eukaryota; kingdom Metazoa; phylum Arthropoda; class Arachnida; order Ixodida; family Ixodidae; genus Rhipicephalus; species Rhipicephalus annulatus. Next base: position 27,672 of record WOVY01000417.1, on the reverse strand, counting down.
AATGGCAAGTGTTTGCAACGCTTTCCTAAGGCGAGGTGGTGGTGTTACCTACCCGTCGCCTTGCGTTTTACTTCTTATTACCTCAGAGACGGGAGCGCACATCAGTATCGGAACCACGCGTTTCGTTTTCCAAGAAAACTGCAGATGGCGCTCATTTTGCACGTGTGACGCGACTTGATGCGTTCGTTCGCCTCCGCTGCACGTTCGAGACACTCTAACGCAGCGCCTTCGGAATACTATTCACCGATCTCTAGCAGAAAATTAAATAAATGTTTTGTTCACTCTCTCCACACGCAAGACTATCGTCTTTCGACGACATTTGCAGATTACATGCAGATACGGGGCCATTTTTTTTTGCTTAGCCTGTCTCATTCACAAGTCACCAAAGGTGCGTGCACGCTGGCCGTGCACCAGTGAAAGCTGTCGGCAGTCACAGGAGCGGCTATCTACGCATTCTGTGAGCTAGATGAGCTATGAAATGCACATAAAAAATAGGTAAACTTCTGAAGGTACGCATGATACCACCACGGAAAAATGACTGATGGCTCAGTGACTTGGTAATGCGTGGCGCGAAAGAACGCGTCAAACTAAACGCAAGCTCTGATAGCATACTGCCCAAGGAGGATTAAAGAAAAAATTGCTGGAGTGGAAGCTCCCGCAACGCCTTGCTGGCAGAAGTGAAGCCAGCTTTTGCCTCTGCCAAGATGGCGGAAACATGCTTTTTTTCTCATAGTGCTTACTTAAAGATCAAGTGGTTTTGATATGCTATGTATATGCTACGTCAGTTCTATATTAAAAGATGGTTGTTCCCGACGAAATTACACACAGAAACGAGTATGGATGACTGAATCTTTAAAGAACTTTGCCTCCAATTAGAGGCTCACTAAGGAAAACTAGTAACTGTAAGACGCACTTGGAGCTTTATGTGACCCAGAAAAGTTTCCACATTAAACTCGTTGGGCGTTCGAGGGAAACGCTTCGTTTTTAATCGCCATCTTGCCAGAGGAACGGCTTCACTTCTGCGCAATCATTTCCACTCCAGCATTTTTTTTAATCCTCCTTGATACTGCCTGGATACGCCCTCAAATCTGTTGGCCCATGTTACCAGACTGCCTGCATGTGCCCGCTGTTTCTAAAGCTAAATGAAAAAAAAAATGGGCGCTAACCACATACCAAAGGCCAAAGCTTTATTAAAGTAATCTACAAATTTTTGTAACAAGTAAAATCAAACTACTGAAAATTAAACGCTTAAGTATTTTTTTTGTTGTCAATATTTGTGCCCCCCCCCCACCTAGATGCGCTTCAATAGTCACGCGGTTGTTGATATTTATCGCAATAGGTTTGAAATCACTTTTCGTTTCAACTTTCGCGATCTATTTAGATTGACCTTGATTGGAGTGCGCACACATTTACTAGCACGTAGCGCACGCACACCGCACAATACATGCACCACGTAGTACAAGAACAACAGCAAAAGTTTATTGCGCATGTGTATAAACGACACACCTGCTAAACGGATTGGCCACGTATACGCATGTTTCTCAGCAATTGTCGTCGAAAGACGATAGTATTCTGTCTGCAGAAAAACAATAAACAATTTATTTGATCTCCTGCTCGAGAAGCGCATGGCATGGGATTCTGGCAAGCGCTGCGTGAGACATGAGCGCTATCTAGGAGCAATCCTGGAAAACGAAATCATAGCAGGGGCGCAGCATGCGCCCACCACCTCGAAGGTCATTATCTGTGGAACGTAGCACCACGAGTACACGAAAGTGTAGGAAACACCCGCCTTTTCGTGCATAACGTCACATTGTCATTGTGCACTATTAAAATCTATTGACTGATATGTGGGGTTTAACGTCCCGAAACCACCATATGATTATGAGAGACGCCGTAGTGGAGGGCTCCGGAAATTTTGACCACCTGGGGTTCTTTAACGTGCACCCAAATCTGAGCACATGGGCCTACATTTCCGCCTCCATCGGAAATGCAGCCGCCGCAGCCGGGATTCGGTCCCGCGACCTGCGGGTCAGCAGCCGAGTACCTTAGCCACTAGACCACCGTGGAGGGGCTTATTAAAATCTATGGTTTCGCGAATTACGCATTTATGCCTCTTCTAGTATGAAGAAGGAAACCATCAAATACTGGCCTGTCGATATTGCTTCTCAGATAGTGCGTATGATTTGCTCTTTGATCGACAATGTGCACCAGTATGAACGCAGAAGCCAGATCAATATTGGTGGGTGATGAAGAATTGATTGATAGATTGATTTGTGGGATTTAACGTCCCAAAACCACTATATGATTATGAGAGACACCGTATATAGTGTAGGGCTCCGATAATTTTGACCACCTGGAGTTCTTTAACGTGCACCCAAATCTTAGCACACTGGCCTACAGCATTTCCGCTTCCATCGAAAATGCAGCCACCGCCACCGGGATTCAGTCCCGCGACCTGCGGGTCAGCAGCCGAGTACCTTAGCCACTAGACCGCCGCGGCGGGGTGGGCGTTGAAGAAGCGGTTGAAGTTTGGCGTAGTATCTCCGGGAAAAACTTCTCATGACAGTACTCTGGAAGCTACAAAGGCGAAGCGCCTGCGCGCTTTCGCGCAAAGAAATAGTCCTACTTGGCTTACTAAATCTGAGATTTACTTGAACAGAATAAAAATAAAGGTTCCTTTATAAAAAAAAGTACAAGTGTGGGAAGCTGTTCATGGCAGAAAAGATATTGTGCGCTTTATTCATTATGTCTTTGGCCACGTGTGGCGCACGCCCCTGCCTGCTCTCTCAGTAAATAAGACGTCCCTATTGGCGGCTGAACCGTGTGCAGCCGCGAGTTCACCGTTTTGCTCTCCGAGGAGGAGGCTCTACTCTAAGGTGGCCCCGGAAACTTGACGCTCTTTTTGGTTTCAAGGAACATGCATGCCCGTAGTGGTTGCCGGGCACCCTAAGATCTGATTAATTGGAGTGAGGTTGATGTAGACGTTTGCACTTTGTTATCCTTCACAATTTTTCAAAAACAAGGAATTTGGTACCACTGGACAAGTATTGTTTTATCTATACACGTCTTTTTTATTTCTTAGTTTGTGAATTTTAAATCAGGAGAAGCGTGGGAAGTGGTTGACTTTAGTTTGTAGCATTGCCTCCGCTTTTTCTCTACACTCACTTGGCAATATCACGAGTTGGATCGCACTTAGCTATCTGGTTTGGCCGGCGTTCCAAGGACAAGGGAGATAAAAAACAGCGACTTGAGCAGGGCGAGAACAGAAATGACAGTGAGCTACGCCGAGAAAGTGAACAATGCATTCGAAGAAGATGGCTAAGTCGGGTAAGACCTATTTATCGCGGTTCTGGGGTGTGTTAATCTGTGGACTTCCAGTTCCATGAAGGTTTCTCGGGTTTTCTAGAGGCAACGGGTGAGCACAAATATTTGAACCAATTATTTAGGCAGGTATTGATGTTGCATGAGTGCAAGTGCAAACCCAGTTCTCTGCAAGCCTGACTGGGCATACAGAAGTGCAGTGTTGCTAGACTTATTGGTCAAGACGGCAGCCAAGCGTCTGTCACAAAAATGCTTTTGATCAAAAGCTTGCATTACCATTGGCTCGGCTACATGGTTGTTGCCTTTTTCCTTTACTTTTGGCATGTAGTTCTAAAGATGTCAAGTAATTATAGGCTCCTTTCTGCTCGAGCATTTCATGTAGCCGGGGTTTGAGGTTATACTTTGAATGTATACTGTCACTCAAACACATGTAATGAACTAAATGCTTATAAAATAATTACAGAGAATCTTAGTCAACGTTTTCACTGTCATTACAGCCAACTTGTCACTGTAGCCAATTTTTCTTTGTCCAGGTAACGCGGTTCCTCTGACTGCAACAAATAAACTCGCCGACATTCTCTGTCTAGCGACGTTCGCTCTTGAAAAACTTCCGGCCACTTCAAGTTTCTCCGTGCCTCAAACTTCAATCTCGTTTTGGTGCTCCAGTTCTGTAAGGAAACTATGTGCACAGTCATAACAAATGGGATTGGGTGAAATACGTGTCTTAGTCGTGATTCTTGGTTTTTTTTTCGCATAGGTTCAGATATTAAAGGTTCAATGTTTGCTCACTGTGTCCTTATGTCACGTGAAAAGTAAAGCTGCTTTTATAGATTCACACTCGCACATTACGTGCATGTGTTTTTTTAATACATAACATGCAACAAAGTTCTTTTTTTCTTCTGTGCCAATTGAGTTTTGTCTTACTCAGATATCAGTCAGCTTAACTTTCACCGCTTCATAACAGATGAAGAAAACTAAAAAATGCCGCCCGTACCTTTCCACGGGGGAACATGAGTAAAGTTGTTGCAGAGCGGTGGGGGTATCGCGTGAATTTTGCATAATTTGATATGGTTTGGGAATGTCAAATCGTTATTTCGTCTTTATTGTTGCTATTTATTGAATGAAGGAGAAGCATTGCTTTCAACAGTTGGTGGAACGCTGAAGTGCAATTCAGTGTAGCTCCATCAGTCGGTATTTACAAGTAGAGAATGCCTTTGTCGGCCTTGCGAGGCGAGAGATCATTTGGGAATGCTAATTGTTACTTTGTATTTACTATTTTTATTTATTCAATACGGAGGAGCGTTGCATTTAACGGCTGATGGGACACTGATGTGCGATCCAGTGCCTACATATACGGGGTGGTAAGTGAATGGTTGTGCACCTGGAGAAGTCGGTCTTTACTAGCAGACGCTGCCTGCATCGGCGTTGCGAGGCGAGAGAGGGGGCGGGGGGAAGCAAACAGTCGGTGCGAGATGCAAGCATGTGGGGCGATACGCGGGCATGCGTGGTGGGCGTGTGGACAATGCCGACGCACCAAGCGCAACATTGTGCGGCTAAGAAAGGCTCCGCATATAAAAAATTGGCACATCCCACGCACAGTGGGAATCGATCACATGCGAAGCACGAATGAGCAAGGCTGATGTCACTTTCAAATCATTACAACGTTGCGAGGTGGAGGTAAATTGATTTGTGGAGTTTAACGTCCCAAAACCACCATATGATTATGAGAGACGCCGAGGTGGAGGTAAATTAAGTCATACATGACTTCCATGTCATGATGATCATGTTTGGACGTGTCATTTGCTTTCTTTGTCTATTCACGTCACCTGATACCAAGTTTGCTATACGTGAAGCTAGTGAAACGGCGGCGAGCTCATCAAGAAAAGCGCAATATACTCCAACGTAACGTTAACGCGTGCTCGCGCGCTGAGCTTAGCAACGCTACTCTAGAAAAGCGCAAGCACTCTATAATGTGACGCCAGGAGCGACCGACGCGACCAGCGTCCGTCGGCGCAGCCCGGCGGCAACCAGCGTGAAGTGCGACATGCTGCATTTCGCGCCGACGACCACATTTCCCACACAGCACTGCATCTGCCTCTTTTTGTAACGGAGAGACGCCGGGCACGCTCAAACGCGCATGGGTCAAAGCAACGCAGTGCAGCGCGCCTGCCAGTATATGGCAGGCAGATCGGCACCTGGAATGGCATCGCCAGCGTGACACAATAAAACGAACGCCGGCGCGCACGCGCGCCGGGTCACGTCGAAGTATATTGGCGCGTTGAGTGTGACATGTAGTCATGTTCTTAAATGACAGCCTCCTACGATTATCACGTTTGCACCAGTTACATACTTTCGTCATCCATTCACGTGACGTAATCCGAAATCTGGCATATGTGAAGCTAGTGAAATGGCCGTGAGCGCATCATGCGTGATGCATGCAGTCGTGTTGTTACATGACACGCATGTCAAAATTTTTGTGTTAGGGTCAGTCGCTTGTGCTCGCCATGCAGCCATGTCTTGTTGTGTCAGTTTTGCAACATGTCATGTGAACGAAACCACCGCAAGAGCAGCAAACTCATGAAATGTAAATCATGAAATTTATGACATGCTTGTCATCATTTTCATGTTATGACTAGTCACTTATGCTAGTCATCCAGTCATGTTATGCCATACCAACTTTGGTATCGATACTACTTTATCGATACGGCCAGGAAAGCTAAAAGTCGTAAGCAGCTCGCTAGCTAGCTATATATATATATATATATATATATATATATATATATATATATATATATATATATATATATATATATGTTCACAGATAGATAGATAGAATGATAGATAGATAAATAGATAGATAGATAGAGAGTCGCTGAAGATGCTAAGAAATGCTTTTTATTAACATAGGCAATCTCTTTCTGCAATAGCGCTACTGCTGGGCAACTTACACATTTACGTTCAAACTTACTTATGTGATAGGCTTCAATTATCTCGCACGTGGCCTGCGAGTGGTGCTTGCCTATTACCTCGTATTGCTAAATAAGGGACACGCAGCCGCAATCTCGGCAGTATATTCTGAGGTGTCGTTGAACCGCAATGGGCACATTATTATTGTGCTCTTGTAAATTGTCGTTCAAGCACCTTCCTGTTTGGCCTATGTATATTGTCACGGGGTCGTGACGTGGCCGAAGACAGGATACTTTGTGTTGGGATTTAACTGTTTATTTGGGCGCACCTGTGCCCGGTAAATGGAAAGTCCGATTACAGTAGCAGTCTTAAACTGATAGCAGTGAACGGAGCGTCGGCCGTCGATCAACTACTCGCAAGCGGTGAAGTGCGTCGGCAATTATATTCTGCCATCGAATGTTCTAGCGTTATTGCTGGCAGTGGCGTAGGTTCCAGAATAATCTGTACATTTCGTAGAGTGGGCGTGATCTTATCGAAATGATCTACTAAAGTCCGGAAGCTTCTCGAAATCTGCCGGCGCGGTTTGCGGTGAGAATTGTGTAGTGCTTTGGGGCGATAACAAAACTTGAAAAATGGAATGTGACATCGTCCCGATGCTTTGCTGTGTGCTAAGATGAAGGTACAACAATAATGCAAGAAAGTACAATGAATAAATTACGATACAATAATTAATACAAAAACACAGCTTCAGTTTGTTAACGCGCATGAAACGGATTGAGGCGCATGACATGGATGACTTCAGGTCGTGATCGGCGCCGTTGAGAGTTCGTGATGCCGCCGGGGACAACCTTGTAATTAAGTTGGCCGAAATGTCGAACCACCCTGTAAGGTCCGAAACTTTTCAATTTAGTCCACGTCGGCGTATCGGCGTCCAGACAAAAACACGTTCACCGGGCTGGTATTCCACGAAGCGTCGTCGAAGATTGCAACGGCGGCTGTCGGTCGTCTGTTGATTCTTGATACGGAGACGCGGGAGTTGTCGCGCTTCTTCGGCACGTTGAAGGTACTCACTCACATCGAGATTTTCTTTGTCGGTGACGTTGGGTAACACGACATCGAGCGTCGTTGCCGGGCTCCTTCCGTAGACCAATTTGTATGGAGATATCTGCGTCGTCTCCTGCCCTGCCATGTTGTATGCGAAGGTCACGTACGGAACAATGGCGTCTCACGTCTTGTGTTCGACATCGACGTACATCGCCAGCATGTCGGCGATCGTCTTGTTAAGCCGCACGGCGAGGCCGTTGATCTGTGGATGGTACGCTGTCGTCCGGCGGTGATTTGTCTGGCTGTATGCCAAGATCGCTTGAGTTAGGTCAGCAGCAAATGCCGTTCCTCTTTCGGTGATAAGGACCTCTGGGGCGCCGTGACGTAGGACGATATTTTGGACAAAGAACTTAGCCACCTAGGATGCACCGCCTTTTGGCAGGGCTTTTGTCTCGGCGTAGTGGGTGAGGTAGTCGGTAGCTAGCACGATCCATTTGTTTCCGAAAGCCGACGTCGTAAACGGCCCCAGTAGGTTCGTACCAATCTGCTGGAACGGTCGGCGAGGTGGTTTATTTGGCTGCAGTAGTCCCGATGGCCTTGTCGGTGGTATCTTGCGTCGCTGCCAGTCCCGGCATGTCCTTACATAACGAGTGACGTCGGTGGTAAGACGTGGCCAATAGTACCTTTCTTGTATCCTCACGAGCGTGCGAGAAACACCGACGTGCCGTGCTGTCAGATCGTCGTGCAGGAGTTCTGGTCGCAGAGCTTAAGGCACCACAACGGAGATACTTGGGTCGAAGCGGTGAAAAGTTTTTATTTTGGAGAAGTTCGTTTCGCAGGAAGAACGACGCAAGTGTGCGCTTGAATACCTTCGGGACTTCGGCGGTCCTGCCTTCGAGGTATTCTATTAGGGCCTTAGGTTCCGGGTCGGCCCACTGTCGTTCAGTGAAGTCGTCGGTAGTTTTCGTTGCCAAGAAGTAGTCGTCATCCGGCTCGTCGGGTGGTGGTTGACAGGCGCACGAGAGAGACAGTCTGCGTCGGAGTGTTTCTTGACGGACTTTTAAACAACTGTAATGTCATATTCTTGAAGTCTCAGGCTCCATCATGCGAGGCGACCTGAAGGGTCCTTCAGGGTGGCTAGCCAATACAAGGCGTAGTGGTCGCTCACAACTTTGAAGGGCCTGCCGTAGAGGTAGGAGCGAAATTTCGACGTAGCCCAGATGATGGTGAGGCACTCCTTTTCTGTTGTGGAATAACTTGCTTCTGCTTTGGATAGCGATCGGCTGGCGTAACTAATAACCCTTGCAATTTCGTCAGCCCTCTGCACAAGAACGGCGCCAATACCTACGCTGCCTGCGTCAGTGTGTATTTCTGTCTCGGCGAATTTGTCGAAATGAGCAAGTAACGGAGGCGTCTGGAGGCGATGTTTAAGCTCCTGGCAAACGTGTTCCCGTGGCGTTTCCCACATGAACTCCACGTCGGCCTTGGAAAGGTTAGTGAGAGGATCGGCGATGCGGGCGAAGTTTTTCACGAACCGCCTATAATAGGCGCACAGGCCCAGAAATCGGCGCACCGCCTTCTTGTCAGAGGGTGGCGGGAAGTCGGCGATAGCGGCTGTTTTCCGTGGATCGTGACGAACTCTAGAATTGGCTAATCACGTGCTCCAAAAACAAGAGCTCCTCATACGCAAATATTCACTTTTCTGGCTTCAGTGTGAGTCCGGACGGCTTGATGGCTTGAAGTACAGCTGCAAGGCGCCGAAAATGTTCGTCAAAACTCGAGGAAAACACGACGACGTCGTCCAATTACACAAGGCAAGTCTGCCACTTCAATCCTGCTAGTACTGTATCCATAATGTGTTGAAAGGTTGCAGGCGCTGAGCAAAGGCCGAAGGGCATCACCTTAAACTCGAAGAGGCCGTCCGGTGTTATAAACGCCATCTTATCTCGGTCTCTTTCATCGACATCGATTTGCCAATAGCCAGTCTAGAGTTAATTGATGAAAACTACTTGACGTCATGGAGCCGATCAAGTTCGTCGTATATTCGTGGGTGAAGATACACGTCCTTTCTTGTGATTTTGTTCAGGCGGCGACAGTCGACACAGAAACTTAGGGTCCCATCCTTTTTCTTCCCTAACACCAGGTGAACGCCCATGGACTCTTGGACGGCTGGATGATGTCATCCCGCCGCACTTCATCAATTTGTCTCATCATGGCCTAACGTTCTCGCGTCGAAACCATGTACGGACTCTGACGGAGTGGTCTGGCGTTTTCTTCGGTTACGATGCGATGTTTCGTGATTGGGGTCTGCCGAATTTTTCATGACAATGAAAAGCAATCTTCGTATTGCAGGAGCAGGGCCTTTAGATGATCTTGCTTATGGTTCAAAAGTTTGGGATTGACGTCGAAAGCTGTGAGAAGGGCTTGGTTCCTCTGAGCAGGTTTCGCAGAATCGGTGAGGGCGATAGCACTGGTGGCGTCCACAATATATTCGATGTGTGCGACCGCTGTTTCTTTGTCACCATGTTTGTACTCAGTGCTGAAATTCGTGAGCATAACCGTTGCTTTGCCTCCCCGCAGCTCTGCAATTCCTCTCGCGACGCAAATATTTCGGGTGAGCAACAGATGCTGACTGCCTTCAACGACGCCTTCCAAGTCAGGTGATTTAGGAGCTCCGACTGAAATAATGACGCTGGAGCGAGGCGGAATGGTGACTTGTTCTTCCATCACATTCAAGGCATTGTTTCCTGACAGCGTATGCGGCGGTAGTGCTTCTTCTGTGGATAACGGTATCGACTTTGTTCTTAGGTTGATGACAGCACCATGAGGCATAAGAAGTCCATACCGAAGAGAACATCTCTCGAGCAACGCTGTAGGACTACGAAGTCTGTAGGATAAATACGGTCGGTATCGGTGACTTTCGCTGTGTAGATTCCTGCAGGAGTTACGAGATGACTTCCGGCTGGGCGGATTTCAGGGCCTTTCCAAGCTGTCCTAACTTTCTTTACCTTCACGGCGAACGACCCCCTGACGACGGAATAGTCGGCTCCAGTATCGACGAGAGCGGTCACACTGTGGCCGTCGATAAGAACGTCGAGGTCGCTAGTTCGCCGTCTCACATTATAGTGAGGGCGTGGCGTCCGGTCACGGCTACATCGGCTTGTTCCGGTGCTTCTATGTTGCGTCGTCAGGCCACCTTCGGTAAGTGTGCTTTCACCGTCAGGGCTTTGCCTGGTTGGCGTTGTGCTCTGAAAGCTCCGTCGCGGCGTCGTCGTCGGAAGAGGATCTCCTGTAGTTTGTCGCACAGAAACCGCACATTCATTGGTTGCTGCCCTTAGTTTCCCGGATACGGGCTAGGAGACCGGCCCCGCGTTGGGCCAGAGTACTGCCGGGGGTGTGGTGACATGCGGCGGCTGGGTGACGGCGAACGGTAAGGGCTTCGTGGTGTCCACTGAGTTCCTGTCAGGTAGTCGGCGATGTCACGTGGCCGTTCGCCTGGCTGCGGACGCGGTGCATTGATGGCGAAGCCATGCAATCCCATCTGTTGGTGCTGGCAACGGCGGTATATGTGCCCGGCCTCGCCGCAGTGGTAGCAGAGCGGGCGGTTGTCAGATGCACGCCAAACGTCCTGTTTTCCTCGGCGCACTGCGCTGGCCCGCTGGCGAACGGTAGGATGTCGGTGGGGGTGGTGGCGGCGGGGACGGCGGTGGCGTCTGGCGACGGAAGTGCGACGGGGCGACGTTTTGGCGTGGACGGGGAGGAGTGTTGTGGCGCACTGCAGCGGCGCAGCTCGTTGTTTCTGTTATACGCTTGCCATCGAATTTCTTGCGTTATCGCTGGCGGTGGCGTTGGTTTCAGAATAATCTGTACCGTTCGCAGAGTGAGCGTGATCTTATCCAAATGATCTACTAAAGTCCGGAAGGTTCTCGAGAACTGCATGTGCGGTTTGAGCTGAGAATTGTGTAGTGTTTTGGGGCCATAACAGAACTTGAGAAATGGAACGTGGCAGTATTCTACCGCGGGATAACTGAATAAAATTTACGACACTAGTAATACAAGGTACGAAGCCCATTCTGCATTTCATAGAGCATCTTATTATATTTCCAGCTGAATGATTCACCAACTTACATAACTTTGATATGCTTTTACGGGGCGGAAAATACAACAGTGATACCAGAACGTTTTTTTTTTCATCCTATGGGAAACGTTGTGCAAACAAGGGACTACCACACTATTTTAAGGAACTGGCGCTTTTTCAGGCTGAGATCGCCCTCCTCCATTTTCGATTTGCTTCAAAAGCTTTTAAGCAACAGCATAAATCAGTGCGTTCGAGTAACCTGCGCTCAAGAGGCGCTCGACATCTGCTTTGAAACTGCGTTGCATCGAGTGCGATGCATCAAGAAAGTATGGAGAGACACCAAAGTGTTGCATCGGCAGGACGGGTTTTGTCAAGGCCACTCACATGCCTTCTTGCACCGAGTGGTAAAGGCGGACGCCGGACATTCTCAGTAAAGTTTTTACTCACTCAATTTTGCATTGTGGCATTGCGGAAGGTTTTTCCCATGGAGCACCCTAGTTTTTCGGGCCACCCCACCGCGGTGGCCTAGCGGCTAAGGTACTCGGCTGCAGACCCACAGGTCACGGGATAGAATCTACGCTGCAGTTGCCGCATTTTCGATGCAGGCGAAAATGCTGTAGCACTGTGTGCTCACATTTGGATGCATGTCAAAAAACCCAGGTGATCAAAATTTCCAGAGCATTCCACAACGCCGTCTCTCAAAGTCATATGGAGATTTCGGAATGTTAAACATTACATATAAATCAATCAATTACCTTTTTTGCCAAGAAGGGCACCCGTGATTACCACACAGAAATGGCTGCTGCGTGTATTAAAAAATGGTTTGTTGAAGTGTTCTTACCGAACATCAAGCAATGCAGTGAAATTGTGATGGATAATGCGTCTTATCACAATGCTTAGGTTGAGAGGGTGCGAAGTTCATCATGTGGAAAGCCAAAATTCAGGGATAGCTGAAAACAGAACTGATTTCTTTTTCGGATGAACAACTGAAGAGCGAACTGCTGGCGCTATTTAGGCAAAATAAGCACATGTTTTTGCTGATCACATTGACGCACTTGCCAGCGCTGCCAGTCAAGAGATTGCACACTCGCCATCTTACTACGGCGAGCTCAATTTGAGAGAGCTAGTGTGGAGCCAAGTCAAAGGCTATGCTGCATAAAAGAACACAAACTTCAAGATCACTTTTGTCAAGAAGCTGCTTCTGCATAGAAGAATCGAAAGTGTGACTGCGTAGAACATGGTTCCGAGAGAGCACTCACGTGTGATCATAAGTCATGGGAACAGGATGGCTTTGTAGACAGCCAAACATAAATTCTAATCATTTCTTTGGGCACAGACTCTAGTACTTCCGATAGGTACAGCGACTCAGACATGAACTGCCATGAGCATCTTCATGTGACTTTTTTCAAAGCTTCAACCAAGGATTTGACGCGTAGCTTACCATAAACAGTGATTTTATTTTTCAAATGCGTCCGTCATTGATATTTATTTTAATTTTTGTTGCGTAATGACTACATGTTTATTTAATACGAACGGAAGGAACAATACAAGGAAGGAACAAGGAACGTAAGCGAGGAGAAAAGAAGACGGCGTCACTACTTTGAAAACATCAAGGGCTCTCACTCTGCATGAGACATGAGCGCCATTCGGCATTGGAACGCACGCATAGAGGCACTATATGCTGCGTTAAAGCCGCTTGATCCAAGGGGCTTTATGCCGCGTGAGACATGAGTGTCATCTGGCAGGTATCTTGGAAAATGAAAGAATGGTCTCTAATATTCGCGGCGAGATCGAGCTATAGGGGGCCGCATCGTCCCCGCGAAAGTGCGAATAGGCGGTTGGCGGCGGAAATACCCACTGCGGCACTTCGTAGCCAATTGTCGGCGGATAAAATGAGTTGACTACGGTTTGCTAGTAATATTTACGCTCTTCTCTAGTGAATCAGTGCGTGACGCCTATGCAACGTCAACAATACCAGTGAGTAAAGCGCATTCTGTCTTTCATAGGGATGCTCGCCCTCAGTGACTCTCTTCACGCTTTTGCACTATATCACGCTTCTGCTGTGTTGTTTATGCGTAATTAGCTTGCGTTCCGCCTGCTACGCACTGCTGTAGAGTGACTGAAATACTTATTTAGACTTTCGTCATCTGCATAATACATAAAACAGAGAAAGAATGGTCGTAGAAAGCCCGCAAATCTGTGTGATTCATTCAGCACTACCCTTCGCACCTTATACGCATATAAGTTTTTTCTCTGTCATTGTGTTCACCATTATTTGTGGAACAGTCGATAAGTCAAGTGAGAAAAGATTAGTGGCTGACGGCGCTCTGCGCTACACTGTGTTTACCACGTGTGCGCACATGGTCTTGCACCAGTAAAAATCTGACATAAGAATTCAGCTGAAAGCTTTCATCGATGAATTACGTGCATAACAGTACTACAACAAAGCCCTGGCTAATGAACAAGCATGTTATTTTTTTTCAGACAAAAATGGCCACTGCCTTCCGTCAGTCACGAACAATTCACACAAACGCGGAAGACAATGTAAAAAAGATGAAATTTTCTGTGAAATCATAAGCTGCATATAAAGCTTTCCATCTGAATTATTTTCAATGTCTGGGCTCTTTAACGCGTCCCTAATTCTAAGCACACGGTTGCACACGGTAACTCTGTTTTAAGTACAGTGTAAGTACCGAAGTCTGGCAGGTTATGTGATATACTACTGACATAAATATATGGTAATCTTTCTAGGCAGTGGTACCACGGCCATATAAACACAACTAAGGCTCATTGCATGATGGATAAACTACGGAGCCTTAGTTGTACACATACCAACAGCGTGCAAGTGCATGGCCTTCGGCCTTTTTTTTTTTACCGAGAAGCGAGTTGCCATAAAATGCTGCATTTTCACAGTAATTATTAGTCCGCATGTTTGGGAAGACGCCATGAGGATTTTGCGATGTGCTTGAAACAGAATATGGCACCAACTCTGAAATTATTCTCGTGAATGAAGGGTACGATGACAACAAACAGCACTCTGGAAAGTTGCACTCGCCGATCTTAAAGAACGTTTAGAGAAGGCTCTCAATGGCCGCTGTTCCATCTTTTGTAGTGAATATGCTGCTCGTTGCACGCCGTCGTCGCCGGATTTTTTTATTTCACTCTGTATTCAAACTGAACTCACGCTGCAAATCAATTTCCCTGATGTAATATTTCCTCCAAAATTCTTTTGATGATACGTACATCAAAAAAAAGTTATGAAACCGTTTCAAAATGCTAGTGTTTACTAGTTTTCTGCGTCTTCTATTACCTTAGCGGCATACCTTTAACAACCAGCAGCAAGTAAAGGTTGCAACGTTTGCTGCTACTAACCCAGGAAGCTTTTTCAGCCTGTTTAACTGAGTAACTATGAAACTACCCTCGTTGCCAGATCCTTCGTAGCTGCCGCAGTATACCTTGGTGTAATCGTGACAGTCTTATTCATAATTTATACAAAATTTTATTTTATTGACTATCTTGGAATAAAAGTTTTGTGTTACCTGATGGCACACATATAAGCGAATAGAAGGGTACACGATGATGGATGGAAGCCCTGCCATGGTGGTCTAGTGTCTAAGGCACTCGGCTGCTGACCCGCAGGTTGCGGGGTCGAGTCCCTGCTGCGGCAGCTGGATTTCCGATGGAGGCGGAAATGTTGTAGGCCCATGTGCTCAGATTTGGGTGCACGTTAAAGAACCCCAGGTCGTCAAACTTTCCGCAGCCTTCCACTACGGTGTCTCTAATAATCATATAGTGGTTTCGGCACGTTCAACCCCACATATCAATCAATGACGGGTGGAAAAGCTCACTTGTTTTTCTGAATTCTATGGCACCTAACCAGTACACGGTGTACAAGTCTAAAGTGGGGGCGTAAATAGCCTTCATGCTGTTGCTAGAACTCAAAATGGTAATGTCTGCAGGTCTTAAAATCATACGTGTGCGTTTGCGGGTATGTTTTCGCTTGTTATTAGTTCATATGAATTGATATGATGATATACTCAGATGTAATCATATTCATACGCAGTCATACTCAGACGTGATTATTATGGCAGGAGTGTTTCTGAATTATGCTTTTGGCTTTATTCTGTTTACACCCAAAAAGAGTGCGCGCGACTTCAAGCGCGAACCACGACTTACCCCCGTATTCTAGAACGTCCCTTCACTCAACGCTTAACCTTCACTTGAGAAAACCGATGGAAGCGCCGTCTCTAGGCACGGCAAGTCACTGCATATCAGCGATAACATGCTGCGATTCTTAAGTAGCGCAACGTCGTTTTTGAGCCGAGCTGTGGCGCCGTGCTCAACTCTGTCGAGTGAAGGGTGAAAGTTGAGTCAGGGAGCGTTTGTGAATACGGGGGTCAGTGTTCCAGAAGCTTGACTGGTGTAGTTGACCTTTTTGTAAATATTACGTGATCACCGCGGACATTACAGATTTGGCTGGAATTTACGTGGCCGCTAGTGGTAACGCTAGAATATTCGACAGCCACACGTATGAAAGCCGATGCGCGTCACTTGCAGTTGATCGACGATTCACCGATAACAGTGCCATTGTCAATCGCCGTAATCTGAAGTTTGGCCAAATAAACAGTTTAATTTTAGACAAGCCGCCTTATCCTTCCTCAGCGTCACGACCCGATCACACTATGAGTATCATAAGGAAGGTCATATTTGAATATGATGTCATCAACTGAGTATGCAATGACTCACGAGTATGTTGCTGTGATGCGCCTTTACCTCGGTAGTTACATCAAGCAGTTAGCTGCCATTGAATGAAGTACGTGGGCAATGTTAGTTAATTTTTTTAATATTTTGTAATAGAATCATGGCGAAGCACATGTGCATTTAACAATATAGGCATCAACCTCTATTTCACTAATTGTAGTTTACTACAGTTAATACGGTAACTGTGTTGTTAGTGTGGTTACAAACAAATCAGTAAGTGAGAACCAATCGAGTCAGCATTATTCATTGACTAACTGGATAGTTCATTTCGCTAACCTTCATTTTACTGCCTTCACTTACTAAAAGGCCAGTCCTTTCTGTGACAAGTGAGCGGTTAGTGTTTAGTCAACGAGTATGCCGATCTTTTTTTAATAGTGTATGGTTGATGTTTCGGCTCCCAAAACGGGAGCCTTGTTTACAAGCACACTGAACAACGATCTCATTCTGGATCCTGCAACATCAGCAATTTTTTTGATTCTGTTGTGGTCGGTGTATTCCTCTTTTTTTGCAACGATTATTCCCGACGAGACGGGTGTTCGTCAAAGCGTTGATTCCTTCGTCATAGTATTTGCTGAAGAAGCACGGATGGCGCACCACTTGCAAGCAAATATTCATAGTGTCCAGTATATCAGCTTAGCTGTTTCCACCATGATCGTGTTTTTACAAGAAATTACTGTATGTTAAAGTATATTAATTAGCAAGGCATGTGTCCCAGTTACACTTAAAACGCACTGTTGTCGATTCACTGTTCGGCTACGATACTTAAAGTAGGAGCGTGGGCCTAAGTCGGGCCCGACGAGTGGTCGGGGCGGGTCGAGTAACCGAATTTTTTCATCGTGTGCGGGCTGGGACCAGGTATCGCTTTGAATCACCACATCGGGCTCGGGCGGGCACGACTAAACAAGTGCCTCCGGGCTCGAGCCGAAATTGCGGCTCTTCAACAGTGCACACGTCTCTCTTTAGTCCGGCCTCAATGCGCCCACTCGGGCGATAACGGAGCCACGCGCATCATGTTCCATTCTTACCAACCCCATCTCTACGAACACAGGCTTCTTCCGCACAGACTACGGAATTTACTAATTCCCCAGAAATAGTTTGCCCATGTCATTCCGTGGTTGCAGAAGTTGGGTACATGCTCAAAACTATACACGCAGTGAAAACGTGGCCGCATTGAACTGAAGCACTTACCATTTTGAGGACAGACCTTAGCCAGCTCTCTTCCGATACGATATGTCACCCTGGGATCGTCGAACGGACTGCAAAAAAAGAAAAAAAATGTTCGCTGCACATTTACGAAGTGGGTGCTGATGGCAGAGAGAGGGGACGAAGAAGTGTGCATTAAATTATGAATCCTGGCCTTCCAAGGTATTTCGGTCTGGTTTTAAATGTGGAACATTTGTTAGTCACACGTTGTCGCGGATCTGGAGTCGGTGGCGCAGTGCGCACCCCCACTGCTCATGCTCGCGTCTCATGGCAACTGTCGCTCCCCTCCCCCTCTTTCACCTTACAAAGCCGACGCAGGCAGCGTCTGCTAGTCAAAAATTCACACAATCTTCCGAACGAGAACCCTGATCAGATTAGAAGCAGCAACTTTGCGCGTCTGTGTCATCACGAGTGGAACGATGCTAACGCGGGTGCTGTGGTGAGAGCTGGAAGATGAGTTTGAAGTGATGGCTGGCGTAGGTTTTGTCTTTTCATCAGCGTGTACATGGGCGCTGGACTAGAGCTGGCACGCGTCTTGCCTCGACTACCACGGCCTTGTGATTGGTGAAGTGCACGCTGACAGGTTCGTGTAGACATTCGACATCGAAGTCGGCAAATACCACGTTGATTCACGTTCCACTTATCCTATTTATTCCAGAACGTTAGGTGTCATCATCATCATCATCATCAGCAGCAGCAGCCGCAGTAGCAGCAGCAGCAGCCTGACTACGTCCACTGCAGGATAAAGACCTCTCCTATGTTTCGCCAGTCAACTCGGTCCTGTGCTTGCTGCTGCCACTTGGTACCCGCATACTTCTTAATCTCACCTGCCCACCTAACTGTCTGTCTCCCCCTATACCACCTAGCTTCTCTGAAAATCCAGTCTGTCACCCTTAATGACCAGCGGTTATCCTACCTAGGCACCATATGCCCGGCCCATGTCCATTTCCTCTTCTTGATTTCAACTATGATATCCTCAACCCCGGTTTGTTCTCCGATTCACTCTGCTCTCTTCCTCTCTCTTAAGGTTACACCTATCATTTTTCTTTTCATCGCTCGATGCGTCGTCCTCAATTTAAGTTGAATCATTTATAGAAACATCCAGGTATCTGCAAGTATCGGCAAGATGCAGCAGTTACAAACGTTCCTCTTGAGGGAAAGTGACAATCTACCAGTCATAATATGAAAGTGCTTGGCAAATGTTCTCCACCCCATTTGTATTCTTCTAGTTACTTCAATCTTGGGGTTCGGCTTCATGGTTATTACCTGTCCTGAGTAAACATAGTCTTTTATAACTCTATGTCCAATATTACCTATCTGAAAGCAGTGTTTTCTTCCGAAGTTGATGTGCATTACTTTAGTTTTCTGCAGATTAATTTTAAGACCTACCTTTCTGCTCTGCTTGTCTAATGCCATAATTATGAGTTTCGATTCATCGCCTGAACTCTGCAATGAAATGTCATTGACGTTTGGCGTGCGTCATATTTATTGTGCGTAAGCCGACAAGCCGGTGATGTAGCGCTTGGAGGTAGTGGCAGGTGTTGCGGGAGAGCGGATGAACGAGGCGGCAGCTGCGGGCGCTGCAGCGAGCGCGTGACAGGGCGAGGGAGAGAGTGACGTCAGCGCGCATCTGGGGGGTGAGCCGCTAGGCACAGCTTCAGCATTTGCGACGAGGGAAGCGCGTCTTGGTGCGTTCGTACACACACACGGAGGGACAGCATTGCACAGCTTAGTCAAAGAGATGCTTTGCATCTGAAAAAAAAACTGTCTGATCGTGCTTTACAACCGTTCATTGGCCACCCCGTCTATGTAGGCAATAGATCAAGCGTTCGGACTCCAGCCCAGGGTGTCTTTACTTGGCTTTCGCTTCACTTAACGCTTTGCTTGAATTCAGCAGAACTGCTGGAAGCAACAGTACCTTCAACCAGTAGTGAGGCATGACCCAGCATCAACATCCCACCCCTCGTTGAAAGCAACGCTTCTACTTCATTCAATAAATAACAATAAAACCATCTCGCGCTAAACAGAACCATGTGAATTTGCGAGCAGCGGGTGCTAAGAGCTTCTTCACATCTAATTAAGACGAAATAACCATTAAGCATTCGCAAAAAGTCCGCAATTAAGCTTCACGCGATACCCATACCACTCTCTGATACATTTATTCTAGTTCTCTCCATGGGAAGATGCGGGCAGCTTTTTTGTGTTGTGGCCTTTTATTTTGTTTGTCTTGATTAAGAGCTCTCGGTAGCCTTTGCGTTGTTTACAGATGTTTTGGTTCACGTTAGCGTTGACCGTTTGCCACATTTATGACGCTGTGGCGTTTTATTTTTTTCTGGCTAAGGGCCTTTTCTATTTTGTGTTTCTCGAATGTCTGTTCTGTCATAAGCTTTCATATATAGGTGGCTAGATGTTGTTTTTACGGTGTTTTAGCCTTTCTTTTTTTTCAAAAGATGCACTTGCTATGTGCATTCTGTAGATGGTATTTTGCACAAATGCTTCGCACCTGTGCTTCGAATTTTGACCGCGGTGAAGCGAGCCTTGACGACAGCAGCCAAGCATTGTGGGACCCTAAGGTGATGGTGATTGTAGTATATATTTAAGGGGGAACCTCCTAAAGCCGTGGGTGTGTTCATGCATGTCTGTGACTGGTTCGTAACCGCCTAGTTGTATGACTTACTCAGGAGGCGCGCTAGTGTAAGTGACAGAAACACAGACAGACAAACAGACAGGCAAACAGAGAGACAGACAGACAGACACACGGATGGACGGGTAGACAGACGCACGGTTGGACGAGCGGACACACGGACGGACACACAGACGCCCGGATGGACAAACGCGGGACAAACGGAAGCAAGAATGAACGGACGGGTGAAAAGATGGACGCAAGTACGGACGCTTCACCCTGCCTCATCATCATTCACTTCGTGAATATGCTGCAAATGTTTTGTGTATTGTATTTGCAGAATCAAAGCACTTCCGGTTATACTTTCTCTACTCCATATGAAGCAAGTCTATTCATTTGGCCGATTGAAAGCGTTCCCTGTTTGTTCCTTAGGCAGATATGAAGCAGCTTTGTCACGAGATGCCCTTCACGAAAAAACTTTTCTGCTCCGCGAAAATCAGCGGATGTGACCGGAACTCCAGCGTGCCCACTCCTGGAAAATGAGAGATGCACCCATCGAGTTTCAATCTGAACCTGCCATTTGCTCCAGAGGGAGCGTCTGTGTTCGATTGTATAGGTTCCTTTTGTGGCCCTCTGCCAGAGTGAAATGATCCAATGCAGAGTTCGTCGGCCACTCCGAATCTGCCAATGGATGACATGATCTATTTTTTCCAGAACAACAACAAAACAGGGGGACGGTACCGGTGCAGAGAGTGGCTGCGCTATTTCAGAGGAGGTCGGCGGCGATTGCTTAGGATACCGCAGCCACAACCACGCACTGGATGAGTCAGCGTAGGTATTCTGACTCGGAGGCACGCAAAAGGGACTCTCACTACTTTGAGGTGTTTGTGTTTTCTGTATTGTAGCGCGTGCACATTCACACCATATGGGTGCGTATCACCAGATATGAGCAATGTTTGCCCCTTGGCGTATCTGTTCTGAAAAAAAATTCCGCTTATAGGAGGAGGTGTGGTAAGCAGCCGGTCGTTGGTTTGCGCGATTGGACGCCCTGCCGTTTTGTTATATCGTGGTGTGAAGGAGGGCATACGCTTCTTCTGAGCCGGTAGTACTGGGCTTTGTCTGCATACGTGGTGAGTAGTGTGCCGCGTGACATACCTGCGTCAAAGGAAGCTGCACGGAGAACCCTACACAAGGTTCCTACAGCCTACACATGAATTTCAGAAAATTGCTACTGCATGGCTCCAAAAATTTCAGCCATCTGGTCTTTCTAACAATCACTGACATTGCACAATATACGGGCCTCTACCAATTCTCCTCCATGGAAATTAGACTGCCACGGCCAGGACAGAACCCGCGCCTTTCGAGTCAGCAGCCGCACACCCTAGCCAATTATCCACTGAAACAGACTGACGCTGTGAACAGGTCTCTGTCATCGTGTCAGCCTTTAAAGAGCGCCCCCACCGCATTTTGGCTATAAATGGTTCCACTGTGAGCACAGGAGCCGCTGTATTTCCCACAGATGCTGCCCTTGTCTCTCGATTCCGATCATCCGACAGCGCCGAGTAGTGGCTGCATACCGTCGCCCAACTTCGCATCACTCGACTAATGGCTTGACAACGTCCAGCTCCAAGCTGTCTCCTGCCGCTTTGCCAGCACTGTTTGTAATGTCCAACTGGTTGTGGCAGCGTCAGGAGACCTTAAAGTCACTCCAACCGAGAACTTCGAATGTTCCGGTGTGATGTAATATAGCTCTTGTATCAACCAGGCTGCTTGGCATCGGCACATTGGATATTCGCTTGCCATCATACCCCCACCAGATACCAGTGAAATACTGCAGTCACAGCTTCCAGGGTGACATTTTTTTTGTATACCGCCACTAATACTCTCGGCACCTGCCATGCCTGGCCGGACTATTAGAAATGGCCGGTAGCTATCGACCACCTTCGTGATGTAGCCAAGGCATGGCACAACTATGAAGCGTCCAACAACAGTCCTGACCTGAATGCGTGCCTGACTTACCACCATTTTTGACTACATTTATATGCGTGTAGCACTTTTCACAGGAACACACTCTGTACCGCTCATAGAGGCTGTGAAGCTTAGAACCTCGACGTTGCAGCTCAGGCCCTTACTATTCCGCTTTGTTGCCGCTGACCGAAATTAAGAGCGCTGCCACGATGGTGCAGCTGTGCCCCGCACCAACGTCCTTACCCGCTGAATTCAAGCTCCTGATTATGCCCTGCCAATGGTATAGCTGCGTCCTCAGCTCCTTCACAGTAAGGTTCGCCGAACGCCCTGCTATATACATCATCACGAATACCGACACAAACTGAAAGCCGGGCTTCGCGTTCCAGACCTCAGACTGCTTCTGGACCCACCTCGAGACATTTCTTACTAGAGACAAAGACCACCTCCAAGTCAACGAAGTCGATTCCATGGATACCGCACATGATCACTTCGACTCGTGGAAAGGCAAGCTGCTTTATTACCTGACACGCATCCAGTCTAGAAGCCGATCAAGTCTGTGACCGCAGATGATCAGCTTGGGCTGAGTGGGAGCCAAATGGCTGATACAAGGGAACTGTCAGTATAATATGCTGTGTGTGCTGATAGCGTGAATAATGGCTTTCAACGTCTCCACGCATACGACTCCGCACACGACGGTTACAACATCTCTAAGGCGAGCAGCAGATGATTGGCAGCTTGGCAGAGGAAGTCGCGGCGAACACAATACCGTCCACCGCGCTAGTAAAGCCCATTTGCCAGAATTATGTTTGGCACCTTAACGAACCAAGTAACTGTGTGTTGCAAAGTCAGGCACTGCGATGCACCCGGTGTGGCCCTCCAGATGTGCTTCTGGGAAATAATCGAACCAAAGTGCAGCGTGGTCGGGCAGTAGTCGGTGTCGTTCTTCAAAGGCGTCATCGTCAAAGCACCCAGTGTTGTATCGACCGACGACAGTGATACAGTCCATGTCGGTCACCAGAGACATTGCTGGTGCTTCGCTTATCCGCAGTCATGGCCGATTGATTGATTGATTGATTTGTGGGGTTTAACGTCCCAAAACCACCATATGATTATGAGAGACGCCGTAGTGGAGGACTCCGGAAATTTTGACCACCTGGGGTTCTTTAACGTGCACCCAAATCTGAGCACACGGGCCTACAATATTTCCGCCTCCATCGGAAATGCAGCCGCCGCAGCCGGGATTTGAACCCGCGACCTGCGGGTCAGCAGCCGAGTACCTTAGCCACTAGACCACCACGGCGGGGCCAGTCATGGCCGAGTGTGATTACAATGAGCAGCAGCGTAGCTTTAACCCTCGTGGTCGACCCACGCGCAGAAAAAAAATTGACAGAAACGGTAAATTTCTAAGGTGTGTTCGGCGACAGCTTGTGTCATTGAGACGGGGTCGGTCAGAATTATAGTGAGCTAGTCAAAATGGAACACGTGGTGCATCACCAATCTTGCGTTTGTAGCACGCTCGGCACAGCTACATTACGCAAGCAGAGCAAGAGCGCAGTTTAGTCCAATCGACGCGACCGGCGTTCGTCGGTGCGGCCCGGCCACCAGCTGGCACCGTGCCAGGACTTGGCAAGACGGAAAGACTGACTGGCATAAAACAAAAGTTTTCATCTCAAATATACGAGGTCAGAATAAGAAGATCTAGCCCAGCGCAAGGGTGTTGTGTCTCGTTCCTGTCAAACACGGCAATCTTATGATATACCCCCTCCTTCTCCCTTCTATCTTCCTCACGCTCAAACCAACCCTGTTGACCTTGACTCCCTTTCCCACCTTCTTTAGTATATTATGCATGAATATGCTTTGATTTACTTTCACCTATTCCATTTTTGTTATATTGTAATAAAAATTGTAGTATTATGCTTCAATTTCGCTTTTTACCTCTGAGCCTTGTTTGTGTTGCTGATGGAAACACCGGGCCCAAAGAGCTATATTTATCTATATTTTCGTTTAGTTTGTTTGGAACGTATAGCGTTATTAACCTCTATATTCATGCCGCTGTTCTTGTTTGTTTTTGTTAGTGCGCCCAGCCTCGGTGGTCTGGTGGCTAAGGTACTCGGCGGCTGACCCGCAGGTCGTGGGATCCAATCCCGGCTGTGGCGGCTGCATTTCCGATGGAGGCGGAAATGGTGTAGGCCCATGTACTCAGATGTGAGTGCACATTAAAGAGCTCCAGGTGGTCGAAATTTCCGGAGCCCTCCACTACGGCGTCTCTCATAATCATATGGTGGTTTTCGGACGTTAAACCCCGCAAACCAATCAATCAATCAATCAATCAATTTTTGTTGTTGCAATGTTCATTTGCAACATATTGAAAATTCGGCTTCAGATTCGCTGTGTAGTGTACTAGTTTCTCAAAATTCAGTGTTCGTTCAGGTGGGCAAGTGTGTATCGACTCTGGTTTTTTTTAGATTGCAATATACATTCAGCGCGTTTTAAAGAAGATTAGCTTTGCAGTTTTCGTGATGGATTTCGCTTCAAGTGTTCGGTCATTATGCGAAGTGAGACTTCGTTCTCCTATTATACCGATGTTGTGAATATTGCCACGTTTCATTTCTCAAGTTTTGTTATCGTCCCAAAACACTACACAATTCTCAGTGCAAACCGCGCCTGCAGTTCTCGTGAAGCTTCTGATCTGTAGTAGATCATTTCGATAACATCACGCCTACTCTGCAAACTGTTGATTGATATGTGGGGTTTTTAACGTCCCAAAACCACTATATGATTATGAGAGACGCCGTAGTGGAGGGCTCCGGAAATTTAGACCACCTGGGGTTCTTTAACGTGCACCCAAATCTGAGTACACGGGCCTACAACATTTCCGCCTCCATCGGAAATGCAGCCGCCGCAGCCGGGATTCGAACCCGCTGCCCTGCGGGTCAGCAGCCGAGTACCTTAGCCACTAGACCACCGCGGCGGGGCTACTCTGCAAACTGTACAGATTATTCTGGAACCTACGCGACCGCCAGCGATAACGCTAGAACATTCCACGGCAAGAGTATGAATGCCGACGTGCTTCGCCGCTTGTCAGTAGTTGATCGACAGCCAACGCTCGTTCGTCGCTATCAGTCCAAGACTGCTACTGTCATCGGCCTTTCCGTTTACCGGGCACAGGTTCGCCCAAATAACACTTAAATTCCAACGCAACGTCTCCAGTCTTCAGCCACGTCACGACCCCGTGACATCTGGTGGAGGTGCTGCTTCTTTGATGTTCCGGACGCCTCCTTCAAGCCGTGACCCCAGCCCAAGCGGCAAAGAAGACACGGACGCTAAACCTGAACAGCAAACAAGCCGCAGTTAGAGGGGACTACAACCAGAGTATGGGCCCCTTCCTGAAGCAGCGAGGCAGACCCGGATCCCGACATCAACTACTGCAACCATGACCGCCCCCTTGCAGCCTGCACCACTCCTGCTTCGGCAACCCAAAGAGCAGCGAAACTTTCCGCGGTTCGCCACTAGAAGACCCGGAAAGCTGGATCGAAAGGTTCGACCGCGTCACCGCCTCAATGACTGGACAGACGATGACAAGCTCCGGCATGTGTATCTCGCCTTAGAAGATGCTGCTCGGAGCTGGTTCGAGAATCAAGAGCGAAGCCTTACAATCTGGTACGTCTTTCGCGCCAAGTTCCTCACCACTTTCGCAAGTGTGATTCGCAAGGAGAAGGCTGCAGCTCTTCTCGAAACCCGCATACAGATGCCAAATAAGAACGTGGCGCTGTTTACGGAAGGTATGATTAAACTCTTCCGCCACGCTGACTCCGACATGTCCGAGGAGAAGAAGGTTCATTTGCTCATGCGAGGAGTAAAGCAGGAACTCTTCGCCGGGCTGATCAGAAACCACCAAAGACGGTCGCCGAATTCATTTCAGAAGCATCTACGATAGAGAAGACGCACGCGACAGATGCGCACGCGGCAACATAACCGTAGCTTTTCGCCTACAAGCTACGCAGGCCTTCAAGCGCTAAAAACCACTGACTTGCGTGAGACAAGCCGAGCGATCGTGCAAGAGGAGCTGCAAAAATTACTTCCTTCAGCACAGCCTCACGTAACATCCATCGCGGACGTCGTGCACCAGGAGATCCAGCAAGTCGCTGGGCGTTTCTCAGTCTCAAGAGCCTCAGCTGCAAGCCATGAGCTATGCTGCTGCAGCCCTCTGCCACGCCCCTCCTCCACGCGCAAGGCAAAACGCTGCCCCATCGCACTTCCGTTACCAGACGCCACCGCCGCCAACACCCCCGCCGACGTCCTACCATTCGTCAGCGGCCCAGCGCAGTGCGCCGAGGAAGACCGACGTCTGGCGCACACCTGACTGCCGCCGCCTCTGCTACCACTGCGGCGAGGCCGGACACATATACCGCCGTTGCCAGTTACCGACAGATGGGACTGCGTGACTTCGCCGTCAATGCACCACGTCCACAGCCAAGAGAATGGCCACGTGACATCGCCGACTACCTGACAGGAACTCAGTTGGACCCCACGAAGCCCTTACCGTTCGCCGCCGCACGTAACCGCACCACCGGCAGTACTCTGGCCCAACGCGGGGCCGGTCTCTTAGCCCGTATCCGGGAACTAAGGGCAGCAAACCGATGGAGGTGCGGTTGCTGTGCGACGAACTACCGAAGATCCTCCGACGCCGCCGCGACGGAGGCTTTCCGAAGACAACGCCAACCAGGCAAAGCCCTGACGGTGAAACCTCACTTATCGAAGGTAACCTGACGGACGCAACATGGAAGCAGCGGAACAAGCCGACGCAGCCTTGACCAGACGCCACACCCCTAACTGTAATGGGAGACGCCGAACTAGTGACCTCGACGTTCTTATCAACGGCCACAGCGTGACTGCTCTCGTCGATACTGGAGCCGACTACTCCGTCATCAGTGGGTCGTTCGCCACGAAGTTTTAAAAAAAGTTAGAGCAGCTTGGAAGGCCCTGAAATCCGCACAGCCGGAGGTCATCCCGTAACGCCTGCAGGCATATGCACAGCGAGAGTCACCATTAACGGCCGTATTTATCCTACAGACTTCGTAGTCCTACAACGTTGCTCGAGAGATGTCATCCTTGGCATAGAATTCGCATGCCTCCATGGTGCTGTCATCAACCTAAAAACAATGTCGATAACGTTATCCACAGAAGAAGCACTACCACCGCGCACGCCGTCAGAAAACCATGCCTTGAATGTGCTGGAAGAACAAGTCACCATTCCGCCTCGCTCAAGCGTCATTATTTCAGTCGGCGCTCCTAAATCACCTGACTTGGAAGGCGTCGTTGAAGGCAGTCAGCATCTGTTGGTCACCCGAAATATTTGCGTCGCAAAAGGAATTGCAGAGCTGCGGGGAGGCAAAGCCAATGGTTATGCTCACGAATTTCAGCAATGAGTACAAACATGTGAACAAAGGAACGACGGTCGCATATATCGAAGAAATTGTCGAAGCCACCAGTGCTTTCGCCCTCGCCGATTCTGCGGAACCTGCTCAGAGGAACCAAGCCCCTCCCATAGCTTTCGATATCAATCCCAGACTTTCAAACCACAAGCAAGAACAGCTCAAGTTCCCTGATCCTGCAATACGAAGATTGCTTTTCGTCGTCATCTAAAATTCGGCAGACCCCAATCACGAAACATCGCTTCATAACCGAAGAAAATGCCAGACCACTCCTTCAGAGTCCATACAGGGTTTCGATGCGAGAACGTGAGGCCATGAAGGGACAATTGATG
>WOVY01000416.1:0-77296 GCA_013436015.1 Rhipicephalus annulatus | reverse complement strand
TATCTCTGTACCTTTAATCCTATCCTTTTGATCCCTCCTTATCCCCATCCCTCATGAGCTACTGTTGAGGTGTCGCACTCTGATGCAGACAGTTGTGGGGCTCAGTTTTTCTATTTTTTTCTTTTTTAGAATCACATAAAAACTGAAAAGTTGAACAGTTCAAACGTAGTAATGCAGTGCGCATCGTTTTTATCGATTCGATTGCGTTGTTCGTATGCACTGACCTGCGCCTCGCTTTGTTGTGGCACCGCCTTTACTCCGCAGGTGCGCAGCGTGGCGTGCCGGCGGCCGCCCTTGTTGCCGCAGTTTGCCCGCGAGCTCTCAGTGTGTTTTCCGGTTCCTGCTGTTGCGTTTCTGCAAAACGTGTGCACGCGGGGTGCATTACAGGAACAACCCGCAATCCTTATCTTTCCGTTTTTTTTTTTTTGCGCTCTTTCTGCCTAGAGTAAACACTTGCTCAGCACGCTGGGTGTACAAGGTGCTTCTAACGAGGAGAAGAAAGGAGACAAATGAAACGAGGTTGTTCAAGTGTGGCCTGTTTGAGCGCTCCTGCCGCCACGCTTTGCTATATTCACTGGGATGTTTGCATTGCAGTCTGATTGTTCTGTTTTTTTTGTTCTTGTTCGTACTTAATAGGAGAAGCGCACGACTGGTTCAGTGTCCCTAACTATATGCAGATGGAACGCTGTTGAAGTTGCAAGGCTCTGCCGGCACGACCTCAATTCAGTTCATTAAGAAATAGAGCAACGTATAAGCTGAACTAGTCGAAGGAATGAGTCCAGATAATTATTTCAACGCTTCACATTTGAACGTTTGGATGGTGGAGTACGAGATGCATATTCCAGCACGAACTTAATGCTTCCGGTTGATGAAAGCAGCGCTCTTGTGGATGCTTTGAGGTAGATCAATAAATTCAGCTGCAAGACAAAAATCAATATAACTGATTACCGGAAAAGCTACCGAGTGGTAACTTGTCTTCATACGCAAAACAGTGGAAGCTATAGTTTGACGCAGAAACTATCTTAATCTCAGTTAAGATAGATTGTGCCTTTGAATGAAGTTTGCCCATGTTCGAAATCTCTCGTACGTGACCAATAATCGCTGATAGTTTACCACTTCTAATCTGTGCGCACGTTCTTATTAGCTGACTTGGTCGTTTGCACTGCATTTGCTTATCTGCAGCATGATTCGCCACCTGTCGTTTTCTCCTCCCTCCCTCTCACTTTCTAAATAAATAAATAAATAAATAAATAAATAAATAAATAAATAAATAAATAAATAAATAAATAAATAAATAAATAAATGTACAAGGTATATGCTTTTCAGAATCTGTTTATTTGTCAATGTTTCGATAGGAGAATGATCCTCTTCATCTTTATACAGCAATAATCAGTTCGTTATCTCGATTGCAACGCAATATCGGTACTTAGGCATTATACTTATGCGTATACTCTATCGTAGTTTGACCACATTAAAGCAATTTCTGCCAACGCCTCTAGGTCACTTGGTTTATTAAGACGTAATTAGAAAGCTGCACCTTCAAGCATTCGCAAATTATCATACTTAACCCTGGTTCGCCCACAACTAGAATATGCCTGTTCGATCTGGTCTCCCCATCAAAATACTTAATTGACACATTGAAAAAAATCCAGAATAGGGCAAGCTGCTTGATCACCAATAACTACAGTCCCCATTTCAGTATATCGTATATAAAACGACCACTTTAACTTCCACTCTTGAACATCTGTCGTGAGATTGCCTTGATTTCATTCTTTCATAAAATCACCCAGTCCTCCCGAATCACCGTTACTGCTCTGCACAAACTATATCTCACCTCACGTACGTTTGCAATCAAATCAGCTATTCCAGTATATACGGCTATACAAACGCGTTTAACAAGTCGGCACTCCCACGTGCCATTATTCTCTGGAATAGTTTGCCTGATTACATCGCTGCCGAGACAAATCATGAAACATTCCGTCATATGTTATCGATCTACTTCCTAAAATTCATCGAGTAGATGCCTTCCCGCAGCGCAAGGATGAATATTGAAAAATTTTTCACCCTACACCATCATCAAAGCACATCTCTCGTGTGCTACGTCAGATGAGCTATTTCTGACTGGCAGTTATCCCACCTATCACCTTTTTTTTTGTCCTCGCACAGTGATTTCACTGCGCTGTATTGCCACTACGAAATGTATTGTTTTTTATCTTCATCGCACATGACATTAGGTTTTTATTTTGGAAAACATAAACTCGTTTTAAGATTGTTGCAGCTGTGACATGTAACCGCTCCCTTCTTGTGCTCAATAAACGCACACTTTCGCTTACTGTTTGCATGCGTGCGTCATCTTTACATGTATATACTTATCTATAATGCTTTCTGTTTATTGTAGTGCAATTGTATCTTTTTCACGTATTTTTGTCAACTCTATAAGTATATGTACATGTATCTAGTGTACCTCACCCCTTACTCAATTCCCCCATCAATGGGGCATGTAAGGTACCTTGAAATAAAATAAATAAATAAAAGGGTTGAAGACCGGTCTGGTCTCCAATAAAAACATTGGTAAACAACTTTTTAAAAATGTATTCAGTTTAGGGGCGCACCTCCTGCTGGTGTGGGTCTGTCTTTCCTCCGTTGTTGTTGTACGTAGCATCAACAAGTTGTTGTACGTAGCATGGCACTACCCGCCCTCGAGCGGATATGTGCAATACGGGATGCGAGATGGCGGTACTTGGAGTGTTCACTAGAGTGTTCACAGAACACTCCAACTCTTGGAGTGTTCATTCCGTCCGCAGACGTACGGACGGATGAACGCACGAACGGAAAGACAGACGGATGGATGGCCAGACGCACGGACGGACGCATGGACGGTCGCGCGGACGGACAGAATCAGGAACGAACAGACGGACGGAAGCACGGACGGGCTGACGGACGCTTCGCCCCACTCCTCACTCATCATTCACTCTGTGATATATATATATATATATATATATATATATATATATATATATATATATATATATATATATATATATATATATATATATATATATATATATATATATATATATATATATATATATATATATAATCAGAAAGAGACAGCGAGACAATGTGCTCATCATTAGTCACCCCCTGCAGAAAAGGGGCTCAGCCTACAATCAAGGAGAGGAATATTCATGCGCGTAAGATTGGCCGTATCGAAGTAATCGAGAATGCCTACTGCAAACATAGCTATGCAGTGCCCACCACGCTATGATTTCTCCTTTTGCTAATTGCCAACGTACCCTCTATACACGTCCGTGAGGTGCGACGTGCATCTTCACTGCTGCAGACTTTGCAACGTGTCGGTAGCTTTAAATCACGCACTGCATGTGCGATTACCACGCCTTGTTGTCTGGTACGATCTTATGATTCTGCCACGCAATACTGTGCATGGGTTACAGAGACTTTTCCCACTTTATAACATTCTGATATAACCCCACCACGGTGGTCTTGTTATAATAGAGTACACGGCTGCTGACCCACAGATTGCGAGATCGAATCCCGGCTGCAGCGGCTGCATTTTCGTTGGTGGAGAAAATGCTGCAGGCCCGTGTGCTCAGATTTGGGCACACGTTAAAGAACCCCAGGTGGTCAAAATTTCCGGAGTACTCCACTGCGGCGTCTCTCATAATCATATGGTGTTTTTGGGGTGGTAAATTCCACATATCAACATTCTAATATAACTTTTTAAACAGAACTGCTTCAAGGCCAGGTGTTGCTGCGTAGTACTATAGAAAACATACCCGCACGTCAGATGCTTGCGTTAATTTATCGCGTGGATCGAATATGTTTTATTATGTATATGTTTGCATCTATCTCAAATTGTTGCTGACGTACAACGCCGATTTTGTGCTCAAAACTATGCAGACAACGACGCCACAATTTTTATGAAACGATCACTTTAACGCTAACGCGTTAAAACAGACTACCCTGTGTTGCATAACACCAGAATGATCATCAGAATGAATATAAAATTCTGCTCAATATTTGTGGTATTACGCAAATAAATGAAAAACATGCATTATTCCACATTAAATTGACGGCTGAACTTGCGGAACTTCTCTCGTATCGTAAAGAAGAAGTACAGGACCATCGCAACAGTTAAACCGAGATTACATTCGCCATCGACGAAGCGGGATCAGCACGTCGGTTGCTCCTCGTTGTCGAGTGAACGGACGGGTGGAGAAAACGAATCACCGAACAAAGAGAGAAATGTCGATTGAAGCGCAACGAAAAAGGGGAAATAAATCGAAGACGTACTGAGACGTGGCGGACGTCATCGTTTTGGGCGTGCCTGGCGGGCAGCTGGACCAGAGCGACGGCCCACACAGCCCGATGCAGCAGGTCGCCTTTCTCGTCGGACAACTGAGGCGAAACTTCTCGCTTATTCTCCCTCCTTTTCTTTTTGTTTCGTTTCTTTACCGAAACTACGCAGAGAACCACTTGCCCTGAAAGAACCCTTTCCACGCCGTCGCGCTTGCTTTTTCGAGGATCTCTCCCGCCGTGGCCATCATTCTTGGCTGCAACGCCGCACCAAGAGCTGCACAGTTTTCCGGACATTGTGTGAACGATGACCGCTGGTGGAGATTTTTTTTTCCTGGCTTTGCGTCGGCCGGTTTCTCGTCCTTCTCATGCCTTCTTCGTTGTTGTATTCAAGTGTTCTGCACTTCATCTTTATCCCGGTACCCGATGTGTCAGTCGCCCACATTATTTTGTTTGCTTTTAGAAGTTGGACGGCCTGTCGAGACCTTCTTACCATCAACCGCTTGGCGAAGCGTGTGCGCTTCTACTACGTTCGCTTCTATCTGATGTGCCACATTTCGTACTTATTCATTTATTTACTAACTGAGTTGCGATCATTGAAAAATAGAGGATTTATAGAGAAGAACAACGAACATAGTATAAGATGTGCAACCACTGCTCTAACTTTCTTAAGTGCTTGCGAAGCTCACTGTCACTTTTGGCCCCGTCGCTCTTACTTGATACACGTGAAAAGAGAAAGAGGGAGTCCAATAGACCGGAAACCGAGTTCAAGTTTTCTATACTGCACTAATGTGGAGAATTCATTTAGATAAATATTTGAGGTGGTTACGGGCCAAATATCTTAAAGTGGTATTTAACCATGCCATGAGCGTGAACTTAGGAATAATATTGACAACATGGGCTTCTTTAACGTGTATCTATAGGTTTAGGTTCGTCTTCGTGTCACTAGTACCTTCATTTAGGGAGGCAATCGCCAGGCTAATTCCAAGGGCTGACGTTTCGCCCCCCCCCCCTCTATCCGAGATGCACCACGAAAGCGCGGACAATTTAGTGTTCAGTCGTTTCGGTGCATCGGCAAGTGCCGGCTGTGGCCAAAAGAGGCAGAGCCGAGAGGCGATAACAAAACAAAAATATATTCTGAGATAAGGCAGTGCAAACAACACACGAATGTACACGCTCAGCGGTTATCAAATACGGTAAGACACCACTCCAATATTTGCAAAACAATGGACACAAACTACGACACGCGCTACAATGCAATCTCATGCGCTAACTAAGAAAGTCACTGATAGACTAAAATGTTCGTCAAACGTATTCAGTCCAAGGATCTTGGAACAGAGCTTGAATGCTTCTCTTCAAGGAATCACTCACTGAAAGTCCAGCGGTGGTTGCCATTCCAATGCGTCCAAAGTTTTTTCTTTTTTTCCAGAACACTCTCGCGTCGTCAAATGACTGCACTTCAATAACAAACACTTCTTCACCGGCAACACATCGGTTACTCACGTGCTGCTACGGCAGGTCACGTCTTCGTCTACTGGCGGAAAACCTTTGTCACTTCGTCCTTTCAGAATAAGGCTTACTTACAAGTTTCGGCGTTTCGTCGGCGCGCCGCACAGGCAAAGCTGGGGGAAGGGCAGGACCTTTTTCGTATCGTAACGCAACTCAGCAGCATCACGCCCCATCCAGAGATGTTTCTGGATTTCGCTGCGTGTTACATACGAGGAGGTTGGTCAATGTGGCGGCAGTGCTTTCGAGGGGCAGAGAAGGCGCACGCGCGGCCTCTTTTGATGTTTGTTTCTCCGTTGCACCAGCTTCTGTCGCACCTTCCCGGCGCCTCGTTTTCACGTGGTCGATATAATTCGGCGCCGCGCGCTTGGTTTAGCGCTCGTTTGTGACACTACGCATTCACATTTCGTCTTGTTTAAAATAAGTCCACCACGACGGGTGGAATCAAATCTTCTTCGAGCTAAGCAGTGGCGCCCCTTAGGTGTTCAGCTGTAATGACAGGTCACACAATCAGTAGACAATTGGTTGACAAAAGACAGCAAGAAATAAATAATGAAAACAACAGAAACAAGCAAACAAGCACAGAACAGACATGAACACACAGCCAGGATATTTCTCTTGTCAGATACAACTTAAAACGTTGGAGAGGCTCCGTTCGCATGATGAAAGCGTGGCAGCCGATCACCTCCGTGATTAAAAGAATATTCCGACTCATGCCCTCTGCAGTGTTTCCTGGCGGCAGAGTCACCAGCCATGTGGCTAGTGACGTCAGCCGGACGAGCCCGCCCGTTGGTTCAGGCTAGTGTGCATCCGCCTTTGAGATGAACCGCCACTGACTTCTAAAATTGTGTCCGACCATACTATACTGGCGTTAATTGTTCACACATGTCGTAAGATTGCAAAAACCAAGTGCAAGGTTATGGTACATCTATAGGTTTGCTTCTGCTTCGGATATTATAGGTGATGAAAGATGCACCACACTCACTTTTAGGGGCGAAGCTCCTTATGGCGTGGCTTGGGCGTCCCTCGTATGTAACCACCAGTGGCACATACCCGAAATAGGTATAACACTTGACCTCCAAGGTGGTGCCAGTGAGAGATTTCTTCTGTGCGTTGTTTAACAATAAAAAATAGTGCTCAATGTACATGCCAATGGCTGCTAATGGGGAATGAGAGACATGAGCATTCGGCTTTTAGTCAACGCACACGCTGCGATCCCCATTAGCAGCCATTGGCATGTACATTGAGCACTATCGGACAAGAAAGGGATGCTACATTATACTCGCTGGGTGTAACCTCCTTAGCTTTAGAAAGGTTTAGCGAGCGTTGAGCCGCAGTGCCATGAATACAATGAACTTGTATATACCATGAATGAACTCAAGGTGGTTAAAAATGAGAAGTAGATACGAAGCGCAAGCTGTAAGAAAGTAAAAGCCGAATTCTCCTGTCTCTCATTTCTCATTAGCAGCCATTGGCATGTAAATTGAGCCCTATCTGACAGGGAAAGGTTGCTACGTTATACTCGCTGGGCGTAACCTCCTTGGTTTTCGAAAGGTTTAGCGAGCGTTTCGTCGCAGTGCCATGAATACAGTGAACTAGAATATACCATGAACTCGAGGTGTTTAAAGGTGGGAAGTGGACCCGAAGCGCAAGCCGTAAGAAAGTGTGCGTGTGCCACCTCTCGTTTAGTCCTTGGAATGTCCGCTGGATGGCGGTGCTTCTATATGGGGAATATATGATAAAAAGATGCGAGATGGTGGGACTTGGAGTGTTGAATAGATGAACGAACGGACACACAAACAGATGCATGGATGGACGCATGAACGGGCGCAGGGGCGGATGCATGAAAGAACGCAGGGACGGGCGCACAAACAGACGCATGGACGGTCACACAGACGGACGCATGGACGGACGAATGCTTCGCCCCACCCTCCATCATTCACTCCGTGGATATGCTGCCATTTTTTTACAACAAGGCACAGTGCAGAGCTTAGAAACCAGTTTGTATACGTGTTAGGGTTCACCAAATGGTGCAAGTTTTCTTTCACGTCAGCGTCTACACGCAACTGAACACCACGTTTTTTTTTTTGCGCAGTACTTAACGACTTAGTAGTGAACATAAACTTACATAACAAAATAGAAAAGCACAGAGCAAGCCAAATATGGAACGAACAATCGACGAAGCCAAGCAGAAGAAGCGACCGGGCACGTCGAGCCGCGAAATTGTGTATGCTCTCGCAATATTCGAAGAACCACGTATTCATGATTAACAGACCCCGCGTGCCCATCTACCCCCTCTGTTTTACTCGAACCTGCAGTTTCCGCTTGTGTCACCTCCTTTCGCATGCAGTTTGTTCTGTGTTCCCCAGCAATTTCGGGAACAGCCAGGGTCCATCGAGCGAACCACCCAAAACTGTGTTGCCCAGTCGGTGCCATCACACACAGTTCCCATCCTCTCACCTGTACGCTTCGAAAGTCACGGCGTGGACCCGCTACGCTCACTGGTCGTCACGGGCTGTCGCCACACGCTGACGTCTCTCGTACCGTCCTTGAGCCGTGCAAATCAGAGCGCGAAAAAGCGCCATACGACGACTTTGTTCTTCACGTTTTGTTTTTTTCTACTCTCCCATCGGCGATGTCTGACGGTCGCACGGGTCGGTTCTGACCGCCCCCTCTCTTTGCCTAAACTTTGTTTCAGCTACGCGCAAACCCTGTGGGCTAATGTTGACCACCTTGATTCGTATTAAAAGGGAAGTAAACAGGCTCCATTTTTTGTACATTTCTCAAACAAGCTCACTGATTCATGAATACAGCCGTGGTCATCACATTTTATGAATGTCGAAGTAATGTGGCTAGCAGGCACCCAACTAAGAAATATAATTTTGGCGCCCGTCCCCAGCACCTGTCCGATCCCCCTCGCACGTGAAGTGATGTAAAGTAGCTCATGGGCAACTTCACGTAGCACTGACTTTGTACATTGGTCTTCTGCTCTGCGAGACGCCTCTAGGGGGACCCTATAGCACCGCTCTGACACGAGCGAAACGTGGACAGAGCCTTGCTCGGTCGTTCATTGCATGCCGATGACGTAGTCGTTGACGTCGTGTTACGTTTCCGATTGGCGTAGTCACAAAAACGTATACAGTGCCTCGATGACGTCGTCGTCCGTGATGGTCGAGGAAAGACATCGAGACACTCTGACGACAACGGGCGAAGCTATACCTTTCTTCGCTGCTGTAAAGAAAGGCTGAGTGAGGAATCAAAACAAAACGAAGAAGGTTTTCTTATGACAGCACTCGTTCGGAAACTTCTTGCGGCAGCATGGTCACATCGTACAAGTGCGGTGTTATTGCTTCATCACATATTCTCACAACTGGCCCTCTATAGTGTGCTCTAGCATGCTTTCAGGCGTTATCTCCTCCTTAACGGAGGCAGCAATCATGTGCCACTCCCCACCCCCTCGTGACGGAGGATCCTAGATGATTCATTAAAAAAAAGTTTACATTTACTCCCAGAAAATCAAGGACTAACGGCGCACCATTGTGAGAAGCACGTCATCGATTCTGGTTCATTTTTGCACCCAAAGTTTTTTTTATGGACTCGACCATCAGTTTGGGATGTAGAGGTGGACGGGCTGCGGTAAGTCATGCAATCTCGACCCTTCCCCTCTGCCCGTCCCGTGATGGAGAACCGCGCGCCCACTTATGTCTTGAAAAGGCTTGATGTAGCCTGTCTCTTTCTGAAGGAAAAGAAATCCTGGAAGCTCCACCTCGCAGCTCATATGTACAGAATGCCATACAAGACCTTCTGTACTGCTCGAAAGCAACTGATTTAAGCGCTTATTTGTCGCCACACGGCCCTATGCACGTGCATTGGGAATAATCTAGACCACGGTTTCTCGAAGTCGGTTCCTCGGGGCTCCGCGAGCCACTGACAAAAATATTTCGTGGTTGCGCATTCGCACTCACTTTTATGGCGCATAAGAGGTGTGATCGATCTGAGGAACCTCTATTACTCACGCTCGTGTTCAATAAGCACATCTCGGTACATAACAGAAACGTATCAGCTGAGCAGTGCGCAGGAAATATCGCAGGCGACTTGTAGTCAGTCAGAGTCCGAAAGCGGGCCATGTGGTTAGGCTGTTGCGCCTGAATCTCTGAGGTCTTATATTACTCCCCTTGCCTCCCCCCTGTAAATTTATCGCATTCGAAGATAGGTGCTGAAGATGAGGCAGCGGATATGCTACAGCGATTTGCAATAAGATATGCCTGTGAGCCGTCGTACTGGAAAATACCCTAACTGAAAAATGAGCATAGGAATCAACTGAATCCAGAGGATGACATGCGCCTGATCCCGAGTGTCACTGAGCCTCACAAGGATTTGTTGATGCGAGGAAGGTGAGTTCGATTGTATGTCAGTGAATAAATGTTTCATACAGCTTTGGTTTTGAATTTATTGCATGTTAGTGTAGCATAAACCAAACGTAAAATGTTTGCATAAAAACAAAGAAGGGGGAGGGGGGAGGGGTCTTTGATACTTGGTGGAGCTCAGCAAGGTTCCCTGGCACCAACATGCTTGAGAACCACTGATCCAGACTCATGCTTTCTCCCTCTTTCTCTCTTTCTCAGGGGAACTCGTTCTCAGGAATTGATAATCACGTGCAATGAATGACAAATTCTAAAAATGTAAAGGTGTGATACTGTTAGAATCAGCTCTGACTGATTGATATTTGGGGTTTAACGTGTCAAAACCACCATATGATTATGAGAGACGCCGTAGTGGAGGCCTCTGGAAATTTGGACCACCTGGGGTTCTTTAACATGCACCCAAATTTGAGCACACGGGCCAGAATCAGCTCTATCTACCGTTAAGGGACAGTTCAGTATGTGAATAAATAAACGACTGTCATTATCTCACTGGTAGCGTTTCCCTCGCAACTGACTCAGCTCATCCGAACACCAAGCGGTGTTATTTTCCCCACTATATAGTTACCAAGAAAAGCATGTTTTTGCCGTAAATGTTTTTTTCAGTTTAGTTCAGTTTATTATTCATTGGCTCTCACTTTGATTTTTGCGTGTCGTGGCATACGGTAATTTTTCGCGTATCGATTACAATAAGAGAAAGACCAGGCTAGCCTAGAAAAAATAAGAAACGAGCTGACTCATTTACGGTAATCGAGCAACAAACCTATTTTCCCGCACATGCAGACCTGGGCACGAAAAACGGGGCACGCTATGTCGCCCCATTAAATAAAAGCGGAGCAGGCACGCTAGCAGCGTTAATTTATGTAGATCACGTTGTACATAACGCTGCAGTTGGACCACTAAGTGTTGATGACGAGGAGTTTACGAAACCTAACAAATATAGCTGCTGAGAAAGCTGTAACCTGTGTCCCGTGGCAGAGAGCGTCCAACTTCATTACAGTCCAGCGTGCCGACGCTTAAATTATCCTGCGCCACCCGCCTACTTCCGCGTGCGGACCAGCAGGCCTCTGCCCCGTCCCATGACACTTGCCACGCAGTAAACGCTACCGAGCAAGGACGAAAATGCAGTAAATCTGTTTTCTTCACTGCATGGTCAAAGAAAAAGAATAATCGTGTGCATGGCGAAGCTGACGCGACCAAAGGTGACAGCAAGGAATTTGCTGCTGCAGGGTATAAACAGACAGGCTAACAAACACCACCACCATACTAAGCGGAGACTGACATGCAGGTTTTTGAATAATAAAATGGGTAATGAAGTATTTGTTGACGCCAATGTTCCAAAAATATTGTCGAAGGTTTTTACGTTAAAACTGCCCTCCGTATTGGCCTGGTGTGCGACCGATGGCGGCGCTGCGAACCACGCTTGCATGACGTAAGTTCTAGAATTGGCGTGCTTTCTCTAGGCGCGGCGTCATATTGAAACCGTCCTGGTAAAACTCGGCAAAGAAGCAGTTAAATTGGTTATCTTGTGTGTGGTGGCTACCGACGTTGTTCTAAAAACCATGAGTGTCAGCTTTTAACGCTCGTTTTAGAAGCACAACGCTTTGTTTTTTAAAACTGCGGCTGCTTGTCTCCGTGGCAAGTGATGCATAATTGTGGAATACTGCCCTGTGCCTCTGTATGATCCCCCACCCATGAAAAGGGCGTTAAATTTTACAACTATCCATTGGACCTGACGCTGAGGAGAAATTGTATTGCCAAACTATAGGGAAAGCGCCACACGTCTTCATCAACTGCATACATGCAGCAAACACTTCGCCGACAGTGTCGTTTGCTATGTATACCCGCCTTACGCTCCACTTTTCGGTAAGGTTTCAACCATGTTTCAGCGCCTTGATTGATTGGGTAGGTTTTGGGACGGCACTTTGCCGGGTGGAAGTCACCTACGCTTTAGCCTGTGCGGGGGAAAGGGAGCCGACGACGCGGCCTCCGAATCGTGTCGGGTAAGCGCACCTCGTCAGCTCACCTGACATGTGATATTATGCATCTTTATTTGGTTGGGTTACACACACACACACACACACACACACACACACACACAACACACACACACACACACACACACACACACACACACACACCACAGCACGCACCACACACACACATACACACACACACCACAGTACGCACCACACACACACACATTCTCATACCAAATTAACTGCCCTGTGTGGTATTATTATGAACTACTTCAAAATGCCGCTCTCACTGAGCAAACAAGGCGGACCTTGCCCCCTTCCCGAGTCGCACCAGCACTATACCCCTCAGGACTTATCTTACTGCAACGGAACACGGGCGTAGTATTGTGCTTTGCCGACGCCTATAAGTGCAACTCAAGCACGATTATCTCAAACTTGGTAATTTGATGCTGCTTCGTATTTCTATGATGGTCGATTGGCTGCCGAAGCAGCATTTTAAACAGCTGCTCTGCAGTAAATATCTCATCTGTTGATTGCGAGTGCCAGAGTGGTCGAAATAAGCGATTCTCACATATATCCTCGTGTTCCCTGTCACTATCATTGCACGATAGAAAAAAAAATATCCTAAGGAAAAATAGCAGGCGTGCCCTTCTTTTTAGAATTTTTGTGAAAGATAACGTTCCTTTCACGGGCCGACCAAATGCACCGAGGCACGGAGCAGTTCCTCACCATTGCGTACAACTCGATCGCCACGTGGAAGTTGTGCTGAAGGTTCGCAAGTCCACGTGTTTTCATGACCAGAGCCGCGATGGTGATTCCTTCTCCATTGACGGCATCGGCTGCGCACATTCAACAACGTGGCCTGCGTTGTATACAACACAGCGCCGCCGACGAGACACCTCGATGCTTCGCTTGCGGTATCTACACGCTTGTAGATGCTGAAGAAAGGCCAGCCATTGAGATTTCAATTTCGAAACACCCACACGGCGGAAACTGCAGATGACAAGCGAGATCATGGATAGTTTCCCTTTTATATGACCAGCAATGTGGTTGGCGGCATCGGCATGCTTATCAGACATCTGGGTGGTTTCTTGGCTTTGTCGGTTTGGCTGCAGCTAAAACAAGTTCATAATTGCACTCAAAAACATTCGTTGTGGGCGTTAGTCGACCCTCGTGAGGCTGTTCCTTCGACATAGTTCCCGCCCGAAGTAGGCGATCTGTGCACAGAAGCAGCGGCTGCTGCAGCGCGGTTGAGAGTGGAGTCCACAAACTGACGTCACACGCGAGAGAGCGCCACTCCAAGATCTTGAGGCCAAACAGCTCGCACGTGTGTGTGTGTGTGTGTGTGTGTGTGTGTGTGTGTGTGTGTGTGTACTAACCGATAAATCAATACAGCAAACTTGCGAAACAACACTGTAGTAAAGTTGGGCAGGTGGTCGGAGTTACTATAGAGTAACCAGACAAACTTAGAAACCTGAGATTAAACGTGCGAATAATTGAATAATCGCGCATTTGAAAGCATAGAATCGTAACCATCGCGTTTGCGGTCGTTTTGCGAAAATTTTCTATTAGAAGTATTTTCTATTATTTGCGAAAATTTTCTATTAGAAATAGAAGTTTTCTATTTAGAGCTATAGTTTGCGAAACATTTTAGAACCAACGGGAGCTTATACAGAACGGAGATTAAAAAAGGCGATACAAAAAAAAGATAGGTATAAAAGGTTCCCAGGCAAGAGCAAAAGAAACGGAAAGACCCATCATAGCACAAAAAGACTACGTTCATTCATTCATTCATTCATTCATTCATTCATTCATTCATTCATTCATTCATTCATTCATTGAAATACACAAGAAAGTGGCGGGAGAAGCCAATCGTAATACTTCTGAGAGCACTCGCGAGGAAAAGAGGGATGAGAAATACAAAGTAATGCAAAATATAATGAACCCTTACAACCTACATTAAGAACCTCACAGTGATTGACTAATCCCATTACATGATTGTGGGGGCAAGATGTAGAGCAGCACTGCAGTGATAAAGCGAAGAAGCATCGACTCAGTAAATTTTTTCAACACACGATGCAATAAAGCTGAACGCGTGAGATATCAGATGAATGCCTTTTGCGTGACGTAAACACTATACCAAGTCCCGTACAAGCCGTTCAATACAGTCATCTGCGTTTAAACGGTTTCTGTAATGTTTAGTACATCATCTACCAGAATTTCCCAGCTCCCAAACTTTTTGTTCGTTGTCGTATGAGCTTGATTGAGTTTACATTGATAGAATTAAACTCCACTTCGGGCACGACATAAAGCGATTGAGAGCTGTTCGAAACAACAGCGCGTGACGCCTTTATGCCCGCGTCAATTAATCATGTACCTCTGAACTTCACTGCTAGATAAAATATAAAAAAGAAGACCAATCTGGAGCAGAATGCACTGTTCTACATCATTGGAGCGCATAAGCATGACAAAAAAACTGAACCGATAATGATTAGAATGAGCCTAAACAGTGAGCCTTCTTTCGCACCCAAGCATACGAAAGGCATCGAATGACATTGTGGCCCGAAAATGTGTAGACATTTGTATTTCTTCGTTTGTATTTCAATCACTATATTCCGCGGTGAGAAGACGGGTTATATCCGCATTTCTTTTTGCTGTATGATTAATTTATTTCAGCTTTTCTTTTGGTCCATCAAATAAATGTACCTCGATGGTGAGTTGATTAATTAATTAAATAATAAATCGACCAGGTTGCTTTTTACAAACTCCTTTTCACCTGTGTATTAGGTTACACAACTTTTTTTGCTCTAAAGAGAATAACGATCACTTTCCCGCGAACAGTATAATTCGACACCATGAACCGGCAGGATTCTTTCAGGAAGCGAGGTTAATAGATAGGCGCAAGCACACAGCCGACTGTATACGCGTGGATAAGAAGGCCGAACAAACCCGAGGAGAAAAATCTCGTGAAGATGCTCCAGACGTGGATTAGTGTACGCTTCCTCGTGATTCGTCGTCTACGTGTCGTGCGGTGAAGGTTAGGGATCGTTTCAGCTAATCAGTAACGATATCCGGCAGAGTGTTAAAAAAAGAAATACCTCGCGCATTCTGTGCTATACTAATCCTTCTGGGACTAGCTCTCATTCAGGATTCACTGCGAGCCGCTATGTGAGGCATATAATGGTACTGCCCTACCTTCTGATTTTCTTTTCTGTCTTGCTGGCATTCCTAATCGCTTTAGCTGCGGTATGGTGCTAACTTGTCGAGATGGGGTTATCAACGTTTTGGCCACAGCGTTGCTCAAGAAGGATAGATTCAGAGCGGAGCATGCCCGTTGCGTTGATTACACCGCGAAATATTTTGTCACTCTTCATTTACGATCAGCCTTTCCTCGTTGCCTATGCTGCGTTGCCAAACAACGCTGCCAATGCAACTTACCGCTCGCACGAGTGCCTTCAACGAACGAAGTCTGATGGTGTACACTGACCTTCCTCACGCTGGCGCGAGTCGTGCTTGACTGGGTTGATTGAAATCGAATGGGTGAGCACTCTTCCACGGGGCGTGGTATCCATTGCGAAATGAGGTTTTTTTTTTTCTTGCAGACTGACCCATCTCTTCCGGGAAAATTACCCAACTTGGCCTTAATATTGGCGGCTCTGGTTCGCGCAGCTTGTCTTGTCTCATTCGTGGACCACACTTCAGCTGCACCTCCAGCTGCTAAACAGTACGGGCAGCTCACGCTCGCTCAAGTCATCAGAATGCCAGAGCATCACCGATTTCCTAACGCTACCGCTATTGTGTACATTTCTCAAATAAGCCACTGAAGATGACACACCTAGCACAAAAGCGACTGTGCATTTATTATCGGTCATAAATAGGAATGTCGCTCGGGAAATTTATTGTATCTTTAGCATTTCTTTATAAGTGTTTTAATATTAGTCATAAGCCAAAACATCGCTCCAGATATTTACTGAATCATCAGAATTTAATTATAAGAAACGAGCACGAAACAGCAGGCATGCGTGAGACCTCTGCGGCTGGTAGGTAAGAGCTGTACCGGGTCTTTGAACTGTGGCAATCTTCAAAAGCCATTTTAAATAGAAACCGTACCAAACCAAGAGGCTAGCCTCACCACGAAGCTAAGCTAGACTCAAACAAGAAGCTAGGCTCGTTAAGCAGAAGTGTATAAGTGTCTGACAGCTAGAATAGCATAGTCAAGCAAGGTTAAGATGGTGCAACAGAGATAGAACGGAGGTCATAGTGAGACGTCACGAAAACTATGTCGTCTAGTCACATCTGGCAGCTTGTTCGGGAACAGAGGCGACCTTCATTTCGTACAAATTTCAACTAAGCCCTATTTCTTGAAAGCATGAAAAGCCAGACGACTTGTGCACTGGCCGAAACAGACACGCACTGCGTAGACTTCTCCTAAATCTATAGATATGTCTCACTTATTGACATTACGATTACTTTCCTTTGATTGAGAAGCGCCTCTCATAAGATGTACCGGACGAGGTTGGAAAGGGCTTGATCCAAGTTCTTTCGTTAAGACACCGAATGCGTGTCAAGTTCGCTATTATCATTACTTTTCTACGTTCCTGTAAGCTTCAAAGATAGGACTCCAGCGAAAAGCTAGTTACGCCAGTATAAAAAGCACACCCT
The DNA here is from genome assembly GCA_013436015.1 of Rhipicephalus annulatus. NCBI lineage: Eukaryota > Metazoa > Arthropoda > Arachnida > Ixodida > Ixodidae > Rhipicephalus > Rhipicephalus annulatus. The sequence continues at coordinate 60,411 of WOVY01000416.1, read as the reverse complement.
TTACTCCGCTAATGAGGTTTCATACTCTGTACTGAATACATACCGGTGTTCACAGTGATTCACAGAGAAGGCGACTCGCACGCTGGACGGCTGGACGACTAATGAGGATCTGGATTCTGTTAGAGACGGGCAAGATACCTCTTGAGACGACAGCGTAAGTAAGCGCGATGAAGCGTCGAGATATTCCATCCGCTCATTGCTGAATTTTCAGTGTATTCGAATACTTGTATCAAAGAACGCGAAGAAAAATGAAGATAAAAATATTGCCGTTGTTGAACTTCCTTTAACCAAATTTTCGAGTGCATGCTCGGTTTCTTGCAGCACAGACACTGACTGCATGATAAGCGCCGTCGGTGCTCTCGACTTGAAGTCGCAGGTGCATGCTAATGCGAACGGCACAGAATATGAAGTATAATACACTCCCTGCTCGCGCACTCTTTTAGATGCGAAGTATATATATGTTATGGGCTGTATTCCAATACTCAGCGTAGAAGGCTGAATAGACGGCTAAATGGGCGGGCGGCCATCTTAAGCCCCACTCCAATTCTCACGTAGCCGGCAAAATAGAGCGCTCCGAGAAGTCCGCATCGTAGACAAATACGATGCAGGCTACTTTGCTCTCTAAACAAAATGGCGGATCAGCGAATCGCTCATATAGACCAGATCTCGCCAGAATGGTCATCTGCACACAAGCTGACCCTTTCCCAGACGCTCAATGTAGGTAACGTTTATTGTTTTTTTTTATTTTAACACGAAATAAGGCAGAAAATACAACTGTTACGTTTGTTTATTTTAGGTTTTTTTTTCTCGACGCGAGGTGGCGCATCGTCGCGTAAAAGCCGTCCAGAAAGTGTTCCAATTCTCGGACAGCATGGGCTCGGTGCTGTCTTCTAAGCAGTTTGCGTAGACTGTCGCCGTGCTGTCTAAGAATTGGAACACTGCCATGGTCGAGCTCAATACAGTGTGCAATATGAGCACCCTTATTGCGCATGCGCTTCCCATTCCCCTACTCTCCGACAGTCCCCCTCTATCCCCTCGCAACGCCGACTCAAGCAGCGTCTGCTAGCCTGCGCTCGCTCCCCCCTCTCTCTCCTCTAGACATCTCTCCCTGCGGCTTTTACACCCTCATTGCACATGTGCGTCCCCTCCTCTTCTACGCTCCCCATGTCTCACCGCGGTACGACGACGTAGGCAGCGTCTGCTAGCGAGTGTTTGTGTTTAGGTAAAGTGTTTAAGGATTTGGAGTGCATTGAAATCTACTATGGGAGAGCAAAACGCCATCTTAACCCCTTGATTGAAAAAAAAAATATGGTTGACCCCTCCGTCATAGGAATCAGTAGAACCCGAAAGTATAACGTGTTTTTACCAAATTCACAGAGGTTAACCAGGTACAACCTAGTTAACCTCCCTCACTTTCCTTTGCCTTCTTCTCTCTCTCAATCCCGACGACTAATGTCCATCATTATTGATTAAAGAGACCCTTCTGGTCGTAGACTTTTGTTTTAGCTGCAGTAAACGGGGGGAACGGAACCAGAGAAAGCGATGTGAGACAGCTAGAAGAGCGTGACTGATTGGACACCAAAATAACACTAATGCTGCCTATTCGGGGGCATATTATATTTATATTGCACACCACTGCCCGACCGGAGCAAAACAAAGCCAGCGTTATCTTCCCTTTGGCCGGCCGCGATTGGATACCGGAGCGCTCGATTCAAACGCGCTTCCATGGTTTTGCACAACATCGCAAAGGTAGGCTGTTCATTTCGCAAGCGGTGGACGTAAGTCGAGTAATCACGGCAGTGTTTCCCTCTCCGCTTTGTGAAAGTTCGTGAATCACACAAGCACTGGCTATCCGACACAACGTGGCTAACATTCCGCAACCGGTGAGGAATGGAATTTCGAGCCAAGGCAACAAATCCCCACACTGGCGAAGCCTTCCCGTGTACACGGCCTCTGTGAAACCTAGAACGGCAGTGGAGAATGCGCTCGTACACCATTAGCGGGAGCAACAAACGTGACTTTTATTGAGTCATCTCGAGGACAGCGCTCACTTTGGTGCCTCGACTCGCGGAATGTCTTCTTCGCGGAGTCAAACGAATCCAGCTGAAGCGGGAAAAATGCATGTGTGCGTCTCTGTCATTTTCTGTAATCACTCTTTCATAAAAGCCATGCAGCATTGTGAGAGCTGGTTCTCTGCTTCAACGTAATTAGCAGATTCGTTAGCACTAATGTTAAATTCCAATGGCCGATCCAGATCAAGTTTTTCTGCCCTGAGTGGAGTGATCACATTCCAATGGTAGATTGGGAGCGTGAATTGTGTGTTCCAATGGCAGATTGAGAGCAACCGCAGATCACGCATTGCACCGTGGAGCGAGAATTCCCGCTTCGCTGAAATCGGCGGATTCGACCGGAAGTACAAGTGACGTATTCTGTGCGCCCGCCTTTCATCCAATTACCGATAGATGTCCGGACGACGTTTTGTTCTTTCTCGCAACCCCTCGTGCTCCTTCGCTAGATTTCCGCTCACCAAGAGCTCCCGTCGAGACGCGCGCTTTCCAATCGTAGATTTGGCGAGAGCAATCCCGCTCGGATCTGCACGCTCCATTCGCAATCCGCTCCAGCGCTCGTGATCTGCCATTGGAACTCAACACAAGTGCTAGACTTGTTCTTTTTTTTTTGCTAACCACTCAAATGTACATTATCGTAGTAGTTTGTAGATTCTCAAATTTTGCGCAACACGTTATCTTGATGAAACTGCATGCTCGCTTGTTTGTTGCTTGCTTGATTTATTTATTTATTTATTTATTTATTTGCAATACCCTCAGAGCCAAAAGGCATTACAGAGGGGAGTGGTTGCAAAAGAAAAGACAAACATTTTTACAAATGCAGCGGCGAATCTTACATCGAGCAGAAGATCTTAATTATACAGGTTAGCTAACAGGCTTTATAGCAAACAAAAACGCGGGAATGATGAGAATTACATCAAGACAGAAAAAACGACAAGAAAATAACTAATGTACAGGAACAACACAGCATCGGGTAATACAATACTTTGTTGGCTGCAATTACACATAATTAGCTAAGACACTTTTGAAGTGAAGGTGATTTACAATGGTTGCCACTGATGCGGGAAGCCGGTTCCAGTCCTCGGAGGTGCGAGGTATGAAAGACCGAGAAAAGGTGCGAGTCCTGCAAGAAGGCAACCCGACGTTATGGGAATGATCCAGCCGGGGTGAGATATAACTAGGAGGCAAGATAAGACCGTCCCGCAGCGATGTGTGATGAAACAGCTTGTGAAACAAGTGGAGACGAAACATTTTACGACGGGATGAAAGTGAAGGTAAGTTGAGGCTAGATTTCATGGCTGTTATGCTAGCTGTCCTGTTGTAATTAGAAAGTATAAAACGAATTGAGTTATTCTGTACCATTTCAAGAGAGTGTGTTAGGTTGGCATGACTAGGATCCCATACTGCAGCAGAATATTCAAGTTTAGGTCGTATTAGTGTAGTGTAAAGAAGAAGTTTCAAGAAAGAAGGGGCCGTTGAGAAGTTGCGGCGGAGGTAACCTAACATTCGGTTAGCATTTTCAATGACGTAATTACAGTGAACAGCCCAGGTCAGATCAGTTGTTATATGCACCCCAAGGTATTTATAGTTTGTCACGGATTGAAGAGGGGTGTTATCAAGGTAATAGTTTGGAAGTTGATGGTTCGCTCTCGAAACACGTAAAAATTGGCATTTCTTATTGTTTAATTCTATGAGCCATGTTTTACACCAAAGAGAAATGGAGTTAAGATCATGTTGAAGAGAGGTAATATCGCCATCACAAGTTATCTCTCGGCAGATTACGCAGTCATCCGCAAATAAATGAATATTGGAGGTAATGCAGGACGGTAAATCATTAATGTATATAAGAAAGAGCAGTGGGCCTAGTACGGAGCCTTGTGGTACGCCGGAATGAACGGCACTTGGTTCAGAGCTTACATTATTAACTGAAACAAAATGAGAACGATTTTTTAGAAAACATTCGAGCCATGTTAGAAGCCTGGGATCTATATTAAGTTCATTTAATTTGTGCAACAGCCAGTTGTGACAGACTTTATCAAAAGCTTTGGAGAAATCTAAGAATATGCAGTCGGCAGAGCTATTTTGGTCGAGAATAATGTTTAATTTGTGTGTAAAGGCTACAAGCTGGGTTTCGCACGAGAATGTTTTTCTGAAGCCATGTTGGTGACGCGTAAAAAACGAGTTAGACTCAAGGAAGGTTGCAAGGTTAGAGTACAAAATGTGCTCCAGTATTTTGCATGGAATGCTAGTAAGTGAGATCGGTCTATAGTTTAATGGGGAATGCTTGTCACCGAACTTGTGAAATGGCACAATTTTGCCAATCTTCCATTCGATTGGTAATACGCATTCGTGAAGAGACTGTTGAAAAATTTTAGTAAGAATAATGGATGAGTAGGCACAGGTACCTTTAAGGAACTTGGTGGTAATCAGGTCACAGCCCGGGGCGGATGAAAGTTTGAGGGACTTAATTATGTTTTCTACACCAACAGAATCTATCATAATTGGGAACATGACTGGGTAGTTATAGCATATCTTAGGTGGCACAGGAACATTAATAGTGCGACAGAAATTGCCAGTGAAAGAGATGTTGAGAGATGAAGCGCACTGCTCAGGGGCTATAGCGTCTCCAGAGCCATTGATAAGGGTTATCGTTTGTTCACTACTTGGGTTTATGACGCGCCAAAACTTTTTAGGATCGTTGGATAGCATGGATGGAAGAGTGGTATTGATAAATGTGTCTTTAGCAGATTGGATGACTCTCATGTACTCAGCAGACGCTAATTCGTAGGCATTCCATCGGGCAGCGTTGTTAGAACGCTTTGCTAATCTGTATAGACGCTTCTTTTCGTTAGATAGCCGTTTAATGTGGTTATTAAACCAGGGGGCGTGTAAGTTTGTAGTGATAGAGCGGACGGGGATGTATTTGTTGGTCAGTTCATCTACCTTACGTATAAACAGATTCCAATGAGTTTGGACAGTGCGTTCATCGAAACCCTCCAGAAAAGTTTCAAGAAAATTGCACAGGTCATTGTTAATGCCTTCAAAATTTGCTTTATTATAATCGCGAATTATTTTGGTGCTCTTAAGCGGCTTCGGACGCGGGAGCTTAATGCTGAACGACAATAAAGAATGATCACTTAGGCCCGGTGCATAGGTAATGTTCGAAACAACGTCAGGACTGGTTGTTAGTACGAGGTCAACGGTATTGGCGGTTGAAAATGTTGTTCTTGTCGGTTCATGAACTACTTGAGAGAAAGAAAATACAGAGCACAGGTCCACGAATTCTTTGGCTAATGTTGATAATGGAAGTACGGTAGGTGGCTCGGTAGCCGAATTAATATTAGGAATGTTGAAAGCACCCAATAGAAATAAAGGCAGGCTAGGATAACGAGAAGAAACTGTATGTGTTATGTCATGAAGGTCATTTATGAAGTCGGAAGTGTGATCAGGGGGACGATAGCAAACGCCCACGATTATTTTCTGATAACCAAGTTCAATGATGGCCCATAAAATTTCTAAGTTGCTTGGGATATGTATACAGTGGGATTTGAGGTCTTCCGAAATTGCCAAAAGGACACCGCCCCCTTGACGGTTATTTCTGTCGCAGCGATAAATTGTGAGGTTACGAGTGGTTTGAAAAATTTCGTTGTTTTGTACCTGCGAGTGTAGCCAAGTTTCCGTTAATACGACAACATCGGCGCAAGTCGTATCTATGGCAGAAGCTAAGGAATCGCGTTTGTTAATCACACTGCGAATGTTGGTGAAGAGAACTGATACGCAAGGAATGTGGCGACCACCGCCCCTCACGCCCCCCTATGCGCTAGACGAATGCGCAGCACTCCCTTTGTGTTTTACCGGCGCTACCGGGGTAGCGGTTGCACTCACGGTATCAGTTACAGAATTGTAGATATAGTGGTTTTTGTTCATTACGAGCTTGTTGTACCGAATCTAGAAATCGTCTGTGTGAGTCTTGGCAAATTCGTACAATTTCTTTCTTGCGTGACACGTGGTAGGCGAAAAGTCCTCGCTTACTGAGACGTCTTTTTCCATCAGTTTTTTGCGCACGGAGAGTAGTTTGTTTTTAGTGTTAAAGTTCGAGAATCGCACCATAACTGGGCGACATTTACCTGGATGATATTGCCCCAAGCGATGCGCACGCTCAATTGCAGTCTCGAGTAACGGGTCTAAAACGTCACGCAAGACTTCCCTTACGTGCATCTCGGTTTCCTCCCACGTTTCGCGGTTGTCCGGTATACCTCGTAGAATGATGTTATTGCGTCGCGACCTGTCCTCCAGATCATCAACGCGTGATTGCAGGGTATCTTGTTTAGATGTTAATGTTTCGACGGAACTCTGAAGGTGCACGATATCTTCATCCATGCGATCAAATGTTTTCATTTTTTCTTCTACGGCGTCTAACCTCTTCTGAATAGCACCAACTTTCGTTTCAATGCTTTTCTGCCCAGTTTTTATGGCTTTTATGTCGGCTATTAGCTCCGCGTGGTTCTTTGCCGATTCCATCTGCTGGGCATGAACCTCCTTGAGAAGGCAGAAAAGAATATGTGTATGCTGTGTAGGATCATCGGGTAAGTCCTCTAGGTCAATAAGGGCCTGGGGACGGGTATTACGCGGCCCGGGATTTGTCTCGACGTCACCAGAACACAGCAAAATAAGGATCATAGAAAAGCACTCAGAAAACGTTTCACATAATACGTGTGGGCAAGGAAGCAGCAGTAAATAGCGGTTATCACTTCGCTTAGCATGTAGCGAAAACCGTTTACACACCTGCGAAATGCAGAAGCGGGATGCGTGAGACATGGTGTCGGCACTGCCCGCTTGCCCACTGAAGCGGTAGTCGTGCCAGCAGCTGTTTAAGTAGGCCGCTGGAACTGGCGACGTCACCGAGGATGGTGCTGCGCAGAAATCCCGGCGCACCATGTCAGGCCAAACGAAGAAAAAGCCATGTTCTTGATTGCGGTCGTCCGAAGGTTGGCTCAGCGGTGGCAGCGGGACTGGATTGTCCGTTGCCGTGAGTATTGTCGGTGAAAACGGCAGCAGAAGCAGCGTAACCAAAGCCTGCGAAATGCAGAAGCGGGATGCGTGAGACATGATGTCGGCGCTGCCCGCTTGCCCACTCAATGTGATTGATTAACTGACTGATAATCGGTCGTTGGACTAGGATTATAGCGCTCGCCTTCTTACCCAATGGTCACGGGATCAAATTTAGGTGGAGGAGAATGCGCCATGTACTTAGATTTAGGTGCTAGTTGAAGAATACCAGGCGATCGAAATTTCCGCAACTCTCCCCTATGGCGTCTCTCGTAATCATGTCATGATTTTGGGACGTCAAGCCTGAACAATTATTCAAGTGATTTTTCATTGACAAAAAAAAGCTTGAAATAATTGATTGATTGATTGATTGTGTGAGTGAGTGAGTGAACTATACTATTTCATAGCAGTTTCCACGTGGTCAGAGGCGTCGTCGTGGAAGATACCCATTAATTTTAACTGCATAGGCTTCCTTAACATGCATCCAAAGAACAAAAGTTGCTGTTTTTCAATCCCATGTTCATTTGGCCGAGCATCGAACCACCAGCCTGATGGCCAGCAGCATAACTCTGAATCCACAGAAGTGCGTTATTTGCTTATGAATTTGTGGCGAAAAATAACACATAGTGGTTTGGGCGTGCATTCAACTACTAAACATGATGCCGGTCAGCACACACAAAAAAGAGCGTTCCTTGCGAACGTGTTTTTTTTTGTGAGTGGGCTGACACTATAGTGCGAGCCTTCTTATACAAAGCTGCACCAGCCCAGAAAACTGGCATGTGCCCTTTTCATCCAAGAAATGTGAGCTAGATAGGTTGGCTCCAAGTATCGGGTCAAGTCCTCCTTTTCATATCCTTTTCCACGGAGAGCACCTGCGCAGTTCACCAGCCAATCGCTTTTCGTGCCCGCGGGCGTTCGGGATAATTGGCATCCAAGCCCTGTTCTGAAAAGCGCAGGTATGTTACCGCTTCTCCAACCACCCCGCCTCCTGCGGTCCTTCCACAGTTTATCATATTTTGCATGGCACCTTGAATTTGGTTTATTTTCCTTTTTATATGGTGACCGTTACCCTGTATCAACTCACGTATTGCGCCCTGCTTAGCACTGGAACTAGTTTTGTTTACCTTAAATAGCCCCTTCCTTAGAGTTTCAATCTCTACCTGAGCTATTCTTGCTCCTTCAGAATCCAAAACCGATAATGCAAGGGGCAAAGGAAGAATAGATGCCATGCTTTTTTGATACAAATAAAAGCAATAAAAGATGATCGCGTGGCCCCCTTTTTTTGCCTATTGTGACAAAGAAGCTTGTGCTCATTTCATAGCTTTTTCTCTCTTTTTAACACACAATAAGCGAGTGCGTTTTTACCGAACAAGAAGCAGGCGCACCTATGGGTTCGAAGACGCGCAGAGCAGTAAAGACTTTTTAATACGTTTTGTGTGGCAATGTAAATGGCGGCTGTCGGGAATGTATGAGATGCCACTGAAATCTGAGAATAAGAAGGAAAGCAAAAGACAGTATCGCTTCGATAGGAAGCAGCCAAAGGCTGTTGCTAGCCTCAGATGGCTCCCTGACAACAGAGTTTCTCACATGAATGATTTTTTTCTTTGTTTTTTTGACTCCGCGAATTCTGATACAATGCAGCAGCGTAAGGCTAACAGCAGTGGAACGGAATAAAAGTATGTAACGGGAAGTTCAGCCTCACAAAGCATGGTAGAAGTCTAAGTGAGGTATGTGATGTTAGGCACGTGGCGCAATCATTCTGATGCCATAATCGAAATTCAAAACCAGTTAACCCTAACTTTTTTCTGCCCATCGTATATTCTCGCATGTTGTAATTTTCCAGGAAGCGCAAGACAAAAGAAATTAAGCATTCACTTCTGTGAAGCGTTGATCTTTAAGGAATGAACGAGAGTCTTGCTGAGTCAGAGATATTTGAGAATACTATTGGGTGACTTGACGGCTTTTATTATAGATTGATTGGCATCAGGAGTTTATCCTCCCGAAACCACCATATGATTATTAGAGACACCGTAGTGAATGGCTCCGGATATCTGGTCCACCGGGTTCTTTAACGTGCACGCACATCTGAGCACATGAAAATGCAGCCAACACAGCCGGGATTCGATCCCGCAACCTGTAGGTTGGCACCCGAGTACCTTAGCCACTAGACCACCACGGCGGAGATGGCTTTTTATATTAAAAAGAGAAACATTACTACCGGAAAAAACCAAAGCAAGAAAAGCTTCGGAAATCTTGACTGTCTGTTGTTCTTTACCTGGCACCGACATCGTATAGACTTTATAGACTGGCCTCCAGCAATTTGGCTTCATCGAAATGCGACTGCCATGGCCGGGATCAAACCCGCGATGACATTCGGGTCAGCAGCTGAGCACCATCATGCATGGCGTACTCAACATCAGTAAAGAAATATTAATCTCCCTCATTTAACAGTCCACATCCCCGCAACACACACACACACACACACACACACACACACACACACACACACACACACACACACACACACACACACACACACACACACACACACACACACACACACACACACACACACACACACACACACACACACACACACACACACACACACACACACACACACACACACACACAAATCCAGAATCATCACTCTAGTAGTGTTGTTTCTTGAAAAAATATATATTTTTGGCATTGTTTGTTTTCTTTGTTTTCTCCCTTTTCTTGATTTTTTTTCACGAAATCCACTGAAGAATGATTCATGGTCGATACCTCGTGGTGGATCGAGCAATTTATGATCCAGTCTCCCTTCAAACCAACATAACATAACACGCAAAGTTTGAGAATTGAGTTTACTTAGTAATTGAGTTAAACAACCGCATGAATACAATTCCGAGAAGTGTCTTGGACATTCTGTTAGCATGTATCTTGAGTGCTTTTTCACTGTAATACCCACAAGCAGGGAACGAACTGCTAAACAGACGTTTCATCCGGTGAGACCACGCTGTCAACTCTGTGCGTGACGTGAAATTGCGGTCGTAGAGTATATATACTCGTGGGACTCACCATAATAGAAAGTGACGCTATGGCTGCTACATTTACAATTTTCTTGCCCCCGTGCATTGTCACACGCGTCAAAATGAAAGATTTTCGTTTTTTGATGGTTTAGCCAAAAACAGATTTCCATTCTCTCCGCTCGAATTGCGATACTCGAAAAACGGAACTGATCAGAAGACATGCAGCGTGGGAAACTAAAGCTGCAGTGACATCACTACTGTAAGATTCTTTTAATTTTTTTAGTAGACGTGCGTGAGCTTCCTTTCCATCAAAGTAAGCTGATTTGCCATTTGTTGCTTTGTTCTCATTTTTACAGCTCCACGACGCGTCCATGATCGCGGAAATTGCGACGTGCTGGGTGTCTCCCAGTATTGCCTTCCTTTGTGTATGCCCTCATTCTCAGCGTGCGGGCATGCGTTCATAACGCGCGAAATGGTGCGCGATATACAATGCGCGGAGGCACGCAATAAAGTAAAATAAATTGCAATAACAGTGAAACAAATCAACAAGAAGGTTGCCGTATTACTTCGTGTGTTATTTTGAGCTCGTTTTTTTTATCCCCTGCCTGTGTTTCGCAACGGTTACATTCTCTAAACACGGCTGTTATTTTGCGATATTACCCCGGTTTTCTGAAGCCTTATATGACGCTCTCCCGGCGCCTTATGATTATGCGTGCGCTCGTACATTGTTATGCGCTTACTGTCTCACAGTACTGTGGAATAGCCAGGCACCAGTAACCTTGACGTCAGTGGCCTGTTGAATTAGGCAAGAGCACTTTTGACAACTCGTACATGAAGCTGTCGCTCAAGTCTACGTGTTACATTTCACATCAGTCCTTTGTTGCTTAAACTTGGCCTTGGAGTGTTTTTTATAACCATCACCCTAAACTATAGGCATGTGCAGGCTTCTGCATTGAGGGTGATGGGGTGAGGGCAAAGGGCGAACTTTGACCGCAGTGATGCTCCCTCCCCCTACTGACGTCCTTGTTTTCAGAACGCCGTGCAAAGACGAAATTTTTGGGGGAGGGGGCGGTGCACCCACTTTGTGAACACGCCTATGCTCAACGCTTTCGAGCTTAGCTACCGATCACGGTAGGATAGTGAAATCACTTCCCTTACCCAAAACGCCGAGATAACACACTAGGGCCATCTGTGAAACTAACCATATGTCAAGCTTGAGGTAAGTCATTCCGATTTGGAAAGTGATTAGAACCCTTCTCGAAAGCGATCATTAACCTCGTAATGAACAACTGTTGGTGATATTGGTGTACTTGGTCAGAATTTCATTGGGGTAGCATATATCGATGAAAAGCAGTCACAAGGAGACACACTGCTTAAGATGCTTTCTATGGCACTAATATATATATTTTTTCGATTCTGAAAGGAAGGCACTATGCTATAATCAGATATTGCAATAACTTCTGCTGTGCTATTTGTTGTCTTACCGGGACACACCTTACGTTTTTGTCCCACAGGTAACATGTCTGACGCGTACTCGCACAATGGCCTAAAAAAGAAAAAAAAAATGTCCCCGCATCTACACGAAGTGAATGATGATGAGTGGACGAAGCTCGGTCCTAAGGTCCGCAATCTCTACGTTGAAGTCACTGACAACTATAAAGGGTTCTTGCTTATAGGTGTTTTATGTTGTTTCCTCACAATTATATTTGTTGCTTATTACTTGTAAACCTTTTATTATTGACGTACACACATGTCTCCACTGTTTTATTGGTTTTCGAACCACCATGAGAGCGGACAGTGATCTTCGATGACAACGCTAGGGTCTAAGGTTCAAAATCTGTACGTGTAAGTCACCGACTAGTATAAAGGGTTTGTGTTCTCAGGCACTTTTTTAATGTTCTGTCACAATTGTGATTGATATCTAGCCTATTGCTAATCATTTTTTTTGTGTCTCACATCCACGACTCTCCGCGTGATGGATGCGGATGCCGACAAAGGTAAGCTCTAAGAAGCTTCGCCCATAAAAAAGTGAAACTGGAACCTCATCTAAGCTCTACTCTTATCTCCTAAGCAGTCTCCAAGTTTTATTGATGATCTGTGGCATTGTTTTTAGGTCGATACAATTTATGTTATATCGTGTCAAAACTGTTCACGTTCTAATGTATCCAGCTTGCTGACGCCATTCCATTTCAATTTTTGTTTATTTCTCTAGCTGGTACTTTACGTGTAGTATTTCCCTAGCCTCAAAGCAATGTGTGAAATACTCGGTGGAGCATGCATCCACATCTTTTGCTTTCATAACGTTCGCTTTGTCTTAAAGCTCGGCGTAAAATTTGTCGTGACCCGAAACTATCATCATCAAGAACCGGTGAGCGCTCTCTTCATCCTCTTTTGCTTCGCTCCTAGAACACGTGGGTCAATTTCTGAACGAGGTGAGAAAAGGAGACGGAATGAATGAGAAAGAGAGAAAATAATTATTCACGGAGTGGCGGCATTCGAACCCGCGTACCAACGTTCTATAGGAGAACTTTCTAAGCGCTCGGCTATCCAACCACGATGCCAGAACATGGTCTAGGCTTGTTCTCATATTTCTTCTCTTTTTTCGCTCCCTATGTTGCAGGGTAGCAAAGTGGATGCAACAATTCTGGTTTAACTCCCTGCTTTTCTCGTCATTTATTCTCTCTAAAAAGCAAGGAAAGTGAGGGTGAGGATGTGTGAAAGGGGGAGGAAAAAGAGTAACGCACGGCGCATAAAGAATGAGAAAGAAGGACATAGAAAGAAATGCATAAAGAGGTAGGATCAAACACAGACATAGAAAGAGAGAGAGAGAGGAGGCAAGCGAGAGAGAGAGATTGTGTGATTGAAAAGAAAGGAAAGATACATAGAAAGAGAAAAATAAAGCTGGAGACAAATAGAAAGAAAAAAATAGAAATAAACAGGGACAAAACAAGACAGATAAAACGCATAGGAGAGAAAAAGAGAAAAAGAGGGAGAAAAGAAGGAAAGCATAAGAGAAGCAAAAAAAAAAAAAGCCCAATTCCACACTTGCTTTAGGTTCGGCACTACTATGTATCGCCAAGCTACCCATCAGCTACGCTGCGTCTTTTGCATTTCACGTCCGGTGTACGCAACTTTTTACAAGCAAACGTCTTCTTTGCCATATGTGTTTCAGACTAACTACTAAGAAAATGTAATACGACCCACATGACGTAGAAACAGGAGATAGATATAGGAAACTATAAAGTGTTGGCAAGAGACGAGTCGTAGTATACTTAGTTTTATGATTGGAATGCTCCCCACCCCTTTTCCAAGAAAAAGAAGTGAAAAACAAATAAATGAAACGCGTTTAAAGGCACAGGAAGGACATATGTAAGAAGTAAGAATAAATAACGGTCTAAAACTTGAGTCCTAGCGAGTAGCCTTAAATAATTTGAAAGAAAACTGCTTTCAAAATTCTCCGTATATAGGATGCGGCGGCAGGCTTCGAACACTTCCTGATTTTTGGTATGTTCCTCCCCCGCCCCCGCCACCAGGTGGGGTACGTCCAGAGGTACCGGAAGACACTGTGGCGCTACAGAGAACACCTGGCTCTGACTGGCCCACTTTACCGCGGGTACACGTGTCTACGGAACCGCAATATCGACAGTCAACAACGAATATGCCCCCAGCAGGCAGTCTGTCCGCCCAAGAGGTACAAGTGTTTTCTGTACTGAGGTCGTTCATGAGTGTTATTCGCACTCTATTGGATAGTCTACAGATCCCTGCCGCTAAATGCGCGCTGCAAATCTTGGACACACTAGAACCAGTTCTTGCCGGACTTCAGTAACAAGATGGCGCACCATAGACCGCATCAGCCTTTCCGAGAAAAAGTCAAGCGTGCTTCCATAATTCAGTGGAACCCCAGAGGTCTACAGTCAAGAATGCCTGAGTTCCGACAATTCATTTTCGAAAATAAGTTTCCCATCATCATCATTTGTGAACCGCATTTTTCAAAAATACCTCGTCTGTCGGGCTATGAATCGTTCATTTCTTCAACGTGCATTGAGCGAAGTCAAGTTGCTGTGTACATCCGTAAAGAACTCACTTACGTTCTCCAAAGAGTAGATTCTCACAATGGAAATCACTACGTGTGTCTATATGTTAAAAAGAAGAAGTTGTCGTTTACACTGATAGGCGCTTATATAGCGCCGTCAGGTCGACTAGATCAACAAATCTTGAATGGTATATTTGCAACGACTCCAGCGCCTTGGATATTGATGGGTGACTTCAACGCCCATCATCCATTGTGGGGAAGCATCAGGACAAATCGAAAAGGCACGGATTTAGTTAATCTCGCATCAGAGCACGGGCTTCAGGTGCTGAACGACGGCAGCCCTACTTATCTCCGAGGCGTAACTTACAGCAGTTGCCTGGACTTGACATTAGTGTCGCATAGCATTGTCACGAAAGTCCAATGGTTCACAGATATTGAAACACGTGGCAGCGACCATATCCTCACGTACGTGACAGTCAGAGGTTTGGACGATTCTCCTTCCCCTGGACATTCAAGACTTATTGACTGGGAAGAGTTTCAGATATCAGTGGAGAGCAGGTGCATGCACGGACCACCGGAATCCATTGAAGAAGTGATTAGTTGTGCAATGAAGACTTCCACGAAGATATGTTCGAAAGAATTGAGACGCACGGCACTCGACCAAGAGTTGGAACAACTTAGAGCGGTCCGCCGACGTGCCGAAAGACGATACAGACGCACGAAATCTATCTCCGACCTCAGAGAATCCAGACACATTCAGAAAAAAAATCCAGCGTCGAATGCACAAACTTCATGAACAACGGTGGAAGAATTTTTGTGACTCGCTAGACCCTCGAAAGCCCTTGTCTCCCGTATGGAGGACTCTTCGAGGTATTCACTCGCATCCGCAACAACGTCACCCCTTCGCCGCTCTGGCGCTACATCAACGTCGCTCACAGCTTGATGTTTCTGGGGAATTTTGTGCAAAGATCGCCGGCGACATCTCTATACCGATCGATCTAATGCCACAGGATGTTCCAGTCGCACGAGATCAGCAAATGGAGGTTGCGTTCACCATGGAAGAACTTCATGCGGCATTGAACACATGCAGACGCTCATCATCCCCAGGTCCGGATGGAGTGACCTATACTGCCCTACGTCACCTAAGCCCGAAGGCACAGCGCTGTCTCCTGGACATTTTCAATAAGTCTTGGCATGATGGAATGGTGCCTGATGAGTGGAAGTGTAGTCGCCTGGTGCCTTTGCTGAAGCCCGGAAAGTCTCCATTCGATTTGGCATCATACCGGCCTATAGCACTAGCAAGCTGCGTTGGCAAGGTCATGGAGAGGATGCTGCTTACACGCATGGAATGGTACCTGGAACATTATAACATCTATCCTGATGCTATGGCTGGTTTTCGACGAGGTCGGTCCTCAGTTGATAGCGTTATTGACTTAGTGACCTCTGTTCAGCATCAGAAAGCTCAGAAGCGGCTGTCGGTAGCTCTGTTCTTAGACGTGAAGGGTGCCTATGACAACGTGACCCACAAAGCTGTTCTCAATGCTCTTGAAGCAGCTGAACTTGGAGGTCGTGTCTTTCGATGGGTAAAAAGCTACCTCACAAAGAGATCTATGTTCGTTTTAACTGAAGATGGGTGTACGAACAAGTATTTCACAAGTCGTGGGGTGCCACAAGGCGGTGTTTTGAGTCCTACACTTTTCAACCTGGTTCTCGTGGGGCTCACTGAAATGCTGCCACAGACGGCTTATGTATCTCTCTACGCTGACGATATCTGCATTTGGGCGTCCGGCGTGACACGACCTCAAGTGCGCGCAAGAATACAGAAAGCGGCAACAATAACATCGACATACCTTCGCCAACAAGGTTTGACTATCGCCACAGAAAAATGCGCAGCGGTGGCGTTTACACGCAAACCGATGTCTTTCTACTCATTGTGCATCGATGGCAGATCAATCCCATATAAGAGCACTCATAGATTCTTAGGCGTCATCGTAGATCGTGACCTAACCTGGAGCCCGCATGTCACATACCTAAAGAAAAAGCTCGTTGGCATTGAGAATGTATTCAAATTCGTCGCCGGAAAATCATGGGGCCCATCCGTGCACTCCATGTTGCAGCTTTATACAGCCCTATTTCTCGGAACTCTCCGGTACAGCCTTCCGATCCTGTCCAACACGTGCAAGACTAACATCCGTGCACTGCAAAGCGTACAAGCCCAAGCACTTCGGACATGCCTTGGCCTTCCAAGATGCTCATCGACAGTGTCAACTATTGTTATTGCACAAGAACAACCGGTCACAACGCACATCATTGTCGAGACGCTGAGAGCGCACATTCGGCATTTATCACGGCTACCGTCACATCATTTAACGTGTTTGACAGCTCGGAGGCCCCATTCTTCGTACTGCGGTATTGTGACAAAACATCAGGACATACTACCGCCTGGCTTCAAACTTGCCATGCATCCAGCAACTGCGCCATGGAGTATTCGTCAACCTGACGTGCGCCTATCAGTTCATGGAATCTTTAAGAAGGCACGCATGTCAACGCTAGCCCTGTAGCAACTGACTTTGCGTCTTTTGGACGAAAGGTACTTCGACCGCATACATGTTTACACCGATGGCTCCACTAATTCCAACAGCTCCACAGGAACAGTGGTTGTTCCATCTAAAAATGTGTTGCTTCAGTACAAGTTTTCTCACACCACGACGTCGACAGCAGCAGAGCTCGCAGCACTTCAAGGTGCAGTAAAGTACATTCTTCACCAGGAACCTAACCAATGGGCCATCTTTTGCGACTCCAGGTCAGCCTTACAGTCACTACGGTTTGTTCTGCAGCACGGGCTACATGAACAATCAGTATATCAGATAAGGCACGACTACCACGAAGCGCTCGCGGAAGGTCACGATATTGTATTTCAGTGGTTGCCGAGTCATTGCGGAATCGTTCGCAATGACCGCGCAGATGAAGCTGCTCGATCGGCTCATGACCAAGACCAGCGCACGCCCATACCACTCTTGAGAACGGACGCTGCAAGGCTACTACAATCACTTGCTCGCCGTATATCTCTCCTACAATGGAATACGCAGGGTTTCTCCAACACGCACCTGTATTCGATCGACCCAAACTTGCAACTTCGTTTGCCATCCGGGTTCCCACGATGCGCCGAAACTTTACTGTGTCGCATGAGGTTGGGCGTGGCATTTACGAATTCGTACTCTCGTCTCCTTGGAACGGCGAGCACTTCGGCATGCAACATCTGCGCCTGCGAGGAAACGCTTGAGCACATTCTATGTCATTGCCCAGCATACCAGACCGAACGACGTATTATGGAAGCCAAGCTCTGTCAGCTGGATTCACGGCCGCTTACAGAAGAGAAGATCCTGGGACCTTGGCCGACGGCTTCCCATACGCGCAAAGCCACGAAAGCCCTCTTGTGCTTTTTAAGGAACACCAAACTTCACGACCGCTTGTGAAAGAACTGTGCGAGGCCGTGCTGTGTAGTTTCGAGCTGACTATTTATGCTTCTCTTTCTTACTCCTCTCCTTTTCCGTCTCTTTTCGTTCTATTATTCCCCTTTTCCCCCACCCCAAGTGTAGGGTAGCCAACCGAGCCAAGCTTGGTTAACCTCCCTGCCTTTCCTCTCTATTTATTTCTCCCTCTCTCTCCCTTGGTATGTTCTCTCTCTATCACTAAAAACAAAGAAACAAAGAACCCTAAACTACGGCTACGCTGTTAAAAGTAAGTTATGACTTGGAAGTTCCTATATTACTACTTGGACCATGGCCTGAGATGCATCTTCAGAAAAAGGCAATAATCTTCCTGACAGACTTTTTAGTGGAGACCGGACTGGACAAGCGCCTATGACTGACAGCCAGAAATGAGTATTATGTAAAGTGTTGTCATGTATATACTGGCATTAGAGTACTAAGGTGTGCGTGAAAGTAGTTTATGACTGAGTGAACTGCGTGAAAAAAACTGTGTATTGACAGGTTATTTGAACTGGTTTCAGTGTGCTATTATGTTTTTTTTTCTCCTTTTCCGTATTGTTAATTTTTGGGTACCGTTCTGTATTATTATTTTATTTTTCGCTGCAGAACTCTGTGAAATGGAGTAGCCGAGGCAATAGGCTCCTCAACCTCTCCACAGCAAAACAGTTAAAACAACAACAACTTTTTCACCACCGACACTTCTGTGCTCGTGTAGATGCATAAGAACATGTTCCTAAACACCACTCTACGCGAATGGTGAGCGTGAAAGAAAACGCAGATATACGTGACCATCGTACTTTGAGGCCGTCTTCCGTACTGAAGGTCGTGTAGTCCTTCCTGCTTCTCGTAAACAGTGAAAAAAAAGAAGAAATCTTTGAAAGTCGAGTGACATGTGTGTTGCGCAAGGTATCATCCAAACGCGTGACGACACGAACTTTGTACCACACGCGCGAAATACCGCCTAGCAGCGAGTTTCTCGAGTTCGCTTCACGACGCGAGTATCGAGATTTATTTTTTTTCCTTCCCTTTTTACGGCTTTCAAGTTGGCACTCGTCCGGAAGGCTGAGAGTCCATTTCCGCTTCCGTGATCGTCTCCTGTCTTCCTTTCGCGTGCCCGCCCCTAAACCACTGCAAAGACGGCATAAACGGAGCACAGCAGAAAAGAGAAACCTTTGAGTTCTAACATTAGGTTTTTTTTTTTATTGGGGAAATCTCTGGCTTGCTCCAAGCAAACTAAACGTGAGGCTACATCTTATGCGGCGAGAGGAAGATGAGAGAGTTTAAAAGGCCCACAAGACGTGGGACGTTTAGCCGAACCGCACAAAAAATAAAAGAAAAGAAAAGGAAGGGCAGTAAAAAAAGGAACTTGTTCTGAGCGCAACTTGAACTCAAGCTAGTTATTTCTTGCGATAAAATACAGCAGCTTCACTCTTTGTACTTCCATAACACCTTTCTTTGTTCTTATCACTCTGCGCGGGGGTTTATCCGATCAGATGGTTCGGAATGTCTGAAAGAAACACGTTATTTTAGTTTTTCATTTGCGACAGTGTAGGTGCGGTTGTTCTTTCCAAATACGTTTCCTGTCTCTGATTGTGCTTGAGCACGTAGAGAAATCTCTCTAAGACAGCACCAGAAAGAAATGGAAAAAAGACAGAAAGGGCTGAAGCTTAGAACGATGGAAAGTGAGATAGATGAAGTGTTGATGGTATATAGGATGAATCTGCCGAGCGCTGTAGACACGGAAGTTTGCGGAACAAAAGCGCATTGTATGCGAGAAACCAGACGCATACTAAAAAAAAAGAAAGAGGAAGAGGGGGACAAGAAAAAAGAATAGATAAAAGAAGAGGAAGCTTAGCTAGCTCTTATACCGAATGGGAAGCCTGTGCTATATATATATATATATATATATATATATATATATATATATATATATATATATATATATATATATATATATATATATATATATATATATATATATATATATATATATATATATATATATATATATTATTTCTTCATTTACATAAATTTAAATTACTTCTTATAACATCCCCTATACTTTCCTTGGCATGATTGACGCATGGGGACAGAGGCACAGACGGACGTATGGGTGGTCGGAAACAAGAGCTAATGGCCAGACGGAAGCACAGACGGGCAGATATACAGAAGCAAGGACGCTTCGCCCCACTCATCATCATTCACTCCGCGGATATGCTGTGATTTTCTTGTTATTGATAATGACGATTAATTATACATGTGCGCTCCCTAGCACGTGTACCTTTATGCTAACTAACCATCACGCAATTCACGTGTTTCGACGCTGCTATTCAATGCTTTTGCGACGTATGATTACACGAATTATGGCGAACCTTCCCACAACATGAGATTCGTTTTTTTTTATTTTTTTCTGAATGAATTTCGAGCACGGGTGTGCTTTCGTATTAGAAAAGCTGCTTATCACAGTGGTGTTGTGTTCTATTCACTCTTGATTTAAAGGGTTTCCCCATTTTCTTTATTTGCATCAATCTGAAATTGTCGCTCACGGACAAGGCTGAGAGTGAGAGAGAGTGAGTGAGAAAGGAAAGGCCGGGAGGTTAACCAGATATTGGCATCTGGTTTGCTACCCAGCGCTGGGGGTGGGGAAGTAGGGGCAAGAAAGGGGGGTTAGAGAGAGGAAAAAAAAAACGCACGCGCACTCATAAAAAAACGAAAACACACACTGGAAGGGCGTCCCAGCTACAACCGTTCAGCAAGGCCGGTCAATCGCAAAAAGTGCAGCAGCGCTTTCAGGGCCCTCTTCTGTGAAGTCGCATCCTGACGATACTGCAGAATTTCCTGCTCCGACAGAGGCTGATCATCTAGTTTGTTGAGTTCCCTGCGAAGGCATACTCGCCACCTACTATACGCTAGGCACTCACAAAGAACATGTTGAATGGTTTCCTCCTTGCCACAGTGGCCACAGGCTGAGGTGTCGGCCATCCCGATGCGGGAAGCGTAGGCGTTGGTAAATGCAACGCCCAACCACAGCCTACATAACAGGGTCTGGTCTGCTCGGCGAAGCCTCGACGGGACTTGAAGACTTAGCGTAGGGTCAAGCGAGTACAGTCGGGCATGCTTGAAGTGCGGCTGATTCCATTGCGATGTGGTTTGCCGGCGAGCAAGTCTGCGGAGCTCTCGTGCAGCATCCGTCCTAGAAAGTGGTAGTCGCAGTTTATGATTTTCTGTGTGGGCTGAGCGGGCAGCTTGATCGGCCCGTTCATTGCCGATGATTCCGCAGTGACTGGGCAACCACTGAAATGTAATTTGGTGCGCTTTCTCAGTCAGGTGGTGTATAATCTCTGCTATCTCTAGTACCAACTGCTCGTGTGGTCCACGGCGTAAGGCTGATAGTAGAGACTGCAGTGCCGCCTTCGAGTCGCAGAAAATAGTCCACTTGCGCGTAGGCTGATCAACTACAAATTGCAATGCGGCACGAAGTGCTGCCAATTCTGCTGCCGTTGATGTTGTTGCGTGAGATGTCTTGAATTTAATTGTCGTGGCCAACCTTGGTATCACTACTGCTCCTGTAGAGCTGTCCGGCTGAACCGATCCGTCAGTGTAGATATGTGTGGAGTCTTGATATTTCTCATACAAGAGAAGTAGTGTGAGCTGTTTAAGAGCCGGTGACGACAAATTGGCCTTTTTCTCGACGCCAGGTATGTTAATATTAATTATTGGTTGAGCGAGGCACCATGGCGGAGTCACAGGTCTAGCGGCAGGAGAGAACGAAGTTGGGATCGACTCACCATGTTCGGTCACTGTTTTGCAGTAAGATGTGCATGGTCGGACCACTGGTAGAGAGGCTAGGTGATGTCGAGGGGTTCGAGCTAGGTGTCGTATATGTGTCCTCAGCACTTCCACATTAATGTGGGTCTTGATGAGGTTGTCCCTTGTGATGGCGATAGTCGCCGCTGTTGATGCACTTTGGGGCAAGCCTAAACATATCCGGAGTGCTTGAGCCTGGGCACTTTGAAGCATTCGTATGCTTGTTTTACTTGCGTTGGTTAACACAGGTAGGCTGTACCGAAGGAATCCAAGGAAAAGAAACCTGTATAGTCGCAACATAGCAGTTGTCGACATTCCCCAGTTCTTTCCAGCGAAGAACTTGAACAAATGACAGATGCCTGTCAATCGCCTTTTCATGTATGATACATGTGAGCTCCATGAGAGGTCTCTGTCAATTATAACACCTAGGAACTGAATTTTGCACACAACCAGTGACGCCGACACTGGTGCCGACGTTATGTATGTGGGGTTAAAGGGTAGCCGATGCTATATATGGGGGTTTGAAGAGTAGCGAGAAAGACTATAATTCAGGCAAATGATAGGGCTACGTCCACCTCTTCATCAAAAAGTAATTTAATCACCTCAGCTACAGGCACGACAAATGACCGTCACATCGAAACCGGTGTGGATATATGGCGGCGTGACGCCTGCCGCTAGCAGCTTTTCATAGCAGCCTTAAGCCATAATATTAAGGCTAGCTTAATAACAGTATCGGCCACCAATACACTTTATCACTCCCGGTAATTGTTGATTGACGGTGTTCATACACATAGTCTGAGTTCCGGTTTACGGTGCGCCCCATCGTCATACCTTCGTCTTGTCGTGTACAAGTCAGAACTTAACATTTCAATTAGAACGCGTAGGCACCAAGGTGGTCACGTGATTATGGTGCTTGAATGCGAAGGTAACGGGATCGAATCCCGGCAACTGCAGCCACATTTAGACCAAGGAAAGATACTGAAGGCCCGTGTACTTAATTTTAGGTGCATGTATAAGAACGCAGATGGCTCAAATTGACAAAGCCTTCCACTATGCGGCGTTCCTCATAGTCATATGATTTTCGCACTCTCTTTGTAATAAACTCAACAGGCTAAATTACCAGCTTCTGTCTCAGGACAGATTATTACGCCATCTTTCAGACTTCACGTCGTAGAAGAAGGCCATGCAACTACTACTGGGCTTTCCGTGATCTATTTCTGTGATCCCCCGCCCCCTTCCATGCGCAGGGTAGCAAACCAGCTGCCTATAGGCTGGTTAACCTCTCTGCCGTTCTTTTCCTCCTATTTTCCTTCCTTCTTTCTTACTTGTCAATCTGTCCGACTCTTGAGTGGAACGCTCTGATGTGCTCGTGTCCGTGTTTCGTTCTTATTTATTTTTTATCTCTCTCTGTCAACCTCCTATTCCCGAACCCCAGTGCAGGGTAGCATACCTTTTGGTTAAGCTCCCTGCTTTCGTGTTCTTTCTCTTTCTTTCGGGCATAAAAGCCCAACAACTTTTTGTAAATACAACATAATCTTGTCATAATTTTGAAGTCAAGAAAAAAAAAGGACTCATTCGTCTGACAGCTCAAGTGTAAAAATTTTTTTACTTTTCTTTTTGTCCCGTATCCATTTCAACAGCCCCTAGAAGCAGGTCCGTTGTCTATGCTCGGAAGCTTATGAACTAAGAGCCCCTTCCGAAAGGACAGGTCTATGCGCTTGGGGGGTTTTGCCTGTCTCTGAGAGGGCTCTCTGCTAACTTGCCTGCCAATCCCGCGCCGCTTGCACCTTTGCTAAGCACCCCACGAAAAACGGGCCGCCCGTTCTTGCATTTCGCTGACACCGCGTGAGGAGGGTTGTGCAAAATTTAATTTAGAGCTGTTACTGATGGCATTGGCGTCAGGGCTCCACCATCATTACGCTTACTTCGCACGCGTGCGAAGCCTCATCGTTGCGCTCGTACGAACGCATATATATATATATATATATATATATATATATATATATATATATATATATATATATATATATATATATATATATATATATATATATATATATATATATGTGCCTCGGCTAATTTATTACCTTTAATTTTCGCTTCTACCGCCGGCATGATTTCCTTATTTCACGTTGTGGCCACTGCAGCGAGTGCATATGAGCGGTGCCATGTTTTTATTTGTCGTGTGTGATCGCGAACGTGGGCATGCGTTATAACTTTTACCCTGTAGTTTTTTTTGTTTTGTGAAGATAACGCGAATGTGTAAATATTTTGTGGGTATTTTATCACGTTCTTTCTTTTTTTTTTGGGAGAAAAAAGAGACCAGACAGCTGGCTCTTTGCCTATTTTTTGCCCATGACCTTCACTCCTGCATACTGGCTGGAATAATCTGCAAAAAGAACAAAGAGAACAGAGAACACCCACGTGGAGCCCTTTTTTTTGGGGGGGGGGGAGTAAGTGCAGTGGTGCTTAACATTGTGCCATTAGGTTCGACGTAATGATCGTAACACCTGTGAACCATATTAAAAAAAGAATACACACAATTGATGTGTCGCGTTCGTTTCAGAATTTTTTAATGAGATGATCTTCTTTCTGCCGGTATCTGGAGATGCTAAGTGAAAAGTAGAAAAAAAACTGATCGACACAAATAAAATAAAACATTATTTGAAACCGTGGCTGGCGCCACGTCCTTACAAGGGACATTTGTGCACATGACAGCAATTTTTGACACGTGATGTTTTGAGTCACGAACAGACTGTGAAAAAGAGTATGAATACACATGCATTCTCTACACATACCACATAAATTTACTAGAAAAATATATAGTAGCTCAGTCAGTTTCATTTCAAACAATTACCAAAAAACTGCGACTGTTACTAACACGAAAAAAATTTTACACCTTCTATCGCTATTACACCGCCAAAAACCATCTTGACTTTGCCTCTTCCATAAAATCTACTACAACTCATATTTACATTGTATACTTACTCTGCTGCTACCGTACATTTCATGTCACATCCATCATCGCCTAAAGGTCCACATTCGACACTGTAACATTATCGGCCTTTCCCATTCATTTCTCCATACAACGACCAGGAACAACTTACCTGCATCACTCGCAATAATAACTAACACCAATAATTTTACAGTCGCACTGCTGAGTTTGATTTACAGTTAACATAACTCAATGTATGTTTCACACCTTTGATTGTTCTGTATGTTTCTTTTTTGCCATGCTTCTCGTAGTTTCGTTTTGCGAATGGTTACTTTTTGTACAACATGCTTTTCCATTATATCTCTCTTGGCAATGTATCTAATTATAAAATTTTCTAATTCTTCTGGCACAATTAAGTGTTGGGATTACTGTGTGCGAGTGTTTTGATGGCTGTGTGCACTTGGTGTACATTGGCCTTTGTTATATTAAACTCATATTTGTTTAAGTGCCATCGTGATAGCTTATTTCTGAATTTTATAACTGTGTCAAGTAGTTATTATTATATGTTAACCTTTTCTCTTTTCCTCTTGAATGTACGTTTGTACCCTGAGGGTATTTCAAATAGTTATATAAATAAATGTAATATTTGTAATATCATGCTTTTCCTCGGTGCAATAATACAAGAGATGATAGTGTACCTGGAGCTTGTGTTTGCGAGAACCGTTACTATATGCCAAACGAGTTAGTTAATGAGAGAACAAAAAAAGAAAGAAATAAGAAAAGAAAGAAAGCGAGGAGGAGTGCTTAGGTCTATATTTACAGTCAAGTCTCTAATCGAGGATTAGTCTGTTTGAAATGAATATATGTTTGACGTCGTAGTGCCCACTATAAGCGTCAAGTTAGATCTACAAGAAAAAAGGAGAGATAGAGGAAAAAGAAATTCTGTTGCCAACCAGACGTGCATCCGGTTCGCTACCCTACGCTCGAGGAAAGGGATCAGGAACTGAAGCCAAATAAATGGGAGAACACAAAGCAGTGACGTTTCGTCAGAGTGCGCATATCACCGTGTGTCAGTGAGCAGACAATTTTTTAGGTTTTGTGTGGCGAAATCGCGATATGTTTATAAGGCACACCGTAGTGCAGGGTTCTGGAAATTCCAGCCACCTGGTATTCCTTAACGGGCGCTGACGTCACACACTACACAGGCGTCGATCACTTTGCATTCATCAAAACCTCACCACCACGGCTGGAATCGGACCCGCGAGTTTCCGGTCAGCCTCAACTCGAAACAGTGTGTCCCTGCCTTGAGGCTGGATCGGTCATAGTGTGCACGTTAGGCTTGCACGAGACACGAGACAATTTTCGCAGATGTATCTGAACAGGTTGCTAGCTAATGTCGTCGTTGACGAGGAAGGCTGTGTTAACGAGTTTTTACTGCGTCAAGCTTGTCGGTGTTCCAATACGAAAGCGTAAAACACGTAAAATCACTGACAGGGCCAAGCTCGGCACATCTGCATACGACAAGGCCAGACGTGACTCGCTAATTAACCTCCTTTCGCTACGAGGGGGCATGTTTCCATTGCGTAATGACACGTAGTGCAGAGCTTCGTGCAAGAGTCGTACTAGCGATCGAATCACGCCATGTCATCATCGTCCTCCGTACGCGATTTTCCTCCTTCGGAAACTTCGAGAATGGATGTATACGACCGATTCATTTGTAACAGCACCCAGCGACTACCAAGGGGAGCACCGGCGGTGACAGCGCAGAAACTTTCATCACCGTATAATAGCATAGCATATCTGGTCAGCTTATCCAACACAACGTTGATTATTATTATTATTATTATTATTATTATTATTATTATTATTATTATTATTATTATTATTATTATTATTATTATTGTTGTTGTTGTTGTTGTTGTTGTTGTTGTTGTTAGTATTTAGTTGACGCCCCGCAGTTCGTTAGCTTTTAAAATTAACTGTGGATGTACACACGATGCTCCAACACCTGGCGTCGCACCAATAGGGCACCGCACTACAAGTGCGTAAATACATTAGCGGAGTGCACGCCCACAGGCCCGAAAACGCAAGCTACGCCTTCATATATGCTCTACACGCCGTTCTCGCTCATGGGGCAGTAAGTGCTACGCGTCCCGTGCGACCGACACGGAAGCTTGTTTCGAGCTATTAAAGAAGGATCAAACAGGCACTGGCGCAATTGGGGCGAGCCATCCGTGGTGACCCCGCGTCGCTAATGCACCTTTTCTTTTTCTTCCCGTAGTCTCGCCTCCTTTAAGAGAACAGCAATGCCGTGACGTGACTACAGGCAGAAATGAGGGTACGGTGCGCTGAGTGCACGAATGTCAATTGTTCGAAGAGGAGCTTTGTCTTTTTTTTTGTTTGTTCGTACCCATAGGTGGTAGAGGGAGAAAGGTTAAGCTAAGTGATAGACAGAGAAGCTAACCTGAATAGCGTTGTCCGGTTTGCAACAATGCACTGGGGAAAGGGTGAGGGGGGTACAGAAAGGTAAGAAAGGAAGGCAAGAAAAAGAAAACACGCTTACTCATTGGAAACAAAACAAAAACAGGCGGGCGATATATCGAGAGATCGGGATGGGTTATTTTTTAAAGACGATAGTCTTTCTTGGGTCATTTGAACGCAGAAAATTTGGTCTCTCTTCCTCGGTCACACGTTTCAGCAACCCGCCCAAAGTTTGAGCAGTTGCTGAACACTCAGCATGCATCTTGAACTGGTGACGGCGTTTATATATGTGAACAATGTTAATCAAAAAACAAGTATTATTCATATCTGAGGTGCATCATCAATACTTATGTATTAGGTGCTGTGTTGCTTCGAGGAAACATACATATATACGTAACTTTAAAGATCATGGTGTTTCTTGGGCTCTACTTAAAATACAACGATATGCACAAAAGAAGGCCGAAAGAGGAATATCATCTTTCGACGACTTTTGCAGTGAAGCACGCAAATACGCGCCCAATTTTTCTCCTTTGTTTGGACGCCAGTTGCAAGAACAAGCGGAATAAGCTTAGAAAAAAAAAGTGGAATGGGGATTCGGTGAACGTTGACTAGCATGAGAAGAAGAGGTATTCTTATCTCCACGTGCTACAGAAGCTTGAATGCCGGCCCCTGAACCTTTCCACGTATGCACGGAAAAGGGTAGCCTAGAGTGAATTTGTCAAGCATGAGCCCACTCAGCAGAGCTGCAAGTACCTTATATGAATTTAGGGGTGTGTGTCTTGACATTTCTCAATCAATCAATCAATCAATCAATCAATCAATCAATCAATCAATCAATCAATCAATCAATCAATCAATCAATCAATCAATCAATCAATTATTTAACGTGCTCAAGAACAACCATAAAATCTTTGTGCAGGCTAACGCAAAAATACAATAAAAATTAACAATACAATACAGTCTACAGAAAAAATCATATAAAGAGAGCGTAAACACACAGACAAAAAGAGTTTGGCGCGAAATGGGAAAAATGAAAGACAAGACGAGAATCATGGAAATGCCGGGGAAAAAAAGAAATTTTCACAACTAAGTGAAACGCTTCCTAAAAAACGGAAAAAGGAAGATTATGTGCGTAATGAAAAACTATCATAAGACAGTGCAAATGTGAGATGAAAACAATGAAAGTGGTCCTTGAAAAGCATCAAGAATTTGAAAGTTAACATTATATAGACTTCGTACTCTGTGAGTGGTAGAGTCTTGAAAGAAGCTGGCAGGTACGTACATGAAATGTTCGATTCTCTCTGGTTATAATTTAAGCGGAATCTGAAAATTTTACACAATTGCGCAGGTTGGATATCGTATGCCGTGGGCAGGATATCGTATACAGTGAACTATTTTGTGAAGAATTAAGAAATCAGCGCGATTTCGCCGGCAGAGAAGTGAAAGTAATGATAATAATCTCGCAGTGTTAGAACCAAATCCAGAGCCATTTCCACCAAAACGATGGTTGTAAATGCTTATGTTTTTTCTGGACTTGCTCAATGGCGTCACTTCGAGATTTAGCAATTCTGTTCCAGATCACAGATGCATACTACAGTTGAGGAAGACATACAGCGGTGTGTACGATTTCGGGAAGGCTGAAGGAGAACTTAGTAATAATAATAATAATAATAATAATAATAATAATAATAATAATAATAATAATAATAATAATAATAATAATAATAATAATAATAATAATAATAATAATAATAATAATAATAATAATAATAATAATAAATAGAACAAGAAAAAGAATTTGGGGTGCTACGTCCCAAAACCGTCATGTGATTATGAGAGACGCCGTGGTGGAAAGCCCTGGAAATTTCAATCCGGTGTTTTCTAACGTGAACTGATATCGCACAGAAAACGGGTTTCTACCATTTCGCCTTTATCCGGATGTGACCTCCGAGACTACGGGTGCACGGCGCACGTGCCCGCAATCACGGAGGCTATGGCACGGGATCTGTTTCTGCGACTTTCGGGCCAGCATTCGAGCACCATGAGCACTGTAGAGCGAAAAGTGAAAGTCTAGAATGCATATGCTGCGCCTTCATAATCATTTAAATAGACTTGCATGTTTCTAAGGTATAATCGCTCGAGTTTACACTTCTTTATTCAATAACTTAGCTCGTGAGACAAAGGAGGACCCGTGAAGCAGTTGCACGGCAAATAAGCCAGGCGTTACTAGGGCGCCTTTCTACCTTACTTCTCCCGTAAAACA
This sequence comes from Rhipicephalus annulatus, assembly GCA_013436015.1. NCBI lineage: Eukaryota > Metazoa > Arthropoda > Arachnida > Ixodida > Ixodidae > Rhipicephalus > Rhipicephalus annulatus. The sequence goes on along the minus strand of WOVY01000416.1, from coordinate 31,272 downwards.
GAAGTTCAGGTGAAGACAATAGATGCTTCAAGAGCTGAGAAATCTTTAAACAAGCAGTGCCGCTGGATTCAACGTCTATACCAAAGAATTTCTCTTTGCTAAGGGCCCGGTGTCAGGAGTTGTATTCAAAGCATTGGCTCCTGCAACGTCCTTTTTGTGAGTTTTTCGAGCGCTTCTGTTCCATGCAGCAACCATTCCTAAAACGATAATTCTTAGGGCAAATATCTTAAAGAAATAAATAAAAATCCGCTGTGTTCGATGCTTGGCTTCCTTTTTATGAAAGCAGGTTAGGAAAAAAAGAAAGCATTCACACATCCAATAATTTATTCGTAGAGTTCTGGGCATTCACTGTGTAGTTACTCCTTATATGGTACTGCTCGAGGTCTTACGCCTACGTATGTAAATACATTTTTACTTGAATGGGAGAATTCTCCCCCCTTTTTCTCTCTGAATCTCTGAAGAGATGGTGAGTACGTCGCTAAAGGGTAATTTACCTCCAACGACTATGCGTATATTTTTTCTGTTCTGGAATGTGTGCAGCTTACTCAAAGCAAAATATAAAATACAAAAGAAGAAGAGAATCAGATAAACACAAATGAGCGACGTGGCGTTGCAAAATCGACTAGGTCTGAAGAATGAATTCGAACCATTCGGAAAGGAATTTTATATCGCAACTCGATAACTTTTTAGTTTTTGTTCTCTCCCCCTTTGAGCTATTATCTACGCAACCGCGAATGATTTTCGTTTTACAGAATGGAAAAGTTAATCTATATATCTTAGTTTGCTGAAGCTTTTCGTGCATGTGGCGGTGGCGGGTTTTTGGCTACTTCGCGTATAAGCATTTCAGAACCGTGACAGCGACCGCGCCGCGAATGGCGAGAACGAATCGTCACGTATGGAACTCATTGTTGGAGAGGCCACATTCTTTCTGCTCATTTATTCTGCGATAAATAGGAAACGTGGCTTTTTATTGCGTCCGATGTTTGTGATAAATTTATAATATGGTTTATCGTTGAATACTATCTACTTAATTTACGTTCTGAGATGTTACGGGTTTTATTCCCGGCCTTTCCATAATAGGTAGAGTTGAGATTGTGTAATGGGAGTGATTAATTCCGTCATTGTTGTCCACTTCATAAGACATTCTATTTTCCCTGCTCTTTGCATCACTTTAAAATAATGAATGAGTACACTAGTTTAAATTCAATGCACGGTAACATTTAGGCGACAGTGTCGCTGGCTCTCTTGAACGTATAAAGTAAGCAGCTGATGGGGCTTTTTGGTTCGTGATAGGTTCTCAGAAATTGATCGATTTTAGTTTTCGCGTTGATGAAAACGGTCTGGAATTTTCCGGAAATGTCGATTACGCGCATAACATTACGCATTACACCGTCGCACCGCATTACGAGCTCGGTGCCATAGCATTGCTAGGCAGGGACAGCATCGGATTGCTTATTAATGCTATGAGATTGCGTTTGCAGAAACAGTCGCTCTTTGATGCCTGCTCTGCCCCAGAAGGTGTTCCATCATTCTCTTGGGGTCGAGTATACAAGCACGTGGGTTAATGTGGTTAAGTATTCGCGTCTTTACCGCAGTTACTTTGAAATAAGCTACTTGTTGGAGCTCTATCCACCAGGCACATTTGCTTCGAATAATGGAATGTGCTTGGCACTTTCGATATCCGCGTGCTCGAGAAAACTCAGCACCGCGTGTAGCAATCTTGCCGCTCCGGTAACCACTCACTTCTGCCAATTTCTTTTTTTTGGTTGAGTCTGCACGTCACCAGGTGCATGCGTGTGTGAAGTGCCTTTTTTTATTTGCTGCATGCGTTGATGATGCCGTCTTTGAATATATGTTGAACAATCCAATGTAGAAAATGCGCCATCGAAAATGGTAGATTTCTAATATTACCAGTCGAATGATTTATTGTTTGATATGCATCCTCGAATTCACAAGGACACAGAGGAAATTGGGAGAGATCAAGGCGCATCATCAATACTTAAGTATTAGGTGCTGTGTTGCTTCGATGAAACATACATATATACGTAACTTTAAAGACCATGGTGTTTCTTGGGCTCTACTTAAAATGCAACGATATGCACAAAAGAAGGCCGGAAGAGGAATATCATCTTTCGACGACTTTTGCAGCGAAGCACGCAAATACGCGCCCAATTTTTCTCCTTTGTTTGGAGGCCAGTTGCCAGAACAAGCGGAATAAGCTTGAATCCTTTGTGGTTGAACTGCTGCGTAGGGGGGCACAACTCTTCCAGGAGGAGAGAAGAGATAGAGGAAAAGACGAGGAAAGAAAAGAAATTGGAAATAAAAAAAGTGACAATGGCATTGACACAAATAAGCAAAGGCATACAAAAAACTTTGTAAATCAGTGCTACATATTCAATTTTAAAGGCTTGCGGAAATTTTCAGCATAACCGCAGTTTTATTCACACTTGTGAAGCCTCCGAGGTTTTCAGCTCTCCCCCTCGACATACTAGCAAGTCACATCCCAACACTTCTTTTTATCATCTTTATTCCCCTCACCTCTTTTCCCTGCACAGGGTAGCCAGCCGGTCTAAGAACTGGCTAACCTCCCTGTCCTTCCGCTTAAACTTTCCTCCTCCTCCACATCTCAATAGTGCCCTCTCACGCGCCCCATTTTCCTAACATGGATTAGCCACGCAACAAACACAGCGCATACATTTCGCGCATCTTTGCGAAGAGCGCAGTGTGTGTGCCGGGATGCCGTGGCCGGGCGAAGCGAGGTCCCTGTAGTACTTAGCCACGGGGAAACGACGAAATGTAGTACGCGATGCAGCGGCGTACAGCTGAAGCTATGTCGTCGCCGGCTTCACCAATCCCCGGGGCGGGGAGAATGGGGTAATCTTTGCTTCTTTTTTTTTCCCGACAAGCTTTCTCGCGACCTCGAGGTGCTGGTGTTGTCATTTTCCGCATAGTTGCTCGCCTCTGTGGCGTTCCCACCTCTATATCTAGCGGAAGCGGGCTTCCTTTTCATGGTTATGTCCACCTTCGTCTCCATAAAATAAGACTCACGCTTCTTTCCCGTGTCACGCGCGCCTGCCGTCTTTCCTCCTCATCCTCTATGTCTTCATGTCTTCATAGTTGCATCTCGCACTCGCCGATTCCGGTATACAACGTCCGGTCTCGGGGAGAACATCGTTGCGTTTTGCTACGGTCCTGCTTCCTCCCCCATGTGGAGTGTTGCCGAGGACAGCGGCCTACGATCGCAGGAGCCGCGTAGAGTTAATTATGCAGCGATCTGATTAGCGCCGGCGCTTGTACACCACCGGGAAAAAGGGGGTCGAGCCTTGTCCCCGGTCGTAGAGAGCGAGCGTTGTGGACGGAACAACGCGGGGGCGTCTGATCTCGCTTTGGCCAACGGCTTTTCGCCCCTTGTCTCCCGTTCTCGGCTTCATTCGGAAATCAACCGAGTGATTGCGCGTTGCTTGGGATGCCCACTTTTCTTCCTTAGTTTGGTGGCGTCCTCTTGTCTATTTGCGCTCATGCGCTGCCTCCTTATTTCTATTTTTGAGGTGACATGCACGTTATATTACGCTTCTCGTGTTTCCAACCACGGTTGTCCAGTAGTTATGGTGGTCGCCAGCTGAATCACACAGGTCACGCGAGTCCCGGCCACAGCGGTCACATTTTAGATGAAGGCGAAAACACTTGAGCTTCGTGCGCGTAAATTTAGGGGCACCAGGTGGTCGAAATTTCCGGAGCACTCCAAAAAGGCGTCTCTCATTATCATATCGCGGTTTCGGGACGTTAAATCCCGATGAATATTACTAAGTTTCTAGTGTTGACATTCTCTGCGTAACCGTCGCATTATCACTGTTGAGGTTGTCGCGATATGTGCGCACCCGCAGCCTCTTAAATTCGTGTTGATGGCAATTTATTTTTCTGCTCAAATGTATGACTCGCTTGTCATTTTTACTTGCTGCACGTCGTCCGTTTTCATATCTCGCTACGTTATTGTCCCTGTTGATAGCACTCTTTGACCACGTTCTGTTCCCGTTATTGTGCTCTATTAATCACATGAAATGAATGTGAACTTGCCATTTATGTACACAATGGCGGAATAAGGGACGAGGACGAATTTACCGTGCGTGAGAGAGAGAGAGAAAGAGAGAGAGAAATATAAAAAATTGTCGTTATGTTTCTCGCCTCTCGTTGCTGAAGGCCCACTAAATGATCATTTTCACGATTGTGGACGCGAATGTACTCAAACTTTAGCGCCTCGTGCTGTTGTTAGTGTAGTTGAAAGTAACGGCACGCTAGTTTTTCATGTCACCCTAGCTTATTCTTCTATGTTTGCTCCATCCTTTTCACTCTCTACGAGTCTGCTTTGGTGGCGCCTGAGTTACATAGGCACGTTGCCGTTGACGCGAGTATTAAATGAAAACGGTAAACATGAGGTATACAGAAAAGTAACAATGAAACGAACCTTTTAAAACATGAACGAATCATCTTGCTTTTGTTTTCATTATTTGAAGACATAAAAGGCGTGAAGGAAGCATTGCTGAACAAAGACGCATTGGATGAAAGAAACGCACGAGAAAAATGCCCAGTCGTATATAAGTCTTTAGTATATTAGAATGGCAGCAAATGAGTTCATTATTTTGTGGCCCTGTCATGTACGCAGAACTATATGCATAAAATTACAGTTATAGCAGAGAATGACGTATACAGTGTACAAATGCATGTTTGGCCTAAGTTTCATTTCAAACACGGCTGACAACTTCGTTCTTGATTAGACTGTCTCTCTCTCTGTGCCCATCTTTTGTCAGGTATCCCTTTCACTTTCACTCTGCACTGCCGGGGCACGTCCGTATATTATCTCACCCGATCGATCTGCCATTCAGCTTCAGGGTGTCTGGCATTACGTAATGCATCTGGCCAATCTTCAAGAGGTCTCGGCTTCAATAACAGCGCACAGAAGTCACATTTAGGTGTCATCCATATTTATCTCGCCTTATTTTGCTGTCCCCAGCTCTACGTATACGAAGTTTTAACGTCTATCGCCACTTTTGTTTGCCGTAACCTCCTTTCCTCTTTAATCCGTCAAAGCGAGCGCATCGTGCAATTGGCTGCGCCGTCACGGGCATCACGTCGCTTCCATGGGATGAAGACTACGATTCTCTTCCCGTCCCTTCCATCCACGCCTTTGTCGGCACGTACACTCCCGCAGTAGCCGCGTTGCTCCCGTGTCGTCGATTCACAATAACGACTGCCATTTCCATCCCCATAAGAGCCATTAGGCCTGTTCACATATTGTTATTACGGGCGCCGCTCGGCAATGGTGCGACTGTGACATCAAGGGTTGTCGAGTCCTCGGCCTTCGCCCAGAGATCTGCTATAGTCAGTGATTGAGATGGTTGTGGGAGGGCAGGAAAAAAAGAGGAGGGTGTTCTTGAGCTCACGTTCGACGGCTATGGCCGGCTCGTATATTGTTTACGCTTCATTTAGGATTACCCTCATTATCGCCTCGTCTCTTTGCGCTCGTTTTTTTTTTCTTGCTTTACTGCGCTTCTTGCGTAAGGTGCATCTACAGCGCACGGCTTTCGCCTGTTTTCTTGGTCTGTTCGAGTGAGTTGTTCGCAAAATGCTTTCAAAAAGCTTGTGCACTTCATTTTGGTACTGTTCTTAGTTTCCCGCTATGGTTTCTGCAATTTTTTTTTCCATTGTTCTGTCACTGGTTTTAACTTTACAAGTATGGATGAATAGAATCAGAGTGAATTTATTTTCAGTGCTTTCAACCTAGGCAGTATATGTCTAAGAAATGTCATTTTTTTTCTCTCTCTCAGAGAAGTCAAAGTGACGGGCACTGACGATAGGGAGCTGAGAAGAAATGACCGGCCGTCACGCTCAGACTCGAGAAGCGCCAGACGAGACGTACGGGAGCATCCTTTGTGGTCCCTTACTTCCATTGACGGCTAAGCGGCTAGCGTGACCGACGCTTCCTTTCAAAGAAGGGACGTGTATCCAGCTGCGGCCCCATTCTGCGATGGGCACGCCAAATTCTCCATATGATAAAGTGAGCATCGGTGAAGAAAGCTGGTTGCACTTGTTGTACACACGCTTCCGTAAACTCTGTACAGTTAGTTTTGTTCTTTCGATTATTTTCTGTATACAACGAACTTTTTATTCGTCTTGGTGTGGCATACACCAGACGTTATGCACATATTATCGGTCGCAGTCACACCGGTCCTAATTGTGAAAACTGTGATGTGGCACAAAAATACTTGAGCACATATTTTGTGGCTGCCCAGCATACGCACGTGAACGACAAACACTGATTGCTTCTACTGAACGATATCACAGTAGGTCATTAACTGATGAGACCGTGTTGGGCCCTTAGCCACACACCAACAGTGCAATTGTGGTCATAAGAGCGGTTAAAACCGTTTTGGAAGCAACTGGACTATATGCGCGGCTATAAAGTTTGTCTCAGCTAGAAAGAATACTACATACTCACCTCTCTATCTCACGGTCGTCATCCATTCATCTTTCTTTTCTCAATTCCCCTCCCCCAGTGTAGAATTGCAGGCTGGAGCAAGCTACCATTCAGGCCGACCTCTCTGACTTTCTGTAAATAAACCTATCCCTCTTCAATAAATGCTGTATCTGTATTTTAGCACCGCCAAACATAGTGTCGCACTTCTTCTTTGCTTTATCAGTCTTCGTTTATTTGCCATTCACATGTAAACCTCATTTTGTTGCCACTCGTAACACCTTCTCTTTTATATTCATTATAGCAGAGGAGAATAAAAAAAAATTCGGCAAATCCCACGCATACCTGGGGATCAACGATCTGCGAAGCATGAGGAGGGAAGGTGACCGTGTTGCAACTTTTTAGTGATCGACACGTCATGAAATAACGCTAAATATATGTACAAATGTTGCACCCACAGACACATGTTGAATAGTTGCAGATGTTTACATAACCAGTCATTCGCACTTGCAGATGTTTATATAACCGATTGTTTGCACTTGCGCAACGATGCCAACTGGAACACGCGTTTTACCAACACCAGAAGCTGATATGAAGCGCTGATGCTTGCGAGGAGGATGGCACTGGACACTGCGACATAAATTAACTTCAGCGTATGGCGCCTAACCACAGTTGACGTTAACCCGACGGGACGGTTGTATAAAAGGAGTACATATGTAATGTTTATAAAATTGGGTAGGCAGCACTGCGACCACTACTGACGTTTCACGATGAATAGCTTTTATTTCAAAATTAGTTCTGTGACCTGGCGTAGCTCTGTGATAAAATGCTTTATTGCCACGGAGAATGCTTGGGTTTGATTCCAGCTGCGACACTGACATTTTTCTTTGCATTCGTCGGGTCGACACTACCAACGTCGGGCATTTCTTCACGCTCCCGCGTTAAAATTGCCAGTGTGTGTTCTCATCTTTCCTAGGTAGATACTAAGCGTTTATCACCTGTGGCACATACCCCCATGCCAGTGGCACAAGCCCACCCGTGGGTATGTGCCTGCGTCTGGCGGGAAGTGTTTGACGACGTACGCGACGGGACTGTGACATTATTCATGTCTTGACGAGCTGTTCTCAGAAATGTGTGCACGTTAAAGAACCCCAGGTGTTCAAAATTTCAGGAGCCCTCCACTATGGCGTCTCTCATAATCATATGGTGGTTTTGGAACGTTAAGCCCCACATATCAATCAATCAATGTCTTGACAAGCACGTCATATTCGTCAAACCTTTTTACCCTCCCATGCTAATTTTGGTTCACGCGAAGTTAAGGATGTGACCACGAGAGCACCTAAACGTAAGTGGCTAGATAAATAGATAGATAGATAGATAGATAGATAGATAGATAGATAGATAGATAGATAGATAGATAGATAGATAGATAGATAGATAGATAGATACGCTCAGGGTCGCTGAAGTTCGCTAAGAAATGCTTCGCATTTAATGTGCGCGTACTCATAAGTTTACCTTATGATGGAATTATTCATGACGCATGATGAAAATACGTATCTTCCCTGCAGTTATCGCCAAGATCTCTCTTTCCGTCTCGTCCTTTCTGCAGTGGTCTACTTTTTGTCAACTTATTTACTGTAATATCACCTTGAGCAACACACACACACACAGGCACACGAAAGAAAGAAAGAAAAAAGAAAGAAGGAAAGAAAAAAGAAGGAAAGAAAGGCAGAAAGAAAGAAAGAAAGAAAGCGACTGCTTTCAGTTCTTTTTGATCCTACGCAACTTTCTAATCACGAAGCCCCGTCTGTTCAACTAGTTTTCAGTTTAATTCGCTTACACTACGTCAATCAATATTCTCAGAAAGTTTAACAACGTACTTCAAAATGTTGCAATACTTGTGTGTTGATACTTTTTTTTTCGATCCGTGGTTGTTTCATGGTCACGCCCTGAAACTTTCTCCGAATTCGACGGTTTTGTAAATTACAGTAACTCTTATTTAGTTGCGTAACCAGCGGGTGTTGCACTGAGCACCTGTTCCTCTTGAAATTTATTTTTCGCACCGGATAAAGAGCATGAACATATTCTCGACCCTACACGCCTTTCCGGTTGCAACTTCAGATCAAAGACGTGGCCCTACCGAAACTAATATATGTCTACGCCACTACTGTTATCACCCAATATACAAGCTTCGTTCTGCCATTTTTAAAGATGTATATTTCAGCCTGGTCATTAAGGATCACAGACGAGATGACTGGATTCCAAGAGATGGCAAGTGGGGAAGGGGAGGCAGGAAGTTACGAGGGCAGATGAAATTAGAGAATTTGCTGTTATAAAGTGGCATCAGCAAGCATGGGACCGAGTTGACTGGCGGAACATGAGATGCCTTTGTCCTGCAGTGAGAGTAGTCAGACTGATGATGATATTTTTGCCTGTACCATCGATATGGATGCAGCAAAAGGCCCTCTTGGAGCACATGATTATACGATTACCACAACAGAAGTGGACGAAGGTTCTACTGAGGTGCTTTTATTGTAGTTACAATATAACAACTTCGACTCTCCCCCGTTCTTCTTTATCATTGATCGTGTGTCAATGAATGCATTCACCCTGCTTTATTTATCTGTTTTGTTTTCTTTTTTTAAAATTTGCTTTGCCTCCCTTTTCCATTCTGTTATAACTGTCTTGCAATGTCTTGCTCTTTTCTCAGTGCAAGAGTCAGATGCGTATCATCTGGTTAGCGTCCTGCCTTCGAAGTCTAATTTAAAGTTTTTCTATCCCATCGTAGTCACAACATTTATCAGTGCAATGGTGATACGGCTGACGTTATGCAACTTTCTATTCGTGGGTTGTGACCTAATTACTCGGCAAGCTTAAGTTGTGCTACTAAAAACCACCTTTACAACTTCAAGCGCATGCACAAGTTGATTACTTCTTGTATAATTTGGCAATCTGAGAACACGGAAATAAATGTTGAAAGCTCTGCTCGCATGTAGCACTGTAAAATAGATTTTCATGCTCTGTGCCTGTTCTGTACCCTGATAATTGACGGAGAAAAATATGTATCACATCCGAAAAAAAGTTCGAGCGCTCCTAAGGCTCGGTCGGCATAGCTCCGCAGCCATATCAATAAATTGGTTACCGACCAATTGTTACAACCTTTCATATTTTTACGGGGAGTACTTATTTAGGGGTCGTCAGTCGGTACCAGAACGAGATAACATTGCACAGGGCGCCCAAATTGAAATTCAACAGGGCAAACAAGACTTAGCCCAACCACAACGTTGTTCTCTTCTTCTATTCGGTGCCATTTCGGCGGCTATGCCAGAGCGGTATTTTCACACACGTGACAATACTTTTTAGAAATATTTAAGGGGTATATTTTCTTTGCACCTTATTATATGAGCAAGGGGCAACTCTCTTGCTTGTCTTACAAGAATTTTCAGTCAAACGCTTACTTCCGCTTTCCCGAATATTCAGGAAACATGCCTTGAAAAATAAGGGTGGTACGAAATGGATGATTTTGGTTCAAGTTAAGAGCTATACTGGATACGTATGATATCAGGGCTTAAGTTCATTTAGGATAAGAACGAATCGATTGTCAGGAAAGTGAAAATTAAACGAACCAGTTCATTGAAATAGCACTAGTTTTTTCTGTAAGTAAGTGTAATGGTTGCAGCACCTGGTGCAGCAGACCTCAAACATGAGCTTCTTACTACGTGGCCTCTGGGACCCACATCGCTAACGTGACGAAACATAAAGTTGAAGCAATACTATAGAGAAATAACAGTGAGAGTTAAGAATAGCAAGGAAGGTAAAACAAGGAATACTGCAGGGCCTACGAACACTGGAGTGTGAGTGCCCCTACGAGTCACGTGCACCTAAATCAAGAAATTGGGTCACCTAGAATTTTTATGCCTAATTGTCATGTGTCGTAATGATATCTATTTCCTGCATTGTAGTAATTACGGTAGCGTATTTGATATGTGTTTCACCATATATCCAGCTGATCACGGCCATCGGAAATTCAAGACGAAAGGAGTTACGAAAGTGCTGTCCTAGGAGAGAACAACTGTGAGAGAAGTAATCAATCCTTGTTTGCATCGTCCACGTGCGAGGCGCATAAAGAATGACTAGGACCCTTTCCCGAGCTACGTTTCTTCTACTACACTTTCGGAGCATGAAAAACAGTATGATTTTAAGCCTGACTTGAACGCCGAGAATTTTCGGGGTTCAGAGAAGACGTTTGTCCTAAAAAAGAAAAGAAGAAAAAATGAAAATTTGGTAAACCCTTCTTCTAGAAGAAGTCACCCGAGACCCGGCCACTTCTTAAGAAAAAAAAACAAGAAAATGAAAGGAAAGTGATCTTTGTCCGCTGGTTCTCACTCATTTTACGTATGTTGTTACACAACGAACGCTGTCAAACTGTCGCAGATTTCTTTTTCTTGCTTGATGGCGATTCATTTTTGTTGGGTCTACGCAATACGTTAGAGCACTTACAAAATACACATTACGTTGGAATATTTACTGTGTGTGATCTACTCAATAAGTGAAATATCTTTTTTGTAGAACTCAAGTAAGAACAATATTACAAGTTTCGCCTAGGACAGTCAGGAAAGGACCTGAGAGCTTTTCCTGACAAGCGGGTTCGTAGGTCAAGAGTCTTGCTGAAGACGGTGCCGCATAGGGTTGTTATCTTATCGATCCCGGCCGGTGCGGTATCACTACAGTGGAGACGAAACGCCAGAGGCTGGTGTACTGCGCAAAGTCAATGCACGTTGAAGAACACCAGATGAGAGAGCTCTCTCATACAGTGACCCGTAAATATATCGACGTTATAGACCGACAACGACCATTCATTATAATTATCAGGTTATTTTAAAGAATGGCGCTTCGCGCGTGGTATTAGGTATAATTTAACAGCGATTCACATTCTATACGGAAGCCAAAAATAAACGATAACAGGGTGTCTGATAAGAATTGGTCCGCGATCTGGGTGAAAAGATTTTTGCCCCGGTCATTACTGGAATCAAAATTTGATGGGAGTAAAAGTACTCGGGCATTGAACGCTTCGCTGGTGATTCAGCACGTAAACTGATGCACAAAGCGATTTCCGTCTTTCATTATTACAGGAAGAAAAACAAGCAAACTGGAACATTCTCATCGTTTCGGGACATGTGCATGCCATGTCATCTCTCGGCTGCGATCGGGAGGCCTCTTTGTAACTGAATGAGAAGCACACTAACAAATCATATCTAACGAACGGAATATATTATTGAAAGTGGTCCTGGTTTCACACGCTAGAGAACCACAAGAATATCTGAGGCATAACAATAAGAACAAGCCGAAAATAACTAACTTCCCAGGCCGTTTGAAGATTTTACGACGTGGCCTACAAGAGTGGCGTTAATATACACCTATTTTAACCTGTTTCAACTTCAATCATCGTTACGTCATTACGCGTTGGCTCACGTAGTGACTTTTGCCTCCTCCAATATAACTCTACTTCCCCCCTTGCCCAGTGCAGGGTATAATACCAGGCTTAGCCCTGGTTAATCTCCCCACCTTTTCTTCTTATTCTTCTTCTCTTTCGATTGTACAACTGAGAGACGTAGTTTCAGAAACAACTGCCATTTCTAGATTGGCTGAGGAGTGCTATTTCATTCGATATGCTATTTCATTGCTTAACTAAAGCCGTGTAACTTCGTCTGTAGTTTTTGTAATCGTTATTCTTGTCGTTTACAAAGGCCACTTCTGCTACTAGATTGCATCGGAGTGTGCACAAACAGCCCGTGTTGCTGAAAAAATTTTCGAATAAAACTTTCGGGATCACGTGCTGGGGAGCGTGACGAAAAGGGTGCTCCAGTGGGCCTCAATGAGTCCACCTCTCTGCTGGTGGGGGCAGTATATCCCTTACGAAAATCTCATATATGGACCTATATAAATATCCCCAGTATATGGCTACCTCAGGAATCGGGCATATCAGGCTTTTTATGGAATCCTCATATAGGGGCCTTATGATTGATTGATTGATATGTGGGGTTTAACGTCCCAAAACCACTATATGATTATGAGAGACGCCGTAGTGGAGGGCTCCGGAAATTTAGACCACCTGGGGTTCTTTAACGTGCACCCAAATCTGAGCACACGGGCCTACAACATTTCCGCCTCCATCGGAAATGCAGCCGCCGCAGCCGGGATTCGAACCCGCGCCCTGCGGGTCAGCAGCCGAGTACCTTAGCCACTAGACCACCGCGGCGGGGCTATAGGGGCCTTATATAACCTGACATTTCCAATTTCCGAAGTAGCCATATATGAGCCTTATACAACTTGATATATCTAATACCTTATATACCCATATATGGCAATTGCTGTATATAGCCATATATGCCAATCGTCTATATATGTCTACATATTAAAGCATCTATATCAGGTTAAACATGGCCTTACATAGATACCTTTATATAAAGCTATTCAGATGATTCATCTATACGACTTCAGCTTGTGTCGCCGGCATAAATTATAGCCCCACAAATCATTCTTCAGTTAGAAATATTGCTGTTTGTTGAAAGGTCTGCATGCAGTCGCCATCATTTCCAAAACAAATGTTGTACGTATACAGGCAAATTTAATTTGTGTGGTGACATATGGTGGCAGCTTCCTTAACTATGCCAATGTCTCCAATTCCTATCTCACGTCGTTTAGTGACACTGTGCTGGACTCACATGGCATTGGCATGGCAATACCATCAGGATACTAAGCATCAGGAAAATTTTTACCGAAACAAAGCCCATGGTGAATAAAAAAAAACGACTGTAAAGGACGCATAACAATAGCCCCTCATATCATTATTATGTGACGTCATCATCATATCTTTATATTGTTTTGCAGATTCGCGGATAAAGGTAACTTGTTGGATGCTCAACTCTTGTATATTTATAGCGAAACGTATGTTTGACTTGGTTTTGCAGAGACTACACAGAGTGTTAAACTTCTCCCTGGTCACATGGTCCCACACCGGCGAAGCTTCGAGCGAGCGCAGCAGCGACACCTCTCTGCATTGGAGCACATTACGTGACGTCACACATGCCACAGACGCGCTCCGGCTGCCCAAGGTCACTTTAACCTGAAATTCTGCTGGAAAATAGAAAATGTGAAATAATTCGAAACCTAAAAACCTAAAACTAAGCCCTCGAGTGCGCTCAAAGGCGTGCGCAGGGTTCCTTTCGGGGAGGGGGAGGGTCAAAGGTTTACCCCAGTGCCTCCCTACTCAGTCAATGTATGGGGCAACCCCCGCCCTCGCACACGCGTAGCATTGTGTTAACAATGAGAGAGTAAAAGTTCTGCCAATGGTTAATTCTTTTAGTCTCGCGCATTTTATTGCTGTGCAGCAGATTCTACCATTGACTATAACGACTTCACTTCACAAATTGATTATGCTTATCCGTGCTGCATTCGTGCAATGCCCATAACCGCACACTGAAGCGGATAAGCTCGAAGCTGGGAATTCGCTCGTCTTGACTTTATACAGTGAACGCCAAGAGAAAGTCTTGAAAAAAAAAAAGGAACAACTGCCACGAAAATTCATAGAACATGAGTCACGTAAGAGGGCGTACTGATGTGTGAACGAAGTGCCTAATTTAGGAAGCTTGCCTTTCGTAAGCGCCGTTCCTGAGCGGACTGCATGCTTTCGATAATAACACGTTTCATAACGCTGTTTCGTTGCTGTCTGCCTTCGCATGTACTTATAACGGAGGAGAAGTTTATTTTGTTGATATTGGTCCAGACGTTTGCTATAATGCGCTAAAAAGAAATTCTTTGTGATACTTACTCAGATCATAATGTTGAATAAGTCAAGTCAAGTCAAGTCAAGTTTATTAAATAGTTCAGTTGAGTTACATGGTTAGCGTTATTACAGCAGGAGGTCCCAAAGTTTCAGAGAAACTGACAGGGGGACCTCCTATGGCTACATGGATGGGGTGATTACATAAAATACAGCAACAGTATACGGACTTGTGAGTAATAATGAATAATCTTGATTAACAATAAAAATACAATCAATACACAACATAATGGTAATACTCACTATTGAAAAATAACAAGGAAATAGTCAAAATCAAGTGAAGACAAAAACAATATTAATGAACTCTACGTGACAAATGCAACACGTTTCATTGTCAGTGTTATCAATTATACAAAGGCAAATTGAAGTAGTAAAATAGCACAGAACTGTGGAGAGCTATTAACAGTTATTTATACAAATCGGATGAGTTGATTAATTCCTGAACGTAATATTTCTTACTGCGCGAAGTGAAAATATGGATGTTATGCGATGATTTCAATTCGTAAGGCAATGAATTCCAAATGGCTATGCTAGTAAATAAGGTTGAGAACTTGCCGTAGTTTGTCCTTACGGCCCGCAAAAGAAGATTATTCCACTGGGAAACCGGGTGATGTTACTATTAGTTAAGTGACGGTGATCAATGCATGCAATGAAAATGTCATGCGTGATGAGTCTAAAGGCGACAATGGACATTCTATGACAAAATAAGTGTCTCAATGGGTGTATGTTAAGCTGAGGAAACAACGAGCTGCAGGAGAAGTAAAATGGGCTGAAAGTCATTAATCTAACTGCTTGTTTCTGCAGTCGCTGCAAACGTTCGATGTGCGTGAAATGTGTGTTGGCCCAAGATGATACGCAATACGAAATATGGCTATGAATATAAGCAAAATACAAAGTACGTATGATGTGAGGCGGAAAATAAGTTCGTGTCTTGATGATAACGTGAATACCAAATGCAATCTTTTTAACGAGTGATGCTGCATGTTTATGAAATTTTAGTTCGCTATCTAAGATGACGCCAAGAAACCGCGCTTCACTGGAAATGTTTATGACGGTATTACCAATGTGAAGGGAAGGTTGTATGTCAAGTGAAATGCGCGGGGAATGGAACAACATAAACACGGTTTTAGTAGCATTGATCTGAAGATAATTGTCCTGGCACCATAAAGTTATGTTATGTAAATCTGTGTTGAGGTCAGACTGGAGTGAAGAAACTGATTTAGATGACTGAAAGATGGTTGTGTCGTCAGCGTAAAGTATGCACTTGGTCCTTGTAAGAATGGTAGGTAGATCATTAATAAACATCAAAAATAAAAGTGGGCCTAAAATTTATCCCTGTGGAACACCAACGTTAATTAACTTGGGCGTTGAAAGATGGCCATTAACATGAACCATTTGAGACCGGTTACTGAGGTGGCTCTTAATAAAACTTAGTGGCGGACCAGACATACCAAATGATTCGAGTTTAGCAAGTAGAACGTGATGATTTATAGTGTCAAAAGCCCTCGTCAAATCGATGAACACAGATCCCACAAGTAACCCTCTATCAATAACTTGTTTAATTTCCTCCGTTAAGGTAATGAGTGCCAGCTCAGTTGAATATCCTAGACGAAATCCGAATTGTTGTGGAGATAAAAGATTAATTTTTTTCAGATAACGCAATAATCTAATGTGGAATAACTTTTCAATTACCTCACCGAAGAAAGGTAGGATACAGATCAGCCTATAATTCTGTACAAAAGTCTTATCACCCTTCTTGAAAACTGGAACTATTTTACCAGCCTTAAGGTAGCTCGGAAACGCACCCGCTGAAAACAGCTTGTTGATCACCACTGCCAAAGGTGGTGATATTAACTTTGAAACTAGTTTTACTTTAAAAGAATCAATATTATCTAAACCAGCACTTGTGGTCTTTAGTGATGTGATGACCTGAAGGACTTCATCTGCAGACGTGGAATGAAGATAAAAAGAGTGAGTACACCGTGGTATATTGCGTAAATGACCTGGTGATTGCTGCGTATCCGCAGATGCGCAGAAATGCTCACTGAACGTGGCGGCCACTCTTACAGGGTTGGTATACATTTCGTCGCCTTGCTTTATTTTTATTGTGGGCTCTGAGCAGTTTTTCATGTTCAAAAATTCTTTAATGATTTCCCAGCAGCGTCTCGTGTTACCTGTGTTTTTTTACAATGAGATTCCGATAGTAATTGCGCTTAGCACGCCTGAGTAAGGAAGATAATGTTGCTGAGTATTTGTGAAAGCGGCATTTTAATGCGAGGTTATAAGGCTGCGACTTTAGTTTCTTATGAAGGTTATTATTTTTATTAATGGACTTCAACAACGAGTTGCTTATCCATGGATTTCTAGGGGAATAATACCACTTCGTGACAGTAGTGGAAGTGGTGCATGCATCTATACCTGAAGCTATTACTTCTGAGAAAGACTCAAAAGCCTTTTCTGCGCAGTCTAGATTAGTCACCGAAGTCCAGTCTACTGTGCTAATTATTTGCACAAACTTGTCCGCATCGAATCGGCGTTTCGTAAAGATGTTACTGACCTTGGTATTTTCGGAGCCCAGAATGAAAAATACGGGATTATGGTCTGTAATGCTATGATCTATTACACCTGCAACGTGTTCAGTGGAAATGTTGGAGATGATATGATCTATTAGGGTATTCGAACCTAGTAAATCGTTTATAATTGGTGCTGAGATATGCGACGTAAAGCCATAGCAGTATAAAAAGTTCATATATTCTAAGCACGATGCACTATCAGGATCAATAGTGTTTATATTAAAATCACCACATAAGACAACATTTTTACTTTCCCTCACTAGGTTATTAAGAATGATGCTTAACTGATTACAAAAATCGGAATACGACAATGAAGGTGACCGATAAATGGAAGCTATAATAGTACTACGGCTATTAAATGGTATAACACTATGGTTGAATTCAAGCCAAACAGATGCACATAAAATATTGTTGAAGGTTATGTCACTACGGCGTGTGTAGGTTAAGGATGAGTTGACAAGTATAGCACTACCGCCACCACGACAGGGCTCCCGATTACAGTATTCAGAATAACAACCTGGCAATCCGTAAAGTTATCCTCATTACCAGACAACCAAAATTCAGATAAACATATGACATAGAATGAATGTTTAAGCAAGGAAATCAACGCAACAGGGTCATCCTGGTGCTTTCTAAGACTGCGAATGTTTAAGTGAAGTAGTGATAGGGATGGTGACTTCTCAAGTAGCAATTCTGATGTTTGCTGGCACGAGAACGCAGCCATATTGATCTAAGGTCGGTTTAAAATGGGGACTGATAGGATATCTAAGAGAGTACTCGGAGATCTTCTGCGCATGCAATTCGAAACACGCGACTGTCATCCGCCTTTCTGGCTTTGATTGTACAATTGTCAGTCCAGAGATGCTTCCACTGGTTGGCTTTCTTAAGCGCAAGTGCCTGTGAAAAAAGGCGCTTTCGCTCTGGTGTGAGATGGTCATTCACAAACACAGGTTTAGGGCCTGTGCTCTGAGAAAACCCTATATCTGTGGTAGACAGGCGTGCCTTTCTTGCCTTCTTAGCGAATTCAGCCTTCTTGTTTCTCGAACAGAATCGCGCAATAATGTTGCTTCCATTCTTTGCGGGCACCCGATGCGCGGCGTCTATGTCTGTATCGGCAATTGGACAACCAATCTTCTCACCGATAACCTGGACGACTGCCAAGCAGTCTTCGCCCTTTGTCTCAGGGATTCCCTTCAGTTCAACATTATTAAGTCGCGAGTATTGTTCGAGATCACACATTTGTTTACTGGGCTTCTTATTTTCATCCCTCAGGACCTTGTTTTCTTTAGTTAGTGTCTCAGTGTCATTCTTTACACGTTCACAGAGGTCATTGAACATCACAAGGCTTGTTTTCATCTCTGCGACCTCCTGCCGAAGAGCCTGTAGTTCCTTTGCTAGTTCCGCGCAAGTCGGCATTCTCAAGATAAGTAATGAAGAAAAGTAAACTCAAAATACAGAACACAAGACACAAAATAGAAAAAGAAAATAAACTATATAAACTATATAAAGGCAGCAGTGGAAGCGAGAAAAAACGCAAAACAGAAAGGAGTGCACCGAGAAGCAACGAACCTGGACGGAGCGAACACAAGGGTCAATGCTTGATTGATTGATATGTGGGGTTTAACGTCCCAAAACCACTATATGATTATGAGAGACGCCGTAGTGGAGGGCTCCGGAAATTTCGACCACCTGGGGTTCTTTAACGTGCACCCAAAACTGAGCACACGGGCCTACAACATTTCCGCCTCCATCGGAAATGCAGCCACCGCAGCCGGGAATCGAACCCGCGACCTGCGGGTCAGCAGCCGAGTACCTTAGCCACTAGATCACCGCGGCGGGGCACAAGGGTCAATGCTTGTACACAGCCGCAACCACTGCTGCCAAAATGACAAGCAATGGCAAACGATGCTCTATTTGTAGGGCTCCTTGTCCGGTAGATGGCGAACGTAGCGGCTGAAGTTCAGTGACGTAGTTGCACGTGCCGAGAATACAGCAGCAGCTGCAGCAGCAGCAGCAGCAGCTAAGCAGTGCTGCTTAGCTGCTGCTGCAGCTAAGCAGCACTGAAGGAACGACATATGAAGAATATGAGAAATTAGCGAAACAAGAACATTTATTGAAAGAAAATAAGGACAGAATGAGATAAACAGAAAAATAACGGAGATATTATGAAGATAGATAGATAGATAGATAGATAGATAGATAGATAGATAGATAGATAGTGAGTGAGTGAGTGAGTTAGTGAGTGAGTGAGCGAGTGTGAGTGAGCAAGTCAGCGAGATCGATGTCATATGGGAGATACAGGAAGATTATGAACAGGCTGAGCTTGTTTGAATAACCTGCTTTTTGAAAACGTATTGAAAGATGAGGATATGTCATATGTCACACGTGAATACCGGTCGTAAACATCTCCTGATTATGATTAAAAGCAGATCTGCTGAAGCTCTTCGTTGCTCCGGGTCGTGCGAGCCAACATTTAGTCACGTGACAATAATCCAGTAAAGATAGTCGCGTGACTGAAAACAGGTAACTGGTCACGTCACATGTTTCCGCTAAGAACCCCGTAATCGCTCTTGATGTGACAGAAAACACATCAACCAGTAACAGCTAGTCCCGGCATGCACATGTTCCCGCCAAAACCACCTCACCCATGCGTGTTGGGGCATACCGACTAAAACCGGAGAGGGATAGTCAAGCCTAACCGTATACTTAGTACTGCTAGCAAAAGCTTGACATCTGCATCAAAACCTTGAAATAACTGGCAAAAATTTCGAAAAAGCTCGGCAGAACACTAGCTCCGCTGTTGGTTCCAGCCTTGCGCCACTAGTGCTAGATGCCTTCTTTCTTAGACGCTGAGAGCGTACATTCGGCATTTATCACGGCTACCGTCACATCATTTAGCGTGTTTGACAGCTCGGAGGCCCCATTCTTCGTACTGCGGTATTGTGACAAAACATCAAGACATACTACCGCCTGGCTTCAAACTTGCGATGCATCCAGCAGCTGCGCTATGGAGTCTTCGTCAACCTGACGTGTGCTTATCAGTTCCTGGAATCTTTAAGAAGGCACGCATGTCAACGCTAGCCCTGAAGCAATTGACTTTGCGTCTGTTGGACGAAAGGTACTTCGACCGCATACATGTTCACACCGATGGCTTCACTAATTCCAACAGCTCTACATGAGCAATGGTTGTTCCATCTGAAAATGTGTTGCTTCAGTACAAGTTTTTTGTCACACCACGACGTCGACAGCAGCAGAGCTCGTAGCACTTCAAGGTGCAGTAAAGTACATTCTTCGGCAGCAACCTAACCAATGGGCCATCTTTTGCGACTCCAGGTCAGCCTTACAGTCACTACGGTTTGTTATGCAGCACGGGTTACACGAACAATCAGTATATTAGATAAGACACGACTACCACGAAGCGCTCAAGGAAGGTCACGATAATGTATTTCAGTGGTTGCGAGTCATTGCGGAATCGTCGGCAATGACCGCGCGGATGAAGCTGCTCGATCGGCTCATGACCAAGACCAGCACACACCCATACCACTCTTGAGAACGGACGCTGCAAGGCTACTACAATCACTTGGTCGCCGTATATCTCTCCTACAATGGAATACGCAGGGTTTCTCCAACACGCACCTGTATTCGATCGACCCAAACTTGCAACTTCGTTTGCCATCCGGGCTCCCACGATGCGCTGAAGCTTTACTGTGTCGCGTGAGGTTGGGCGTGGCATTTACGAATTCGTACTCTCGTCTCCTTGGAATGGCGAGCACTTTGGCATGCAACATCTGCGCCTGCAAGGAAACGCTTGAGCACATTCTATGTCATTGCCCAGCATACAAGACCGAACGAAGTATTATGGAAGCCAAGCTCTGTTAGCTGGATTCACGGCCGCTTACAGAAGAGAAGATCCTGGGACCTTGGCCGACGGCTTCCCATACGCGCAAAGACACGAAAACCCTCTCGTACTTTTTAAGGACCACCAGACTTCACGACCGCTTGTGAAAGAACTGTGCGAGACCGTGCTGTGTAGTCTCGAGCTGACTATTCATGCTTCTCTTTCTTACTCCTTTTCTTTTCTATCTCTTTCCGTTCTATTATTCTCCTTTTCCCTCACCGCAAGTGTAGGGTAGCCAACCGAGCCAAGCTTGGTTAACCTCCCTGCCTTTCCTCTCTATTTATCTCTCTCTCTCTCTTTTTCTTCCGTGATCCGATGCAGCGTGAACGCAATGACTTTTGGATTTCACTGAGAATTCATGCACGCATAAACGGAGTAGGGCACCGACGTCGGCGCACAGCCTTATTTGCATGAGGCCCGATGGATTCCAATTATCAGCTACGCTGCAGACTCCAGCGACGGACGCTATTTCCTAAGACGCCGTGAAATTGGTAAGGGCATGACCAGAGAAATGTGTCTCAGCAGTTGCTTTCTCAACACACACACGAAAAAGAAACAAAAAACACGCTCTGGTGCCTGCGATGCCGCAGAAGATTTGAGATTCAGCAGGCACGTTTGAACCCAGGTCCAATTAAAGCTCGAGCATTTCTTGAAAGCCGGCAATTATTGAGGATTAGGAAGTAATTAAGCACGATTACGAAACGTTTGCAGGCTTAGGGCGCTTCGCTCATCGAATGTTTGATGCTAAATCGTCGGTCACAGTTTCTGAAGCTTTTCTCAACGTAGAGCTTTAGTCGGCGCGAGTAGGTAAATACTTGCTGATGCGTACTGAGAAACTAGAAATAAATGGAAGATAATTAGCGCATTGTACGTAGGAAAGAACATTCGTGGAGCGTTTACTGATCGTGCACTTTAAGCGCATAAAATATAAGTCAACATACTCGCGAGTGAGAAGAAGAATTCATTAGGACGGAGTTTTACTCATGTTGTATAATCTCGCAGATGATTTAAAAAAAAGTAACAGTGTTCCACAGAAAAAAAAGCTAGAAAGACCTAAAAAAACTAGAAAGCCTTTGTGTTGAACTTCGATAGAATGGTCCAAGAAATGGAGTAGTGAAATCGAAGAATTCAAAGTGAGTCGGAGCAAGTATTTTGATGGTGTGCACATTCTTGCTTGACGCACAGCTCGAAAAGAAGTAGAGATCCTCGTGGCGAAGAAAGTCGCGATAGTTTGAATCTTTACAGTAAAGAATTGGTAGACCGCAATGTGTACAGAATGACAGCGTCTCTGCAGATGTGGGACAGAAAAGGGAAGATGGCGATCAATGTGCTCTGAAAGAATCAAGATTACTTCAGTTTTGCGTATAGCGAGAGCCACGACTACCAGTGGATTTCACGCGAGAGATGGAGAAAGAGAGAAAGAAGAGAAGTTGTTCATATTGAACGTCGAAGATTTCCCGAGGTGAAAAGCGACGTCTTCGCAGGAAATGAAACTCTCCGAATGGCTGCTTCTTTTTTTTTACTACGAAAGTCGACCAAAATTGCAAAACGAAATATTCTCTTTATACAAAAGTAACGTTGTGAAAAAAAAAAAACCATTGATGTGCGTAGCATACGCAAAAGTGCGCAAAGAAGCTAAGCCTACTTTTATTGAAAGCCTTCCGGCTGTGTGCCTATAATATACGAACGAATGAGAGGAATTTAAGGGCTCGTTTTCCTTCGTGCCACATGACCTCAGTGAAAACCAAAAGGCAGTGAGATCAAGGACGTCAGACGTCACTTTTTCCTGTTCAACTGCGTTATAGTAACTGTAATAAATAATAAAAAAGGTGGGAAATGCAACTTGCTGCAGGCAGGAAACTTCGGATGAAGAGTCCTGTGCTGTACTAATGGAGCTAAAGCGGCGGTTGTACTCGCGTTCACAGTAGTATCGTATGTACTGGAATGTAACGCTTTTTTTCCCTCCAGATTTATCCTACCTGAAGTCGACTCTCACGTCACGATAGAATAACGATATAACTATTTTTTTTACCTGGACCCAATGAGATGTCACCTTTCCAGCTACCGTAATGGTTGCGTTACAGCAAAGTAAATATGATACATAACGCAGAACGAAACGTCCTCCGGTCGTTATATAAGAGATGCCGGTTTGGGCGAATTTCAGCAGTTGTCAGGAAAGGGGGTCTGACTTCGCGAGCATATCTCGGTATAAAGGTCAACGCATATATTAGCAAAATATGTTACCATGCGAAGGATAACGTACTATATTGCGCAGCATTATAACATGTTTTTCTACCCGCGATTAATGTACAGTTTGGTAAATAAACGAAAGAGAGTCCGCGCAGGATCACAATCATATACGCATTGTGGGGCCTACCTTTACCGGGGCAGAGCAACAAGGCGAACGAAAGTGAGTCGACGCCATGAATGGTTCGGCAGAGCAATAACTAAGGGGTACGAGTGTGTGCACTGAACTCGCTAGGCGAGAGCTAGCCCACACACACAACAAAAGAAAAGCTGCAGCAGGAACTGTAATCGATAACATCTTCTGATTAATAACCGGCAATCCGGGGCCTTTTCTTCCGAGTCAGTGCGCACAGACGGAGCTCTTGAGTCCCGTTCTTTCTCCAGACTGCTGAGCAGAATCGAGCGCAATTACGGTGCTTGGGAAAGGTAACGTCGCGATGAGAGACGCCGTCCGATCCACTTCCAAGAGCTTTGCTTTGACGCGCGTTTTATTTTCCCATGTTTTTTTCTACTATTTTTTTGCTTCCTATTATCAAACTGACAGTAACAGTCCTGCTGCACTGCTTGATAGGGTGTTCCTAATCGCGCTATATTCAGATTCCTATGGTGCGACATCTTGGAAGAGGCTAGGTTAATACGGCTAATATGTCTTTTAAGCTCAGGTGGTCATGTAACCCCACTGAGCGAAGATAAGTCTCCCGTAGAATTTACGCCGTCGGCGAACAAATTCGAATGTATGTGATTTACCCAACGTTAAGGTACTTAGGCTCTGGTGCACGCGCATGGAAGGGGTGGTATAATACGCTACGCCCCCTATAAAAATCTTCGGTAAGCAAAAGAATATCCAGAGGGCTTATGGTTTGACGGTAGGTCCCGAACCAAAAACTTTCGTCATCATAAACGGGCATGGGCGACAGAAGTTTGGTAAACCCCGCTACTCAATATTGGTCCAATAAGTGTGAACAAGGCTTCAGTTGGCCCAAAAACAAATGACTGCGAAGTGACGGCGGCCCTGACTGCTTACAACGAGAGAATATTCTGGAACAGTACAAAGAACGACGGCTGCGAAAAGACAGCGAAGCGATGGAAGGCGTACGCCGGCAACGACGTTCCTGTAGATATGTACGAACGCTTCGTTTCAGCGCAAAGTTCTTCCTCAGAAGTTTGGACGTACGCGTCGTAACTGCGACTCTCCGTGGTCTAACTCGAACCTCTGTGCGCTGTCAATCAAACAACCTAGCATCACATAGCAAGAGCCTATATAGCAACAAAAACAATTAGCTAAGGCCTAGAAACAACCTTGAAGCAATTAACAGAATAGTATTCAAGATCGCCCAGTTTCACTGTTTCAAGCTTTACATGACGTAATAAATGTTTTGTCCATTTCTTTATTACTTTCTCCTCCTTGTTATTGGTTAGTTCAGTATCAGCTTCTATGTGTTAATGTTGTAGCCTGTTTTAAGGCTGCATACCTTTCCATGTTTTGACGTCGAAATAAAGACAGGAAACGTGTAAAAGAACAACAATGAAAATGCTACGCCACCAAATGTTTGCAGGTACTGTTAGTTGCCTGTCCTAGTAATGAAATTCCATTCTTACAACAAAAGCTGAACGATGCTCAAGCTTCTCCACGGCAAAGAAGGCGTAAGATCAACCGACAGCGAGTATGTGGCTCTCTAATGACACCGAAGCATCATCAGAGCTCAGGGTGGCTGTCAAGCGAGCTTTGCGAAACGAGTTCGTGTGATTTCACCCCCGAGAACATCACGGCAAAGAATTGGTACTGCTACATATTGCACCCGCTCTAGCATGCTTCCAAAGCTCCGTGAAGGCGATTCCGCACGACAAGTTATATACACCGGATGGGTCTCGTAAACTTTCTGTGTATTTTTATCTCTCTCTCTCCTCTCCCTTCATTTTTCTCGTTCTCTCTCCCTCTCTCTCTCTCTCTCTCTCTCTCTCTCTCTGGAGAATGGAATTTTTGTATTTTTATTTCTCTATGTCTAAGTGCCTCTTCATTTCTGTAATCTCGTATTGCGGAGGAAAACGCGACCCTAGGGAATGCCCGTTGATAGCTTGGCTCTTACAATCAATACTGCACGGCTTGGCAACGCGAGTGTTGATTTATGACATCCCTTTCTCTCTCTCTCTCTCAAACCTTAATTTATCTCTACTTGTTCGCAACGCGTGCTTACCGTTAGATTACGAAACGCTCTTCTAGGCCGGTGATCCTCATAGAGGGGCCATGGCGTTTTCTTGTGGAGGTGCCGCTTGTCATCCTTTTTTTTTTAAACTTAAGATGTTGAAATAGAAGTTGGTGCCGTTTCAGTGGCACCGGCTACTCCTTTTCTCTTTGTACACAAGACATGCCGTAAGATTAACAATAATGACCCAAAATGCGAGATTGTACAACATAAGACGTGAACGTACAAGAAATTCAAACGTGATTCGTCAGTTCACATATGGCTAATAGGCACACATGTTCCACACAAAAAATGAGTTCACGTCATAAGACTGTTCAGATACGCGTAATGGATTCATATGTACACAGTGTTCACATGCAAGGTCAGTTTTCACTGAGACAAATGATCACACGTATGAAACGCGCGATCTAAATATTCCTCCTTGTTTTTGTTTATTGGTTGTGGTCCCTTACTTTTTTGTCTATTTTCTCACTGTCTCAAGAGTATGCCACGACACACTTTATTTTCTCTCTCTCTCTATCTCTTCTTTTTATTCAGAAGGACACGTTTTCAATCAGGACTTTGCTGACTGCCACTACTTGTTTCGCACATAGTGCGTGGCATATCCCGGAACTCTTTTACATTTTGCCAGCAAATACAAAGCAGAAGGCCAAGTACAGCCTGGAGTACGTCATTCTACTTGCTTTAGATGATGCGTGTAAGCGCTAAACAAAGTAAGTTAGGGTACAAAATAAGTATTCGAGTGCAAGTTTATTATTCACTTCATCACTTATTCCGTCTCAATACTGCATGAGTACTTCTCCAGCGTTATGAAACTATTCTCCGATTTCATAATTAAGTCAACGTTCTAGAGAGATCCGTAGTTGACGTTAGAACTGCGTCATCCCCGAAACCAGCACTTCTGAAGTGGTGCGCGGGAAGAACTAGTTAGAAACGAGTATGAAATCTGCACAGCCACTGCCCGTCTGAGCACATGAGCGATGGCCACCCGTCATAGTTTTCGTGCTGCCTTCCCGTGCCAGAAATACGTGCAAATTTAATCAAAAGAATAAAAATAAGGGTCTTGTAGATACATTAACACATTCTGTTAGAAAAGTTTGTACATGTTATTTCTGAAATCTCATGTTCGGGAACTTTATAAATGATATGTCAAAAACGGCCTTGCATATATGCCAAAACTCACAACAATTTTTTTCGCGCTCAATATGTTTTCTTGTATTCCATTTTCACCTAGCACATATATTGGAAACGCCCCGCCGCGGTGGTCTAGTGGCTAAGGTACTCGACTGCTGACCCACAGGTCACGGGATCGAATCCCGGCTGCCGCGTGGCTGCATTTTTTGATGGAGGCGAAAACGCTGTAGGCCCGTTTTCTCAGATTTGAGTGCACGCTAAAGAACCCCAGGTGGTCGAAATTTCCGGAGCCCTCCACTACGGCGTCTCTCATAATCATATGGTGGTATTGGGACGTTAAAAACAACATATCAGTTATTATATATTGGCTACGAAAATAGAATGGTAACGCTAGTAAACTGTAAACTGAACACACACACGCATAGAATGAAAAGACCGTCGCGTGGCCTTCTTTCCTTGCCCCTGTTTTATTTTCACAGATAATGTGTAGTATGTCAAACAAAACTTAACCAATTAGGTTCTAGCTTTATTCATTCACATTCTTTCGGGCACTTTGATGACAGCGTCTTCTAACTATGGCCCACTTAATGCGCGCACTCCCTAATGTCTCTGCAAAGACGGGCACCTTCTATCCGATATCTTTCGTCAACTCCGCAGATTCGTCGCTCAGGCGACAGCACTTTGGTAAACATTCTTTGTTCCCACCTTCCGCTCAATACTGCGCTTTATTGACGCTCACGACCATCACACTCTTGTTTACCCATTAGCGCCATTGGATGCAGCTCGTACGCTTAGTTGACCCGCTTATTTCGATGGAGTGCTGGTAGATTAGCGTCGGCCTCGTGAGCCCCCTTTTCGACCCATTGCTTCATCTCCCTCTCGACTCCTTTAAATGGTAAAGGAAGGTCGTTAAGAGTAATTAAAAGAGAGAGTGCGTAATTTTATTTCGCTGGCACTGAGCTTGGTTCAGTGAAATCAGCTATCTTTTAAGCCAGGTTGAAGGTGAAGGCCAGTGTGTATATATAGCATTAGACTTCTAGACACGAGGTAATGGGTTCAATTCCAAGCAGTGGCCAGCGTACTTTATTTCCATTTGAAACGTTCCGTATACTATTCCGATTATTTGGTACGTTAGGGTTTCTCAACATGCATGCATGCATGCATACATACATACATACATACATACATACATACATACATACATACATACATACACACACATACATACATACATACATACATGCATGCATGCATACATACATACATACATACATGCATACATACATACATACATACATACATACATACACTATTTATTTATTTATTGATAATGGAATAATTTATTTCACAGTCATTAAATAATCAAGCTCGAACCGACGCGTGCAGCATATTCACGCATGAAATGGCCATGACAAAGCAGCGACATTGAAACTCTGGTTTTTCAAGCAACCATCGTTTATTACGAACACAGTATTAGAAAAGGGCTTGAAAATTCATTCACAAGGTTTAAAATTTGTTGTAAAACAACTTAAGATTACTCGTTCTTCGCATCCTTCTAAGGAAGCGAATGCTTCAAACAGTGTCCGTGTTTACTGAGAGCGTTATGTACGCCGCTCCAGCGCACGACCTCGCATGAAGACAGACAGGGAACGCCGTCGGCCACATGCGAAGCGTAATTGCGCTGACGTCCAAAACATGTCGTTCCTGAGTCAAACGCGAACCCCCAGAACAATGCAGATAATTCCTTGTCGCCTTCGTTCAGTCTAGGCGACGAAAGTCTAATTAGGTTCCCGGAGCTCTGAGTGCCTGAAGCAGGACTGTTTTCTCGTACAAGTGGCATACGCCGCGGGCCTGTTCAATGTGCATTCGCGACGCCGTTGCTACACTGATGTGTTGAGCATTCTGACTCCTGATTACTGCTGAGAAAAAAAAACATAAAAATGTTACAGAATATTGTTCGTTTCGTTGTAGTGGTTGACTCACTCGTGGTGGACAACAAACAAACAAACAAACAAACAAACAAACAAACAAACGAAAGAACGAACGAAAGATATGTACAGATAAGCACTGCGACACTTTTTGAATTCGAAGCATTTGTTAACAAACTTCGACGACTTTGAGCGTATCTATATATATATCTACCTAGCCGCTTACGTTTGGGTTCTCTCGTGGGCACCCCCTTAACTTGGCGTGAACCAAAATTAGCATGGGAGGGTAAGATGATTTGACGAACACGACGCCCTGGTCAAGACATGAATATTGTCACAATCCCGTCACGTACCTCGTCAAATACTTCCCGCCAGACAGTGGTACATACCTACGGGCGGACAAGTACCGCTGGTATGCGGGTATGTGCTACAGGTGATTAACACTTAGCATCTACTTAGTAACGACGAGAACACACATGCATGGGCAATTTTAACGCGGGAGCGTTAAGAAATGCCCGACGTTGGTAGCGTCGACCCGACAAATGCAACAAATAAATGTCAGGGTCCCAGCTGGATTCGAACCCAAGCATTCTGCGTGGCAATGAAGCATTTTGCCACAGAACTACGCCAGTTCTGGGAACTTATTTTCAAATAGACGCTATTCTTCGTGAAACGTCAGTAGTGATTGCAGTGCTGCCTACTCAATTTTATACACATTACATATGTACTCCTTTGATACAGCCGTCACGTCGGGTTAACGTTAATTGTGGGTGGTTGTCATGCGCTGAAGTTCATTTATGTAACAGTGTCCAGGGCCAGCATCCTCGCAAGCATCAGCACTTCATATCAGCTTCTGGTGTTTGTAATACGCATGTCCCAGTTGTCAACGTTGCGCAAGTGCAAACAACTGTTATATAAACATCTGCAACTATTCAACATATGCCTGTGGGTGCAACATTTGTACATACATTTAGCGTCATTTCATGACGTGTCGCTCAATTAAAAATTTGCTACACAGTCACCTTCGCTCCACATGTTTCGCATAACGTCGATTCTCAAGTACGTGGGATCTGCCGAATTTTTCCCACTGCGAGACGAAAGAGAATGTTTTGTAAGTAAAACCGCCAGGCCAGCGCGGAACGCGCAGTGCAGTCACGGCGAAAGCTAGAAGAGTGGCCTTTCAGAACATTTTTTAAACACTCTTCAGGTAACCACTTCAAGCACACTTGCAGAGTATCCACTACGCCTCAAGTCATCATAATTTTCGTCTTATTCCTTTTCCCCTCTGCTCATGGCTCTTACCCAATGTAGGGGATTGGCCGGGTGTAAGGTAGAATTTTTTTTTCAGTCTTTCTTCACAATACGTCTGGTATAACAAGGAATAGTTAATACAACAAACTAATTACAGAATATTAGTATAAAAATGTTGAAAAAGGTGAATAATTTTTGTAGTACGCTGGCACTCATTATGCCATCCTTCATTCTTCTTTAGAGAGGCGTGGAACCCGCTACACACATGCAAAAATTTTCGTGCAATTTTTTTATTCTGTTGCTGATGACGATGAAGAATTACAACTGAAGATTTCGTACCCCTTTTTGTGGCTCGATTTCTGGCAATAGAGCTCGCCTTGCGTAAGTTGAATACGGAACTTGCATCAGCTGTTATAATAGCAGCTTCTCTATCTCTCGATGTGGCACTTTCTGTTGGTGCTTAATCCCAAGTAATAAAGGCGTTCTGTGCACTGGTTCCTGCGCAATTGAGAAAAGTCCGATTAATTTGTGCGCTTGAACACAAAAGGTTGTTTCTTAATAAAACGGCCGATTATTTAGTCGAGTCGTCAATAGGTGGGTCGATTTTACCATACTTTTCATCATCCGCTTATGTTACTGCTGCTCGATTACGCAGACGTCTGCTTATGGAAGTATTTGGAGGCACAGCATTGAAAACTCTGCCAAATATCGCCTTCGTTATATCCCTGGCGAAGATTCCTTCGCCAAATCCGTAAACGAGAAGTAGCTATCACAAGGCTGCGTTGCTGGGTACCGAATCTAAATGTCTACAAACACAGGTCTGCTCATGCACCTTCGCCATTGTGCGCGTTTTGTGGTGAACCGGAAACAAGTGATGAGTTTTTTTTTTACCTGCAGGCAGTTTACTACACTACGAAAAGCTTTAGATGCGGTGCATCTAATACTCGAGGCTTGTAGTGCGGCGCCGTCCGCAAGCTTCCTCCTCCTTCTTCCACCATCTGTGCATCCCTTCCTCCTCTACACACCGCGCGCGCTTCACTCCTCCACCATCTGTGTACCCTTCCTCCTCTACACACCGCGTGCGCTTCTCCTCTTCACGAACATTAGCTAGCTGTATAATGTAGCGCGCATGCGCCGTCACGCTTCGAGAACATCGGCAGCTGACGCGCGCGCATGCGCCGTCGCGCTTCGAGAACATCGGCAGCTGACGCGCGCGCATGCGCCGTTGCGCTTCTCCCCCTTCTCGAACATTCGACAGCTGACGCGCGCATGCACCGTCACCCACCATCTGTGCCGCGCGCGCTTCTCCCCTTCGAGAACATTCTACAATTCTCCTGATTCTCCGGTGGACGCGCATGCGCCGTCGCGCTTCGAGAACATTCAACAGCTGACAGTGCATGCGCCGTCGCGCTGTATATATACTCAAGGTCGGCGCTCGCTCGCTCAGTTGCCGCTCGTCGGTTGGTTTGTACGGCGCGTCGTCGTCCAAGGTCGCGGTGAAATGAATTCCAACGAATCCACAAACACAATGATCGACGTCCCTTCGACCAGCGCCGCCCTTTCGCATACGTGTGTACGTGTTCACTCATTTAACACCCCCTCCTACAACCACGTTAACCAATTTAGCCATCGACCCAAGTAAGTCGCAATTTAACACCCCATTTCACAACCACTTTAACCAATTTAGCCATCGACCCAAGTAAGTCGCACTTTAACACCCGTTAA
>WOVY01000415.1:0-54121 GCA_013436015.1 Rhipicephalus annulatus | reverse complement strand
AGTAGTTGCCTTCATCAACCTCTGCCTTGCAGGAGTTCTTTAACCTTTTTGAATGATTTGTGGGTTTTAACGTCCCGAAACGACTATATGATCAAGAGAGACTCCGTAGAGGAAGGGTCCGGAAATTTAGACTACCTGGGGTTCTTTAACGTGCACCGAATTCTGAGCACAGGGGCCTACAGCGTTTCCGCCTCCATCGGAAATGCAGCTGCTGCAACTGGGATCAGATCCCGTGACCCGTGGGTCAGCTGCAGCTTTGTTCCGAAGCTATACATGCTGCAGCCGGAGTATCACTCAATTTTATTGGCGCCTTAAGGGTAAGCACGAATGTGAGAACACGCAATGAAAGAAAAACCTGGCAAGCCCGCCGAAGATAACGGCTGCTTGAACATCTAGGGGCTGACTGTTGTAGCAAAGCCTTGTTGAGCACTACCTTTGTGATCATAAAAAGAAAGACCCTCTGTCGTCATCTCAGCATTAACACACTAAAGCTTTATGTTTATTCAAACTTGCTCGCTATGCAAATACTTCAGGTGTAAAGGAAGAAGTGGCTTGGTTTACATGTGGGGTTTAACATCCCAAAACCACCATAATATTGTGAGAGACGCAGTAGTGGAGGGCTTCGGTAATTTTTAGCACCTGGGGTTCTTTGCCGCGCACCCAAATCTGAGCAAACGGACCTACAGCATTTTCCACCTCCATCGGAAGTGCAGCCGCCACAGCCGGGGATTCGATCCGGTGACCTGCTTGTCAGCAGCCGAGTACCTTAGCCACTAGACAACCACGGCGAGGCATAGCGGGAGAAGTGCTCCTATATGAGAAATACTAGAGTTTTTGTATTGCACATAATTCGTAACGAGGCCAATAACATCCTATACCTTGGTAGCGTGTGTTGCGTACTTTCGCAGTTCTTGATTAATCTGATGACATCAGCTTTAAGGGGCGTTGATCAATAACTTGATGAAACTATCAAGATGCCTTGCTTACGTTGAAGATTAAAAGGAATGAAATTTCATTGTCCGGTCATTCCCGGAGAGGAAATGAGCTGTTTTTTTTTCATTGCGAAGAATTGATATAAATAGAACAGCGGGAAGAATTAATTCCTCAGAATGAAATTGAACTGGGATGAAGGTGCCCATTCTGCAACAGAGCTCCGGACACAGAGCGTGATGGAAACAGCGTGCCGTGTTGTTCTCGTTTCTTTGCATTCTCTCCCGTATTTGTGGGCTATTGTGTTGAATAATGAGGAGTATGGTAGCGCACACGGGAGAAAACGACGAATACTGACACAAAAGACTCCACCGCTTAGGCTGTCTTTTTTTTTTGACGTGTCTCACAGAGCCCCGTGAGACATCCGTGTACAGCGCGCCTTCCCGCTTCAAAGCCAGCAGCCGAGTGGCGACCCCACCCCCCTTTCACTCAATCTCGATGATAACGACGATGATGATGATGGTGTTAAAGATGATGATAATGATGTTGATTATGACGATGATGATGATGCTGATTATGGTGATGATGATGACAATGATGATAATGACGATGACGATGATTTGTGGCTTTGCCGTTTGTAACGGGTGAACAAATATATGTTGTGTTCCAGCTTGCCGGACGCCTGACAACACGCGCAGGCAGTCATCGTCTGCTAATATATGCTACTTTCTCCGTTTCCGGCTCCCCGTAGACTGGGCGAACACCACCACTCGGACCACGCTGCGCGCAAGTTCCTTCGTTTTCGTCATGACAACTTGGCAGCTCGAAGAAACGGGACAAAGCGAGAAGGAATTCCAGTATTCGTAGACTGAAACTTTGGTCTATTTGTAGCGTTAATATATAGCCGAAAAGAAGCGTGAGAAAGAGGGTTACGAGGAGAAGGTTCCACCGACATCACGTATTTTCAAGAAACACGGTCTCAAATTCTAAAACTGATACGGGGTGTTACATGACTACACCTTACGTGTGTTGACGCTTCCACTCGTTTTTTTTTTGCTGTTTAAAGTTTTGTCGCAACTGAACTCAAGTTTCAGTCTGCGCTTGTTTGTGTTCATTTTTGATTTGTCTCGTTTGTTTGCGCTGTCATGTTGTCTTGATGAATCTATACCAATTAACCCGCCTGTCAACTCTTCTCTATTGCTTTTGAGTAATAAAACTCTGTTTTGCTTGTTTACGTACACCTGTTGTTCCGGCTACCGTAGACACAACAGTTTTCATGTACCTGTTTTCACATGATGTGCACTACCATTGGACGTTAGGGATGTCTTGAACAACAGCTTTCGATAAAACTTAGAGTGAAACTTTTCCTTGAGCTTGCATGAAAATAGGGAGTTGATGGAAATGTAACCATCATTGAGCGTTTTTTTTGTAATTGCACCTCTGCAAGAAAGACCCGGCGGTTTGTATTGTTTTTTTCTGTAATACACGACAATTCTCCTTACTTGTGCCCGACAGGAACACAATGGCGATGAGCAGGAATGTAATCACGACGAAGGAAATGGCGACTGTTGTGCAGTTGAACTTTGAAGAAGTCCCTCTGGAGTGGGAGAAAGGGCAAATGATCGAGGTTAACGTATCAGTGAAGGTTCAAATCAGTAGTAATAGGCTGGTGATTGCCGTACGCAAGCAAACCACATGAAGAGCACGAAAGCTTCACTTCTCATTCTGATGCGAAGGGTTGAATTAGGATAGCCAGAGAAGAATCTTGGAGGGTTAGATTACTTGACTCGCGTGATCATGTGGTACAATTTGCTTGAAGCAGCTCTAAGCAGTTATAGGTCTGCAGATTTTGAAAACGCGTTAGATCTGCTTTTCTGCGTAATTTGGTCTATATGGTAATTTGTTATGAACATTTTATTGCAGAGTTTCACTGTATATTGACTTTTCCTCAGTCCTTCTATTTAGAATCTAATTACCAGCAGTGTAAGTGAACGTGCATGGTGCTTTAATGTGATTATGCACATAAATAATAAATACGTTTTCTTCGTTACACTGAGTCTAATAATGAACTTGACATCGTCAATAAAAGAAAGCAATAAAACGAAGTTTATCTGAAGTGGCTCTTGGAACTGTTGCACACGTAATATTAACAGCAAAGCTTGCAGTCAGGCCACAAAACTGGGCAGTGGTGTTGCGAAAACTCGTCGCGTCGTTGCGAGGCATCCATTGCGCCCAGCGTACACTCTGTGATGGAGGCCGCCAAACTAGGATGACTGTGGCAATTCAAAATAAAAATACCATGTCGTTGTCTAGTAACTGCGTTTCTCATAGACGTTTTCCTACATTGCTTTTTTACTTTGATGATTGACTTCAAGGCGGAGTAACTACTACTACTGTCAACACCGCATACATCAAACTCGTCAATCAGTTCAATGTACTTGATAATTCCACATAAGACATTTAATGACATCATTGTACTTGAGATGCAATTTTCTGTTCCCAAGCCGGCATCCCAGTGCTGGCACTTGAGGCATATAAAATGCATTGTGGCAATGATTTTTTTTAATTTTGCATTTTTTGGAGGCTTGTATTTGGGTATGTGGGGTTACATGAATTGTCCGCGAAATCATACGGTCACGGGGTTGATAGCACCTGAAGATCTTCGTACGCCGCCCTTCGTGCTCATCGGAGGCAGGAAGCGCCAATTCTGCGTTATAGGCCTAACGTCAAATTTTTTTTCTTCTTTGTCAGTGCCCCACGTGTCCTGCTCAGCGGCATGATGTGCACAGTGGCGACGTAGGACTTCAATTCCCCAAGCTCGACTGCAATAATTAAGGATAACTTTTTTGGAAAACAGGAGATCTTTCTGACTTGCGCTATCAATAGCTATAAAGAAAGGACAAGCACGCGGTGACCGAATGGCTACACCGCACAGCAGATACGCACCTGAGTGATGAGGAATCACGAGGAATGCACATGATTAAGTACGATAGTAACTGCCATCGTCTCCCAAAAATCTTCCTAGTCCCACCACTCAGACATCTATGGGCAGTCTTAATCCATGACAAAAACGAAAATAGTTACGAGGGAAAGTTAAATTCATGCAGTTATTCGATATATGGAGTGTTTGAGCTGTTTCTGTTCAATAAAGCCGTTGGTTTTACTATCCATTGACGCTAAAGAATTGCTGTAATTCGAGATAGGTATAGTAAGTATAGAATATTTCGATTAACCTCAGTTCAATACGGCTTGCTTAGACTGCGGTTGGTGTACGAAAATTTGAAAGCAGCTATCCGAAAATTCTTCACAGCGGGATCATGATCGTTATCTCTAGTTATAGGCTTTTCACGAAGCGAAGGTTTCAAACTATGAGATAGCTACTGATTAAAAAAAAGTTCTGAGTAAACAAAATTGTTCATGCTTGGTACACTGGGTTGGTTGCCTATATCCTTAGTGCAACGCATGCATACAAGGTAACTATCAACGTCTTAGTGAAGACGTGGTCAACGCCCACTGTGGAGTTGTGTTTCATATATGCATTTTCAGTATCATCGCATCTTTGCTAGTGCATTAGTGGATTGGGTTTAGTGATTTTCATACATATTTGTACGTGTACGCTATACCGAATAGCCAATTCACATATGCCCAAATCATTTTGGCGTAGCAGACGTCCCAACAAGACTTCTTCCAGTGCCTCCTGTACAAAAATCTGTGCCGGGCACACCTCCATCGAGGGGCCATCGAACGCCACTTTTCTCCGCCGCCGCTAGGGGCGCTGGGTAAACAGGGTGCCGCTGCTGCCATTCCGTCCGGGTGTTGCGTGCAGCCCGTTCAGTGGTGCGCAACTTCGTTTTGTGGGACAGTTTTTGGCAAGTACGTGCATAGAATGCTTTACGATGGCCTACTGCTGTGTTACGCTGTGCAAATTGGACGAGAAAAAGAAACCGACAGGGCATTCCTTTCATGAACTACCCGCTGGCGCAGACGCTCGAGCGCGCTGGCTTGCCGCAATACGACGAGACAAGTGGTGGCCGAACACCACCTCATGCTGCACCGAAGTATGCAGTCGCCACTTCAAAGAAGAGGACTTCATCGAAGGCAAGCAGCTACGCCTAACTAAAGGGGTTGTGCCGTCAGTTTTTGAAGAATACCCGCCGCATCTCCAGCCGGCGCGAAATACAGCAAGCATCAACAAACGAGTGAGTGCTACAATGGCGCGCAGTGACTCCGCGAGCGGCAACGTTGCTTTAGCAGTGGAAAATATGTCGGATTGTTGCGCGATGGACACATTGTCGGAAGCCAACTTGCGTGATCAAGGCGTCCAGGTAGACAGCAGGTCAACTTCAAGTGTGCTTGTCGTTGAGAAAGTGAAGTGGAGAAGAAAAGAAAAGGAGTTGAGGAGCCAGCTGCTTCGACTGCAACAGACCGTCGACAAGTACAAAATGAAATTGGAAAAGCTGCACGAGGATGCCCTGGTTGCGGATGTTTCTTACATCAAGGAAAGGGCGAAAAAAAAGAACCCGCAGCTTTATTATTGATTGATATCAGATTGAGAACTTCAAGAAGAAGAGGACGAGCTGATCTGAGGAGACAACCCGACGTTGTGTAGTTTTAAGGCATTTTTTGACAAGGGCGTACGAAACACATCCGCGGTGAAATGCTTTTGAATCTTTCTTGCAGAAAGACTTTGATTGGGAACCACCAATGGAGATACAGGCTTCAGTAAACTCACTGAAGCTCGCCTTAGAGTAGAAGCCGAAAGCTTGACTGTACCACAGTCAAGGGTGTGTTCACTCATAGTCGACGAGATGAAGATCAGGGAAAAGCTGCAGTACAACAAACAGCAGGACTGCTTTGTGGGGCACGCAGATGTCTCTTTGGAACAACATGGTGGGGACCTCACCTTAACAAACTCTCTTCTCTTCTTCCTAATTACAGGACTCTTGACGTCGTATCGCATTCCAGTGGCCTACTATTTTACCAAGGGGTTAACAGGGCCACAGCTTCACAAGTTGTTGATTTTTGTGCTTGAAAAAGTAGAAGCCTGTGGTTTCAGGGTAGTTTGCTTAGTGAGTGATAACCACAGAGCGAACGCCAATGCCATGACGATTTTGGGCGATGGTCTTTTTACGTACCGGATAGAACATCCTTGTGGCTGCGACAGGCACATCTTTTTAAGTTTTGATCAATGCCACGTTTTAAAAAACGTGCGCTCGCAGTTTCTAGCCCACGAGATTGGTCCGAAAGGAGAGGTCTCATTCTGCTACATCAAGAAGCTCTACGACCTACAGAAGGACCTGGTTGTAAAGCCTGTCAGCTACCTCAGCCGAAAAACATGTCTATCCGAATAACATAAAAAAAATGAATGTCACATGGGCAATTCAGGTCTCCTCGCCTGATGTTGCTGCAGCCCTGGAGCATCTCAGAGACCAAGCTGGGCATACATCGAGTGTATCATTCGCAGCTGCAGGTCAGACCATCATTTTCATGCAAAACATCTATGGTTGGTTCGTGCTGCATGATACAAGCAATACGACCCAATTACAAGCAGACGACCCAGCACATCCACAAAAATGGCCTGACACTCGGCAATTTGACTATGCTGAAGATGCAAGACTGGAGTGGCTCGAAGTCACGCTGCCCATGTACTTGGATGAACTGGAAAAAAGCTGTCAAAGTCAAAAGGAATTTTTTGACGAAAGAAAGGTTTGAAGCATTTCTCCTGACCACATATTCCACAGTTGCCTGTATCAAGTACCTGCTCACAGAGGAGAAGTCTTGTTTGTGCTCACTCGTTAGTTTATTAGTGACCCCATCGAGTCATTGCTTGGAACACTGCGGATGTCCCTGGCTGCAATGACATGCTGAATGTTCGTTCTGTTTTGCAAGGGCTAGAGAAGGTTTTAAAAAACTGGACTTGCCGCATACAGCATGGCATCAAACGTTGCACACAGAGAATGTGCCCAAATGTCAACAAGCACACTGCTCACTGAAGCTTCTCCTTCGCTAGTACAGCAGCTGCCTCAGCTACAGAGAGCTGCATGTGTTTTGCAACGGCTCAGTGCAAGTCTTGCCTCAGCACTTGCGTCACTTGACATTTCTGCAACTGTTTATGTTGGGAGCTATATTTCCCGCGTCATAAACGAGCACATGTGTTGTGGAAGTTGCACTGCAGTCTGCACAAGCCAGCGAGCAATCAAGCATTCTTGCAGTTCACTCGCAGCCAGGACCGAGGTGGGCTACTTTACCCGTCAGACCAGTTGCTCTTTGCCGTTGACGTGCTGAGGGCATTTGCGGATCGTGCTCTGAAGGACTATCCGACTCTAAAAAAAGCCATTGTCTACCCTGGTTAAGTATGCTGTGCCAGCACTGTGTGCTTCAAACCTGCTCAAGTGCAAGGAGATGGATGACATTCTCAGAACTAAGCTCATGGAGCTGATATCTGTTCGGTTTTTGTGGCCTCTGCTGGTGAACTGTGCATTCACTGTCAGTGACAAGCATGATGCTTTAAAGTACTTCGCGAAAAAGCCCCTGTCAAGAAAATATGCAAAACTGTGAGGCTACCGAAAATAGAGGTACCTACAAATAAATGTTCCTTCTTTCTTCAAAATGTATTAGTATTGCATCAATTGGGTTCATTTTGCAGAGTATAGAGCTGCTATGCATGGCAAGTCAACGTTGGAAATTCATGTACATCATGTCCAAGCATGTAGGTGTGTGCGTACGCGGCATGTTTTCGGTATTCATTTAGCGAGGCGTTCTTCGCTTGTGGCTAGTGCGTGAAAGCTGGCAACCAGATCTCGGAAACACTCGGTAACATAATTCATCGATTACAGCCGCGATATATTGAGTTTTGAGCGCAGAACATTAAGGCATTAATCTGTTTAATTTTGAGCGCGGAGCCAGAAACACGGCGGCTGCGGCACATAGTGAACTCCGGCACCCTGTTTAGGCGGCGGCGCCTGGTGGCGAGAGGCCGCACTCGCACCGACAGAGCAGTTCCATTGTTCTCTTCCGCTTTTACCGGGCACTGAAAGTTATAAAGGAGGCACTGCTTCTTCACATCGGGTACTTAAGGTGCATTGTCATGTATTCATTTTCTTGAACCGATGTCATGCATGAATTATCCATACACTGTTTTCAAGTAACGAATATTTCACCCCGATTATCAGACATATGTGGCATATACTCATGCTTACTAACAATAAAGTCAATAATAATACCTGCGGTTGTACATCCTAACCCAAGATATGAATATGAGAGACCCCGTATGGAAGGGCTCCAGATAAGACAAAAGGTGAATGTAGGTTGTAAAGTAATGTATTTTGAATTGTGGCATGTACTTACTTATGTTGACAATCATGAATTATATTCGAATTGCATTCATTGTGAAACGAAAGACGATTGTAATTCGTGATTTATAATGCAATTGACTGCACACTGCCATTCACAATACTTTAATATTACCACGTTTTCATCATTAGAGCGCCTGTTTCGGGTGTGCACTTTTAACACCTTGACGAGTCAAATTAAATCTTTTCATGAACAAGTGCATAACCAGACGTATTTAGGAGTGCCAGCTTATGTTTTCACCCCAAGCGTGAGACACAGGGAACACACAGGCAATGTTCACCAACTCAAATTGTGCAGGCTAAGGGTTCGCATCACGGACGCCGCAGAGTCTCTGTTGGAACTGAAAGCCTGTTGGCCGTATGAAGGGCACCGAATGTGTAAGAAGTGTTGTTGTACAAAATCAGTAGGACACATGAAAACCTCGATATCGAAAGACAACGATGTAGCGTGGATAACGCTGGATCGGAAAGGCAGCTACATCGTAAACACACATTTTACTGATATGAGAGGACGAAAATAGTATTTTGCTGTAATTAATTTGACGCCATTTAGCTACAAAAATCGGTTATGATTCTGTTTTAGTTCAATTAGTGTAAGATAGTATTTCGCCATTATTAAATTAGCATACGGACATGACAGATAACGAAGTAGCCGTTGAAAGAAACAATACAAACGACATTCCTATTAATACTTACTTCGTGGCGTCTGAAACGGAATGTTAGACCATTTCATCTCAACTAAACACAAAAAATTGTTATGTTTAAACTAGTAGATAGCAGCAGAAGCTATTCCTCTAAACTTACCGGGCACTGTGTTCAGTTGCGGCTGGACGTCTGAACGAAATTGGAAACGAAACAAAAAAAAGAATGGTCTATCGTGAGTGCTTAGGTTTCACACTATATCAATGTTCTATGCGTACCTAATTGGTGCTTCTATTTTTTTTATCTACGCCAAATGTTTTTGCGGTCACTCGTCACTGTCATTATCAGCCTGACTACGCCCGCTGTAGGGCAAAGGCTTCTCCCATGGTCCACTAGTGAACCTGGTGTACATGTTTTCTTCACCACACTACTCTGTATACATGATGCTTAATCCTAACGGGCTGGGAAGCGTACGGTAGCTTTCCTGCTCGTTTCTGCGCAGATACTCTGCTTCGTAATGTAGGAAATAAATAAAGTGAAATAAAATTAGTCACAGTTTTCCGCTACATAGATCAATTAGCACCCTGCACGCCAGGTTATAACACACGAAGGTACAAGAGAAGCATTTTACGCGGAAACATGTGACTAACTTCTATTTAACTTGTCATGCGTTCGTTCAAGTTCGTTGGTGTTCGTAAAAAAATTTGTTACTTGCAATTATAATCCATGCGTTCGTGTGAGTGGCTGCATCGTCTGTAAAGTCTCAGGACGGGATTCTACTGACGCAGAACCAAGTTTCCTATTCCGAAAATAAACTTATCCGGGAGATATATGATAAGTTAAAAAGTGTTACCTCGAGGTAGTTGCTCACATGGCAGGAGAACTAAAGTAACGTAAATGGGAAAGCTCGTCATTTCCGTGCCTGTGGTAGAATTCTAAAGAGGAGAATGTTCCTGTTTCAGGGAAGTCTTTGTATCTTCGCCGATAATATAGAAGAAGAGAATTCTAAGAAGACTGCCTTATTTTACACGAGCATACCTTGTAAACGCACTTCTCCTCGAGTGACACGTAAGCAACAGCAGTTGGTGGCTGCACTGACAACCATTAGTATATGTCGGTTGACTATCGTGTAAAAAGACGGTTGATTGCAGGAAACGCTGCGAACTTCCATTCTAGTGCCATGTTTTCCTACACTGATAACATGACTATAATTTCTGACCTGCCGTCTTTGCGTTATCACACGCCAACTATTGTCCTTCGTTTTCGGTAGACATTTGCCAGGATGTCTATAAGCAAAGCGGTAGCCTGTTCATTTTAACAATCAGCTTTGCTGTCTAACTTAAAAAAAAACTATCATGCAATGCAACAAAAAAAACGCCACTTGCAGTCATGTAAAAATACGTTGATATTTTTAACGTGTAGTCAAATCACGCCTGCGTCAAAATGTGAATAAGACAGCGACTGAAAGCTGATTGGTACGTCTTTGTGTTTTGAATTGCTCCTATGTAAGGCACGGACACTTAAAAAAAGAGAAACAACGCAGGGTGTTGGCCAACGAACAACTGATTTATTTCGAGCATGGAGAGCCCTATGTACTAGCTAGAAAGGAACACAGAAAAAGGAAGGTGGGGAATTGCATAGGTAAAAAGAGAGCCACGTCCCCCAAACGTGTCAGTAGTTAAGTAAGCGGCGAGACAGTTTTTTTCAATATATTCTTGTGGTCGAGCTACTGCGCTGCTTTCAGTGCCCCGAGAGGCTGGTCAGGCAAACATTGTCTTCGGCATAAATAAAAACCAGGAAAACTATTCTTTTTGAAGCTGAGATTTGAGCCCGTGCCCTCATAATTCTCAGGCGAGTGT
Source organism: Rhipicephalus annulatus (assembly GCA_013436015.1). Taxonomy (NCBI): domain Eukaryota; kingdom Metazoa; phylum Arthropoda; class Arachnida; order Ixodida; family Ixodidae; genus Rhipicephalus; species Rhipicephalus annulatus. Next base: position 43,338 of record WOVY01000415.1, on the reverse strand, counting down.
CCTTACCACAAGGCTACACAGCAGTGCTTCGACAAGGGGAGTACGCGTACATTTAAATCTAATCAATGTATTGTACCCAAAGTGAAAAAAAAACACACACGTAAGAATACTTTCTATTTAGAGTGTCCACTTCTATCGTAGCCCATTATACTTCAATAGCAGAACACAATGCTGAGCTGACATGTAGAATTGCAATGATCAGTTGACTTTTTCCTTTGAAAAACATTTATGCCAAACATTGGTTTCAGTGGGCCTATGGTGGCGCCAAACATATGTGTCGACGTGTTGACTAACGAGTGGAAGCGACCACAAGTATGCCATCTGGCATAATGGTGGTAGGTATACATGGTTCTGGTTCTTGCTAGGTTGCGAAAAGGGTGGATGGGCCACCCTTTAGGGCAGTTGATTTCTTTATGGAGGCGTAGCCATGGGATGGCAAACCAGGTCCACCCCCTTCCTATTTTTTTAAATGCGAAGCAACTTTTGCACGGAACTGTGTCCATCCTTCCCTCACACTTCCACTTCCCACTGTGCAAGCACATTTTCTTTCCCTCTTAAACTTCTCCTATGCTGACCCTTTCTCTCGCGTCGACGGCGAAGGCAAGGAAGTCATTCCTTAGTAGGGGGCGTCCACACCACCACAGTGTATGTACGTCCCCCTGTTCTTCTCTCTCTTCTACACTACGCTTGCCTCCTCTCTCTTCCGGGTCAGCGGCGAAGGCAACGAGACGCTTCCTCAGTATACATCCCGACTTCGCAGCCATTAATCATTGGTCTTGAGGCATTCCACGTATCCTTGAGACAGAGCGCGTCTGCTTTGAATAGCAGAGGACCACCTTTGATGTCTCTGGCGGGTGCGTCGAGGAACCGGCTGTTTAGCTGCTTTGGTCACCGGCAGCGTTGCAAGGTAGAGTTTCTGAATGTTGATGCACGTGCCTAAGGTGACGTAGACGAGCTCCTGCGGGTGACGTTCACCATCTCCACGCTGCTTTGCATCCACACGGGAAGTCGGCCCATAGTTCAGATTAAGGTGGTGTCCCCTCATCCCGAAAAAAATTTTTAGGGGCGAAGCTTCTTATAATGGCACCCATTCGTCCCTCGCAGCCATTGTAGTATGTAACAAGTATAACATTTTGACCTTCATTGTAGTGCCGGTGAGAGATTTCTTGTGTGCATCGTTTAAGAATAAAAATAAGGCTTAATGTACATGCCAATGGCTGCTAACCGGGAATGAGAGACACGAGCATTCGGCTTTTAGTTAATGCGCATGCTGCGATCCCCATTAGCATGCCCCATTGGCATGTACATGGAGCATTCTCTGACAAGAAAGGGGTGCTACGTCATACTCGCTGGCTGTAACCTCCTTAGTTTTAGAAAGGGTTAGCCAGCGTTGAGCCGCAGTGCCATGAATACAACGAACTAGTATATACCATAAATGAACTCGAGGTGGTTAAATATGGGAAGTAGATACGAAGCGCAAGCCGTAAGAAAGTAAAAGACGAATTCTCCTGTCTCTTATTTCCCATTAGCAGCCATCAGCATGTACATTGAGCACTATCTGACAGGAAAAAGTTGCTACGTTATACTCGCTGGGCGTAATTTCTTTGGTTTTGGAAAGGTTTAGCGAGCGTTGGGCCACAGTGCCATGAATACAGTGAACTAGTACATACCATGAACTCGAGGTGGTTAAAGGCGGGAAGTAGACACGAAGCGCAAGCCGTAAGAAAGTGTGCGTGTGCCACCTATAGTTTAGTCCTTGGAATGTCCGCTGGATGGTGGTGCTTCTACATGGGGAATATATGATGGAAAGATGCTGGTACTTGGAGTGTTGAATAGATGGACGAACGGACACACAGACAGATGCATGGATTGACGCAGGGGAGGATGCAGGGGCGGATACATGGACGAACGCAGGGACGGACGCACGAAGAGACGCACGCACGGACGGGCGAATGGACACATGGACGGTCACACAGAGGGACGCATGGGCGAACGGAAGCAAGAACGAATGGATGGACGAATGCTTCGCCCCACTCTCCATCATTCACTCCGTGGATATGCTGCCATGTTTTTCGCCTGCGAACGTGTTCATAGCGTCAGCAGTGCACTAGGTCTAAGCGCCACAATTATTCAGCTTATTTAGTGCACTCAAGGCGGCCGCATGTAGTGCACCAGAAGTACAGTAAAATAAACCTTTAGCGTATGTTCTTGGAGGCTTAGATGACTGACGGGAGACATGCTCCGCTGTGTGGAAAGAGCCCAATTTTGTGGCGACACAATATTCAGCTTGCAAAAAAAAAAACGCAGTGCCAGATCTCGTAAAAGTTATGCCCACGTGAGATTCGCATAAACTGCATAACCCCTATCCTTATAAGAGGAGAACCGAGCGCACCGTCTTTATATTACGCTGCATTTCAAGGAAGGTAAACTTACGTGGCCCAACCCTCAATCGGCCTTGATTAACGGGTGAGAAGAGCATGGTTGCTTTGCTCTCACAACTCATGCTACTTCAGAGAGTATGACAGAGGAACACCATCCGATTCGAAAGTCATGTCACATTGAAGTCAGAAAGTTTGATGGATGCCAAAGAGAAAGCACGGGGCGTAGCTTTATGCATATTCATCAATATGAAATGAATTTTTTGCTTTATGTGATACTAGAACCGGTAACCATTTAGGAATAAATGTGTGCATGAATTTAGGAGCAGTCACAAATGAATCTAAGGCAATAGCAAAATGTGGGAACATACTAACCTTTGGCAGGCTCATTTACAGCTACCTGATTGACGTAGTAACCCTCTTGGTAAGCAGGATCGTTTGGAGGTTGATAAGCAGCAGCCGGCGGACCGTTTACGGGCTGGTATTGGGGCTGGTATTGAGGCTGGTATTTGGGCTGGTATTGGGGCTGGTATTCGGGCTGGTATTCTTGCTGGTAGTCTGTAAAAGATATACAGTTCTTTATCGAATTCTTACTGATAGCGTTTTCATGCAATAGAATTATATGGCCTTGACCTGGGTCACAAATACATTACTCATATTGCACTTGTAACATTACTACGTGATTTCTTGTGCAGTATAACGCCATTTTCTGATTACACGTCTTTTGCAATTACTAGTAAAGTTAAGCATATCACAAGAAGCATATTGTATCAGATAAATCTTTTGAAGTTTTAAAAACAATTCGATGAAGTAGCTCGAAGAAACAATTGATTAGATGCCAGCAATGACTTTTTTCTGGTAGCGAAAAACGTGACAGACGTAAAGGAGGCCGATAAGACTGTGTCGATCTCGCCCCTTTTATTCGAACACAGCTGAAGCAGAGCGACTGCGGCTGCCGGCGTTCAGTCGTGCAGGAGCGTGAGCTCATTATTTATTTTTTGTTGGTTCGTGCCTCGAGTCCTAGTATAAGCTGCTGAAGAGGCATGGCGTAGTGGCTGGTAAAATGATGATGATGATCAAAGGTAATGATGACGCTACAGTTACTGGGAAAAGAAAGCTGCATCGTATTTTCAGAGGTATATATGTAATGCCTACAAATCTCACGTTCTGCGGGAATTCATGATGCCAGTATACCTCGTGAAAAAGCAGTGGCTCTTAGACATTCAGTCAAAGAGCACCTATTACTGGGAGAATTGAGGTATTTGTGCAATTACATCTTGTGTGGCACGCACTTGATCCCCGCTTTGAGAGCTCGTTGAAGCGTAACGAATGCTTCGTAATATGACCTAGAGTAAGCCTTAGTTGCAGAAAGCAGAAGTGAGCGACAGCCTGACAGGGCTCTCCATCTTCCGCATTAAACCTATCCTAAAGCCATCGCTGGTCTGAATTAGAAAGCGCTACTCAAAGTTTTACGACACTAGCTGGTATTTTTGTGGGGCCAGTGAGTGTTAGTGTGCCACAAGCCAGCAGCTCCCTCGTGCAAATAGCAAAATATAGTACTGAACCTAATAGAATTGAATAATGATCATACAGAAGAGAACACGCACCCGTCCTAAATTATGCTTAAGTAGTGAGCGGATATGGAAACCGTTTTTATTGATATGCAGGGTTTAACCGTCCAAAACCACCATATGATTATTAGAGACGCCGTAATAGAGGGTTTCGAAAATTTCGGCCACCTGAGATTCTTTATCGTGCGCCCAAATCTGAGCACATGAGCCTATAGCCTTTTCGCCTCCATGCAGCCGCTGAAGCCGCGATTTGATCTCGTGACCTGCGGCTCAGCAGCCGAGTACCTTAGCCACTAGACCACCATGGCAGGGCGGCAACAGTTTTAGATGCGGAAGCATCTTATACTCGCGCCTTGTAGTGCGCCGTCCGCGCCGTCCGCGCCGTCCGCACCGCTTCTCGAACATTCGACAGCTGACGCGCGCGCATCCGCCGTCGCGCCGTCGCCCACCATCTGTGCCGCGCGCGCTTCTCCTTCGAGAACATTCGACAGCTGACAGCGCATGCGCCGTCGCGCCGTCGCCATCTGTGCCGCGCGCGCGCTTCTCCTTCGAGAACATTCAACAGCTGACAGTGCATGTGCCGTCGCGCTGTATATATACTCAAGGTCGGCGCTCGCTCGCTCAGTTGCCGCTCGTCGGTTGGTTTGTACGGCGCGTCGACGTCCAAGGTCGCAGTGAAATGAATTCCAACGAATCCACAAACACAATGATCGACGTCCCTTCGACCAGCGCCGTCCTTTCGCATACGTGTGTACGTGTTCACTCATTTAACACCCCCTCCTACAACCACGTTAACCAATTTAGCCATCGACCCAAGTAAGTCGCAATTTAACACCCCATTTCACAACCACGTTAACCAATTTAGCCATCGACCCAAGTAAGTCGCACTTTAACACCCTGTTAACCAATTATATGCTCCGCATCCTCCTCAGTGTTCCCCCGAGGGAAGCTGCGGGCAATTTTTTAGAAAAGGCCCATAATTATACACCTTTCTTTTATTTAGACAAATATTCCTAACTGTTAACACTGTAACGTTAACGTTACAGTTAGGCAATAAAATATACCACACATATGTAACTTGAGCAAATGTAATATGTAACAGTAAGGACAGGTTTCGGGGAATTAGGGTGGCAGTTTATCAGCAGCTCTTAAAACTGTATATAACTAAAGCTAAATAATGTTTCTTCGAAGAAATTGAACTGTGACTTTACTGTGACCTGTCGAATTCCACCCTGAGAAAGCACTCACCCCCGCATGTAACATGAAGATCTAAAGTTTATGCATATATTCTAATGAAATAATAGTAGCCATGTGCTTGGTTTCTTTCTTGCTTTAATACGAATGGAGGACTTGGGACTAGAGAGGCGTCCTTGTGGAAGGGTCTTTAACCATCTGTCGCTTCGTAAGTCCATGGGAATAAACAACTATACACGTCCCATAGCATTTGGAATCCAGCTAAAGGAGACTGTGAACCATACTCTGCTGCAGACACCATGGTGAGCTCAAAACGTGTTTAGGAAAAGTTGTTAGTGATTTAGAGCCCTTGATACCTTACTATGGGAGAGCATGTAGTCATACCGTCACCAAATACGCAACCTATGTTGATCCCTTTCAGGCGAGACGAGACAACGGTGACACAAAGCCATTACTTTCTAAAAGAAGTATTAAATCGCGATCAACCACCATCTAAAGGGACCCAGTTGATTATGTTCAGAATGTGTGAGCAAACAAGACAGAGAGACAGAGGCGGTGACTACGCCCAAAATCGTATTTGAGGCTCACATTACTACATCAACGTAAATATATTATGCAGGCTCAGAAGCACACAACCTTCAGCACAGTTCAAGCTTTAAGATGGTTCGACCAGGGCAATAAATAGCGTTGAACATGTACCGCAAAGCGGCTGGCACTTAAGTTCTAAGGCAACACCGTGCCGCATGGGCCTAGTGTGCATTTACCGGACCGCAACTTGTGAAAGTGGGGCTCAGAGAGTACGCTGGCCTGTGCCGCTGTATCCACCTTAAGCTGTAAGTGTGGACTCCACAATAACACTCTCGCAATTCAATATCGTAGTTCCTAAACTCTATCACCACACACTGTTAATGTATCTTTCTTCTTAGTCTTGTGTTCTGTGGTGCCGACTACCAGACATTGGAGCGCTAACTTCATGAAACATAGAATTCTCCAGCTTGAGTCAAAGTGATTCGTTTTCTTACACATGGTGCAAGCCTTACACCAGGCTGGGCACCCTCATTCGGTAAGCTATGTTCAGTAGCCGAAACGACCACAAGTTTCAACGTTTCACTCCGGCCATGCCGACAATCTCTAGATGTGGTGCATGTTTCCTTCACTGCTGGCAGTTTTTTCAAGAGTCCACGGAAGACCCGAGCGAAGCCTTTCGTCATTAATGCCGCACAAAATTTTATTTCGTTCTAAAACTTTTTCAAGTAACCTGATACTAAGATAATGCACACAGTGTTACAGCTGTAGTCCAAGTTAGCTTTTTTGGACGTATGCCGCAAAGACCAAATCCGTATACAGAGCTGCCGAGCTACCAAGATGCCGGCCCCTTACAGGTGCGAGAGAGAAAGTCCCTTTCTATTGAGATTAGACATTTCACCAAGGTGGGTTGCGAAAAATGTAGGCTGCCTAGACGCTAATAATGGTGAATTGTCGATTAGGCTTAGAGAATTAAAAGGAAGTATGTATAGATAGACATGAAAAAAAAAATAGCGACCTCTACATAATTTGACAGCAATGAATGATTAACGTTAAAGACGAAATTTTGTCAGAAAGAAATGATTACTCTTAAGCGGAGTGAATGGACATGATGACACTCACTGCTTTATGCGGCAAGAACGGAATTCAGGCCTAGAAATTTAATGACCTTTGTAATGTAGTTGCAATCGGCGAGAAGCATGAAATGCAAATGGCAACAAAAGCTTGTCGAGTTTACTCTTGTCGTTTTTCGTTCGTTTCATACACTTCGCTCAAGTACTTCAGAATGCTGCACAGACTAACCTAAGCTGAAGCCCTGTTAAAAAGTCTGAAATAATAAAAGTGAACGTAAACTCGTTGGGAGTCTCGTATCAGTGAAGAACTATCTGCGCCAATTTTGACGCAGCTTGCGTGGTTGGACGCTGCTTCGAAAGGTGGCTCCATGCTGCATGAACGCTCCTTGCACAACACAGCTTGGCACTATTTCTTAAAAGTGGCCGCTTATAATCACTTGCGCGTTGCTGACACTGGTAGCTAAAAGCATTTCATGCATAAGAAGGCGTCGCTCGAATCTTTTTATGGCTTTTCATATAACTATGCGTCGACGTAAACAATATGCATTCAAAATAAAAGGCTACAACTATATTTTATAAAGCTAGGCAGTAGACAAGGTACCAGACGGTGCTTATACTCCTTAAAGTAGTCAAATGATTATCTCACTAGAAGGCGAGATGTTGCGTAACTCATTGCATGCATGTAAGGCCAGGGATGTAATTAAATCGTGCTCTGCAAAAGGCGTTGAACTCACTCATAGCGTTGGAAGTACTGATACGTCCTGTTCGGTCAAGAAGCGAAGAGAGACAGCGATTCAAGTCTCGCACTGGCAGATTCGAGCCAAGAATACGTTCATGCACGTCACACGAGCAGCGATTGCGGATGATGATTGCACAGTAGCTAGGCACACACCCACTAGTGGGTATTGACGAAGGTTGAAGTTGGATGTAGTGTGGCAAAAATAAATGAGGTTATTGTTTAGTTGATGAACACATAGGCCACACAGCTGTATTAGCCTTGAGCTACAATGATTTGAAATGGCAGAACGCTGTCAGATTGAGCAGTTGCGCTAACAGAAATAATCATAAAAAGTACTGTAAACTGATTGAAAGTCGGGCTAATGCAATTTTAACGTGTTAGATGCACTGCTGAAAGACGCTCTTTGTTTGCTTTTGATCTTAAGAGGTTTGCACAAACACTTATGAAGTAACGACAACTTTAATCAGTGCTTCTGAATCCTCAAGCAGTAAAGAATTTGCCAAAAACTGGCACCAGGTACTGGTGGCATCACTAAATCGGTAATGAAAATTATCCAGGAAGAATCTTGCAAGGAATAAAATTCATGGAATCCACCTGTTTGGAGACTTGCGAAAATAGTTCCTGTATAAAAAACAAGGCGCAGTGTTTACATTACATAACAACAGGCCGATATCTCTCCTATCAAATCTGGTAAAACTAATTGAAAGAATGCCAGATATTCAGTAGATAACTCACCGAATGAAAGCATAATTTTGAGCACATGCCAAGTTGGCGTCTGGCGTAGATGTTCAATTTGGTGAGCCCATATTACCTTTTGAAGTTGAATATGACTTGCACAAGATAATGCAGAATTGGCTGCTTATGTTACCCTGAATAACCAAAAAACTTATGACTGCATGAAATATTTTCAACTAATAAATTTGCTTGAAAAGATGGTTTACCGAATTACTTCGTCACACAGGTGTATTTCTCATTAAATGACAGAGAATTGCATTCCTGTCAATCTCGTTTGTGTTCTGTAAGGTATAGAAAAAGCAGAGTTTCCCAACACAGCTAAGTAATATCGCCATTACTTTTTAATAATTTAAACTGAACTATTCTTATATACGAAAACCTGCGTGTAGGTATACGCCAATATCATCGCCTTCACGGCTACAGCTTTAGATATGCATGCACTGTATCACAGTTCGCATGCATATTACAAAAGTGCAATTGTAGTTTTCCCACTAAGCGTCCCTGTTACACTTAGTTGGTTTATCGGGAGGATGCTATCTAGCAACTGAAATCACTTAGATATTTAGGGGTTACTCGTATTGAACAAATCCATTGGAGTCTGCATATGGAAAATATGGTAGCTAAACGGGCGCATGCGGGGGGAGGCTTCGTAGTCTCAGCAGCAAGCCTTCAGGTTTAGGTCTTCATTTTATTATTACAATTTATTGCACGTATATTCAACCGACATCACACTTTGACCGCGTGTTGTTTTCTGGTACACCTGCCTACAAACTTCGTACACTGGTTCTTTTAGAACGCCATTTCTTACATTCATGTCTCTAGCTTCTCTAATTTGTCGCAAATATTATTTCAAACAGAGAAGTGCTTCTGCCTTCTCTTTTCGCTCGGTTTCACGTCATAACAGTGCGCACATTCCACAAGATCTATACATCGCCTCTGAAGAAGTGTCAATATAAATGTATTAATCAACCGACATCACTTTTAACCTCACTGGCGAAGGTTACGGCGTCAACAAGTCATTTTGGCAATAAACTCTTGTAAATCTATCAAGGGTACCTTGGCGGAGCACTTTTCCAGAAGGGGTCTGCAGAGAGAAGTAAAAGAGAATCGTACTACATATTTTCGAGAAGTTGCAAAACTTTTGCCCTAAAATACTCAGAGTATATTTTGAAAAAACCATTTGTCACATTTAGGAACAATGATAGTGATAGCAACTGACTCTCTTAATCTGTGAAGAACGGGGAGGTCGAAAAGATAGGAATAGAAATAAGAGATAGTAAAGAAACCCACATAAGTTTAAGCTAACTGATTCGTGCAATAGCAGTCAACGCAGGACTTTAGGCGTACCATGTTTTACTGCAGATTGTCGGTTCATGGTGCCTACTGAAGGCTTGGAAGTACTGGGCGTAGAACATCAAGTACCTGTTGTACAGCCTCCATGTGTGGGGACTCCAAACTGCCGACTAACACACAAAGTAAGTCTAACAGTGATTGAAGAACTATCAAGATTGATTTGTATTTTTCTAGCAAATTGTCAGCCGGAGACAAAGGGTTCAGTCTTGGAGAAGCACGCTGTCAGTCTGCATTTCACTGTGACTTTGGCAATGGAGGCAAACTGCATGAGTTGTGTCCACAATTTTCTTGTTTGTACCGATTGTGGCGGATTAATGGGGCTGCAGTTTTCGCAATGTGGGCCAAGGTGGCTCCGCAGAAACCGTGCTTTTCGTTATGATTTGATTCATATCAATGGGCCCAATCTGGTTGCAGAAATAGGCGGGGAAGCCGGGCGTCGAATGGTCGCTGCGGATTCAGCACTGGCATTTCCTCACGAAATTATGTGCCGACGCCACCGCTCTCTGACACTTACGGCGGCCTCGCGATACGATGTGCGGTCTCCTGCCATTTCTCTCAAAACAGCTATCATTCTTTTCATTTTGAGCAATGTTTTTGAGGAAGCTTCAGGAGATCCATTGCGATTCGCACACTTCAGGGCATCGGATTTACAACTGTCCGCTGGATGGGTTTCAGCACTGCGAGAACATGTGCTCATTGCCTTCGCTTGCGCTTCTCACGTGACCTAGCTCCATGTCATCGAAACAATGCAGTGGTTATGACACAAAAGGTTTTACAGGGTGTAAGAAGTGACCAACCTTTACTTGCTTAGGTAGATAGATGCCCCTGAAATCTATTTCGACGCAGCAGGAGGTACCGAAACGAGCAACCTTGGTGATGACACTAACTTCACTTGCTGACCTGACTAGGTCACTCTCGTCGGAGCTGGGAATTTAAGCATCACTTCTTAGGTGACAGCAATAACGATGTTGGAGCCCATGGGATTGTAGGAGCGGACATTGATTCCACACAGCTATGTCACATTGCGTAGTACGATTAGTGCGTCAATATGCGAAGCATGAACCGCAGTGACGTTATTACGCGGGTGCACTCTGTTGTTGATGATTTAATTCGGTACTAGTCCCTCAAGCAGCACCGCAACAGATTTCCATTGAGGCACTTCGTGTTGCCATGGGGCTAAGCAGAAGCGAAAATGATGGCGTTAGCCTCGGGCCTTCGCGGCGCTCGTTCATTCGATATTTTCGGGGATGAAGAAGCCTCTTTGTTTCGTCTCTTCGCCTTTCAGCTCGTTACAAGTGCGTAGTCATCGTCCGATGTCCCTCACTTGTGGATGAGTAGACATCCGTCTCCTCATTGTCGTAGTAAGGGCCCGTTCATTTCCTGGACGGAACGCCATGGACGCCGTATGATCTGGCAGACATCACAACTGGTCCTTGTTCATCGCTGATTAAAAAACCAGTACACTTCACGAGATCCACATGTTATTGCAGTAAAAAAAACGGGAAGAGATACTTCAACAGCGTACTGCAAGGCACAAAAGTATTTCACCGTCATTCCTAGCATACCGGCACGAAATTTCTCAAATACCTGAGAAGTGCTTTTCTCTTGTCCCAGTACATACACTTCTTATTCGCTTCGTTTCAGTAGGAAAACACAAAGGTGTAAGCCTGAATAATATACGGATGAACTCGCCGTAGCATAGCTCCTTAGCGTATAAAATCCATGCTGTCAACGTATGCGTTCATCTCTGTGGCGCCATTCGAAAAGCCTGCCATGGGCACGCCGCGGTTGCCTAGTGGCTAAAATACTCGACTGCAGACTCGCAGATTGCGTGATAGAATCCCAGCTGAGGCGGCTGCATTTCCGATGAAGGTGGAAAGGCTTTAAGCCCATGTTCTCAGATTTAGGAGCACGTTAAAAAAGCCCAAGTGGTCGAAATATCAGAAGCCTTCAACTACACGGCGTCTCTCGAAATCATTCTGTGATTTGGGGACGTAAAACCCCACATATCATTCAACGAAAAGTCTGCCACGTCGAATAGCTTCGCTCAGTCAACTCTCTAACCATGCGAGTTTTTGCATCTTAATTATCATTCAAAAATGTATAGTGCTACACTAGAAGGCAAAAAATATTAGGGGCTAGAATATGATGTCGAATCTACCCACACAATTTTTACCTACACAGGTTGCTGTCGCCTTAATAACGTCATTTCAAGGAGAGTGAATCTGGGCATCGCTTCTCCCTAATTCTTTTTACCTTACTGCTCACTGGTTAAAAGACAATCTTTAAAACAGCGTGCAAACAGGTAACAATGAATAGCTACTAACTCGTCCAAGCAAGTACCCTTATAAGATATTTTTCCTAAAATGCAGATTTGTCATTACCATCATCAGCTTGACTACGCTCACTGCCGGACAAAGGCTTCTCCCATGTTCCACCAGTCAACTTGGTCGGGTGCTTGCTGCTGCCACTTTATACCCGCAAACATCCTGATTTCATTAGCCCACCTTTCGGTCTTGCCATTACCCACTTGCCTTCTCTTGGAATCCAGTATGATATCTCTGATGTCCAGCGGTTAGCTTGCCTTTCGCTACATGCCCTGCCCATGAATATTTCTTCCTCTTGAGTTCGACTATGATCTCCTTAACAGGACAGGTGGCTAACCCCCTTGTTCTTTCTTTTCTGCACTCCTCCTCCTGCTCTCATTCCTCAGGGTTACACCTATTATCTTCCTTTCCGTTACTCGCTGCGTCGTCCTCCCTTGAGCTGAACTCTTTTTGTGATTCACCAGGTTTCTGCTGTGTAGATAAGCATCAGTAAAATGCAGTTGTTATATATATTTCTATTGGAGAATAATGGCAACTTACCTGTGAAGTTTTGAAATGTTTGCCGAATATGCTGCATCCCATTATTAATCTTCTAGTCAATTCAATCTCGTGGTTCGGCTTCATAGTTACTACCTCTTTGAGTTTACACTTCAAATGCATTGCTCCTTTTATCGAAGCTCTGTTCTCTTCCGAGGCTGTCGCACATTAGTTTCGTTTCCTGCTGGATAACTTTAGGAACTACGTTTCTGCTCTTCTAATCCAGCAATCATGAGTTTGCAATTTGTCCCCAGAGTCACTCAGCAGTGCGAGGTCATCGGTGAAGCAGAGGTTGCTAAGGTACCCTTCATTAACTCTTATACCTTACTCTTCCCATTCTAGGCCTCTGAAAACCTTCTTTAGGCACGCATTAAATAGCATTAGGGAGATCGTATCCCCTTATCTTACATCCTTATTTATTGGTATTCAATCGCTTTCTTTACGAAGCACGACGGAGGCAGTTCATCTGCTCTATCTTTCCTACAAGATAGCTATATAGGCTTCATCGACATCCTGATTTAGCAGTCTCTGCACGACTGCTGATATCTCAACTGAATTAAGTGCTTTGTCGTCACGTATGAAGGCTATGTGTGGTGGTTGGGTGTATTCAGGGCATTTCTCAATAACCTGATTGATAGTAGCAATGTGGTCGATCGTTGAGTAGTCGGTTGGAAATTCTGATTGATCCTTTGAGTTAAATGGTAATGGTGGCTTATTTAAGGTAGCTGTTGCCCTTGTATATAGTATACAACGGAGAGAAAGTTGTTGGACCTGTACTTCTTCAAGTCCTTGTCGCCTTTTTACGTATCGATTAAGATGACGTTCATTCTACCAAGCTTCTGGTACCCGCACTATCAGGAAATACTTGGTACACAGGGTGGCTAGTTTTTCTAACACAACCTGTTTTCTGACATTCAGCAGATCTAATGTCACCTGATCCTCACCAGTAGATTGCCTTTTGGCATTACCTCCAAGGCGTCTTTTACTTCTTCTGTCATTACTGGTAGGAAGTCATCTGGGTTCTTGCTAGCTCTTACACTATGGTCTTCGTTGTCCCTGCTACTGTACAGATGTCTGAAAAACACCTCTGATATTTTTACTATCCTTTTCGTATCAGTAGTTACTTTGCCTTCTTGGTCCCTTAGTGCATTCAACTGGTTTGCATATCCCAAGTTTTATCTTCACCGTTTTGACACTTCTTCCGTTCTTTAGAACGTGTTCACTTCTCTCCATGTTGTACCTTCTTACATCGGACATCTTACATTTATTATTCAACTTGGCAAGCTCTGCCAGTTCCATTTTGCCTGTTTCGTTTGTGTCTTTCATCCTTTTACGTTTCTTAATGAGACTCTTTACTCCTGGGACAGCCTGCCACTGTCCTGTCAAACTACCGTACCTCTAACTTTTACTGCGCACTCCGTAATGATACTCCCCAGATTATCATTCACTTCGTCAACGCTAATGCTGATTTCCTCGATAAGAGCCGAGTATCTGTTCTGAAGCGATATTGTTAACTCTTGCAATTTCCTCCTCAGCGCCAGCTTCTTGATTGGCTTATTGCATTTCAATTTCTGTCATTTCTTTTTCAAGTATAGGTGAACTCAAGACGCAAACATTCTATGGTCACTGCATCGTAACTTCCAAGCAGTTCTACGTCTTGCACAATGACTGGAAGAGCACTCAGTGTAAAGTATCTTTGTTCTTACTTTTGCCGTTAGGGCTTTTCCACATACACTTATGGTTCCCTCGTTGTGGGTAGAAGGATGTTATGGGAGAGGAAGTGAGAGTGGAGAGATAACACTTGACGGCGCGCGGACATCACCGGATGCCTGACATAGCCCGACTAAGAAATGCATTCGCATTTAGAATAACAGTTGTATAAGTACTGTGGACTGGGCTTAGCTAAAAGGTGTGTGTCTTGTGGATGTTAAGCTGCTCCTTCAGTAAAAAGCAATGTAATTTAAATAGCAGAAATGTGTGTAAAAACCAACCGCACGTAAGAAACTGATTCTTCAAAATGCGCTCGAACTATTGCTGAAGATTCCAAGGCTGATTGGTGGTATTTATTTGATAACATGCGATAAATTTGAATCGCCGACTACTGTTTGCAGGCTACTCTGAATCTGCTAAATTCGAACGAGAACTACTCCCATTACTACTTTTTTATTGAGCCCTGCGGGGATAATAAAAAAAACATGGCGATGACTGAGTGTCTAGTGGTGCAGCCTTTTAGGTGACACGGTGCATGCACTTTGAAAAAGAGAGAGTTATTAGCACCGTTTCCATTCGCATACTCTTCCACACTTTTTTAATCTGTATTTTTTTCACATTGAGCAATCCATTATTTTTGTTGGCTTCACCTGACGTCAATGTTTGTTTTTCCTACACTCTCTTGAGTACCGAAGAATTGCCTATTAGGATATCTATAACTGCCATACGAAGCATGTTTTAATATGCTACAGAAAAGCAGAACGGTAACAATTGAGTAAAGGTGGGAAATAAAAATGCAGTCTTAGTAAAGAATGTTACCTCTCTGTGAGATCAGATTTTTTACTTTGCGCACGTGACTGCGTTCCAGCTGTACCCTTCTGCACAGGACTATGATGACAGGTCAACCGTTAACGTTCCTTGGAGACCCTGTCACATTTTCAGTAAGAACACCATATTCGGGTTCCAGTTATTCCCAAAAAGCTCAATCTCCTGCAAAAATCATAGCCTGCATGACGAAAATAACTGTTTTTGTGCTGTGTTTGCATTATTTCTGATTGTATGAACATTGTGTTTTCCCTGCTGTTGCTGTTGGGTGGAGATATTGAAACTAACCCTGGTCCGACCACCCTAGAGCAAATAATGACTGAACTTAAAAGCTTGTCTTCCGGTCAATCCCAGCTCATTAGCGATGTACAAATCCTGAAAAGTCAGCTCTCTACCACTTATAAAGCCATTTCTGAACTTGGCAAGAGAATCGACAGTCTAGAATCCCACTACAGTAGTGTCGATACACTCCGATCCGATCTTGACGCCATGGCCACCACCACCTCCCAGACAGCTACCCAGGTCTCTGTACTGGAGGCTCGACTGGACGATGCGGAAAATCGTTCCACACGAAACAACTTGTTTTTTACGGCCTAGCGGACGACAAGCCATCCGAAACGTATGCGCAGTCTGAGTAGCGTATTACTGGGTTTTGTAGGGACCACCTGAAAATAACTGTCGAATCCAAGAATGTCGAGCGTGCCCACCATCTTGGCCGCCACACGCAAGGCCGGTGTCGGCCTATTATAGTGCAGTTTACATCCTTCAAAACCAAGGAAGCCGTCCTTGCTAAGGGCCCCCAGCTTAAACATACAGATTTTAGCATCGCGGAGGATTTCTCGCATCGGGTCCGGAACGCACGGAAGCACCTACTGGCTTTTGCTAAAGTAAAATCAGGTCCCTTCCTTTTACGGTATAAGACCCTTTTTATGGGCTCCAAACGATACGTATTTAACGAGGCAACTGAAAATGTAGAAGAAAGCTCGTAGCAGTTGCCTTCACGCCCCAGATCTTCTAATTGTCCCGTCTTTGGTCACAAAGCCAATCTTTCTTTTTCGGTCATTTTCACCAACATACGTAGCTATCTTTCCAAACGCGACCACGTGTCCGACCTTGTATCTTCATCTAACAGCAGCCTACTTATACTAACTGAAACGTGGTTGACCTCTGACGTCACCGACTGCGAAGTTTTGACCGACTTACCTCACTTTAATCTTTTTCGAAAAGATCGTCCCGGCACCCGGGGCGGCGGCGTCCTGATTGCACTAACGAACAACTTTCATGCTCCTTTATAAACATTGATTCCGACCTAGAAATATTGTGGTTGCTTTTTCATTCCGTACCACAGTCCGTACTACTAGGTGTTTGTTATAGGCCTCCCAAAAGTAACCCGGATTTCGCGCGCCAGCCTAATGGTATTTTAGCCGAACTTACGACCAAATACCCAAATGCTCATGTCCTCCTCCTGGGGGACTTCAATTTTCCTAACATTGATTGGTGTAATCTAACTTCATCTGCAACCAATGCAAAGGAGGCCAACGATTTCCTTGATGTTTGCCTCAACTTTTATCTCACTCAGTTGATAACACAACCTACACGTGCTACTCGAGATACTGCTAACATTCTTGACCTAATCTTAACAACTGATCCTGAGAGCCTTTCTTCTATAACATATCTTGATGAAATAAGTGACCATAAGGTCATTCAGGCTAATTTTACCTTCGTTCCACAAATGCGCCAAGCCTGCACTAAAACTATTAGGTTATATGACAAGGGTAACTACGCGGCCATCACCCGAGAACTTGAAGTTTTTTTTCCGACGTTCTGTGATGGTTTCTGGGAGCGACCCATTAACAATAACTGGTTAATCATCAAAAACAAGTTAAACCAGCTAGGTGAACAATTTATCCCTAAAATAAGCTTTCGTCCCACCCGCCAAAAACCTTGGTTTACTAAAACATTAAAAAGGCTTGAAAATAAGAAGAAACGCCTCTTTCGGGCTGCGAAGAATAAAAACACTGATTCTGCATGGGAAAAATAGAAGGTTGCCGAGAAAGCATATTCAAGTGAAGTGCGCAACGCCAAGTACTCATTTTTTCATACGAAACTTCCGAAAATTCTTGCTGATTCACCGAAGCGTTTCTGGCAAATAATAAACCCTCCTAACACGCCCCCCATCACCCTTACTAATGATACTGGTCAAGAATTAAGTTGTTCAGAATGTGCCAATATATTCAATGCCGCCTTTTCGTCTGTGTTTACGAATGAATCTGACCCCGTTTAAACAGAATTAGTCTCTGTTAATCTGCCTGAAATGCCACCCTTTAACATAGGTTTCAATGGTATCCTGTCTTTAATAGAAAAAATGAAACTGTCATCCTCGGCGGGTACCGACGAAAAACATCCAAGCTGTTAAAGAACACAAAGCACATATCAGCCGAGTTTTTGTTTTTGCTGTTTTCCCAGTCACTTTCCTCAGGTATTCTGCCTCTCGACTGGAAGTGTGGGAAGGTCATTCCGGTTCACAAGACAGGTAAAAGAGACTGCCCGTTAAATTATCGTCCCATATCATTAACCAGCGTGTGTTGCAAACTCATGGAACATGTCATATACACTCATGTCATGTATTTTCTTGATTCTAACAATTTCTTTCATTCCTCTCAACACGAATTTCGAAAAGGCCGCTCTTGCGAAACCCAACTAGCCCTTTTCCTTCACGACCTGCATGCTAACCTTGATGGTAACCTCCAAACTGATGCTATTTTTCTTGACTTCACTAAAGCTTTCGACAAAGTTCCTCACCAGCGCCTACTAAAAAAACTTTCTCAAATAAATCTACCAACTGAACTTCTTAATTGGATTGCTCAATTTCTGACTAACCTCTCTCAGTTTGTTTTCGTTAACAATGTCAAATCTAACTCGCTTCCTGTTAGGTCTGGAGTGCCACAGGGATCTGTCCTTGGCCCGCTTTTGTTCCTAATCTACATTAACGACTTACCTAACAATTTATCCTGCAACCTCCGTATGTTTGCAGATGATTGTGTCATCTACCGCAAATAACCAACACTTTTGATCAAGCAGCACTACAGAATGACCTTAATGAAGTATTAAACTGGTGTGACCATTGGCTTATGACCCTTAATCCTAACAAATGCAAATTAGTTTCCTTCCACCGCCGCAAAAACCCACTCCAATTTTCCTATGAAATTGCTAACATGCCAGTCGAAACAGCCGTATCCTATAAGTATCTTGGTGTAACATTAACCCCTGATCTTTCCTGGCGAACGCATATCACTAACATGATTTCATCAGCCAACCGATCATTAGGATTTCTAAAACGTCACCTACGTCACTCACCGTATCACGTTCGTCTTGCGGCCTATCAGTCGCTAATCCGGTCCAAACTAGAATACGCATCACCCATCTGGAGCCCTCACCAAGGTTATCTGATCAACGCTATCGAAGCAGTTCAAAATCGTGCCGCTCGCTTCATTCATTCTTCTTATTCTTACGATGTCAGTGTTTCATCCCTTAAAAATGAATCCGGTCTATTAAGTCTTTCCCTTGCCGCAGAATTGCTACGTTGTCACTGTACCACAAGTTGTATCACAGCTCACTCCACCAACCACCTTACATCGCTCCCGCCGCACGCATTTCTCCCCGCACTGGCCACCCACTTCAAGTCTTCCGACCCCGATCTGGCACCTCAACATTTTCTGCATCATTTCTCTGCCGCGCCGCCGAAGAATGGAATGACCTTCCCCACGATATTGTTTCAATCACCTGTCCATCACGTTCTGATTCAAAGTGTGTCAATGCATCTGCAATGTTAACCTGTGGCTTTTGTTCTTTGTTGTACAACCCACCCCTTATGTAACACACCCCCCTTTGGGGTCTTTAAGGAAATAAAGTGAAGTGAAGTGAAGTGAAGGCCTTTGTCCTGCAGTGGACGTAGTCAGGCTGATGATATATATATATATACACACACACTCGAACGCCGCATCGCAGTTGTACAGAGCGCTTACCTGTTTGTACAGCTGAAGCCATTCCTCTACGTCAGTACTGTCTCTGCCCGAAAAGGCGCCTGGGTCACGCGGTTGAGTCAGGACGATGGTGCGGTTAGCAGCGGCTGGATGCGGTGCTGTTGGTTGCTGCGTAGGTCGACGAAGCACGGTTGGGGTAGTCTCAGAAGAATCCTCGTTCTCGTCTTGATCAGGTATCGCACAGGCAGCCAAGGAACGTCCGCTGCGTAGAATCGTCATGGTTGTTGACTGTGGGAAGACTCACACCTCCACCAAAATGTTACGGGGAGAAGGCGTCTGAAAAATATCTTTACTTTAGGTAAACAGGCAGGCATACGATATGGAGCCCAGTCTGCACGAGCTCGCCCTAAACATCAGCATCGTCCTCTTTCCTATAATGTTCATGTTGTGGCGCCCGTAGCAACACACACACACACACACACACACACACACACACACACACACACACACACACACACACACATATATATATATATAAAGTAGGTATGGGATATGGCACAACGGGAGCGTTGTCAACAAGGATAAATATATTTATTTCCCAACAGTTTCGGGAGGGGTCCTCCCTTCATCAGGGGATGAGTTATACTGACATGAACTTCCAAACTTCGTTGCTGTCGCGTCCCTCTCGCCTTGAAAGATGTTTGCGAGAGTGAGATGGAACTAAAAAAAAGAAGAAAAAACAAAAAAAAACAAAAAAACACAAAAAACAAAAAAGGGGGAGAAAAAAGACGAAAAAGAAAGAAAAGAAAGAAGTGGAAAAGAGGAAGAACCACTGTCAACACCGAGAACAAAACCAACTGTCCGTGTACGTCCACACACAATTCTTAGCACCTGCTGTTCAGTTCTCGACGTGTGTCGGGTCACCCAAGATTGTCGCCGCGGTGCCGGGAGGGTCCGTGACGGCGTGCGTAAAGGAAGGGTTTCCCCTCAATGGGTCGGGCGGCTGTTTAACTTTAATCTTCGTCCGTTTCCCTTCAATGGTCATCAAGTGGTAGGCGAACGTAAACACTTTGTATGTGCATGTGGAAAAAGAAAAAAAAGAAAAAAAGAAAAAACAAAACACAAGAAAGGACAGTGTACACGTACGAGTCTGTCAGAAAAAAGCATGGTCTCCAGCTATCAATCTTTGTCACCAATTTCCTCCTGGCTTACTTCTCGGAGGCAGTTGAGTTTTCCGGGGTCCTCGTTCATGCCGGCTACTAATGTTCGAAATTTGAAAATAAAATATGCCTCACGCTGTTCGCACTCGCGTCTGTTTGATATATATATATATATATATATAGGCAGGCATGGTGGTTGAGTGGCGGTAGCATTGCATATAGTCAAGTAGATCCTCCGTGAGCAGTCACAACGTGGTTATATTTCGACGTTTCGGCCTAGAGTCTGGCCTTCAGCCGGAAGAGAACATCTATATATATATATATATATATATATATATATATATATATATATATATATATAATATATAATATATATAGAAATGCGGACTTTCAAACACTTTAGAAAAGGACAGGCGAGCTACAAGTCATGTGAAATTGTGAAATTTTCGGAGCCCTCCCCTACGCGTGTCTCTCCTAATCATATGGTGGTTTTAGGAGGTTAAACCCCACATATAATTAATCAATCATTCATGTGAAATTGTGAGTTGCTAGTCTGTCAGGTAGTATTCTGCAGTACCAAGAAAGTGTAAGAGAACCCCTTATTTAGAGAAAGCCCAGCAGCCTAGCTTGCAAATGACAAAATTCGGTTGGAATGAAGATGCCGGACCATTCCCAATAGTATGTTTACATAAAACACATTATGAAGGAATCTTGTAAAAGAAGAGGTTTGGGGTGCAGCCTCAGTGCCAGTAATACACTTCCTCACTAGAGCAGGATAGGCCACCCTTGAGCAGTAGCTCCTTTATGAAAGTACCAATCAACTCTTGGCCCTCAGTCCCCAGCGGATGCGGAGCAACTGCCCAAGAATGCAGTCAGGCCTGTGATGCAGCAGAGGGTGCTATGAATTTCTGGATCGGGACAGGCCGCCATTGGAATCTGAACTTGGCTTCGTTCAGCGCTAGAACGCTATCTAGTGAAGCTAGTCTAGCTGTGTTATAGGGTGTTTTCACTTGATGTCCGCCTGCAAGGAGCGGTGTTTTCACTTGATGTCGTCCGCAAGGAGCGCCACCGTCGTTCCAGTATGCCAGTATCTTGCGGGTCTCGTCAGTTCGATGCACGTATACAATGGCTGCGAAGACACTGCTAAGCTATCTGTCTTCTTTTTTTTACAGGGAAAGCTGTTTATGAGATTACAACACGGGTCACGTGCAGTTGTCCGTCGCCACCGCTGTCCGTAACCGAATCGCGCGAAATCAGAAAAAAACAACCTAGCACCAATAACACAGTGGGGGCTGAACCCGGGTCCACTGAGTGCTAGCCCAGTATTCTACCACTTAGCTACGCTGTTATTGTTTTTTTCTTACGAGCTACGCTGGTGCCTGTCACTTGTAGGCACACTTGCCTTACGCGGGCTTGATGTTGGGAAAGCAATCGCGTTAATACGACCTATATAGTGTTTTTAAAACAGCAAAAGAACAACCAGTCGTCGCTCAGTGTGAGTGGCGTACAAACTGGCCCGTCGAATGCTCCAACCTATCGCAAAAGCTTGTTCTTGTTCCCATATTAACTGTGGTGCATACCCACTTCAGCCATAATTTCTCATCGCCGTCAGCCACTGCATGAAAAATTGGCACAAACATTTTTTGCAAGTGTTTAGCGAATATCACAATTTTCAGAAAAATGAGAAAAATAGCATACCAAATGCCGGCCTACTGCCCTAATGAATTTAATAATAATGACACAGTGGGGTATCAAGCAAGGGCGCTTGCAGTGGTTATAGAAGGAGTGGTCAGAAAAGGCTCTAAAAGGCTGCTCTTTTACCTTTCTCTGTGACTGTGCTGTGCCTTCCGTGCAGGCCTGATGTTTTTTTGTGTAACTGTTGGCTGCAAAGGATATAAGCGCATACGCATGAGAGTTAGATAAACCTTTGCAATCGAGCTACCTGAAGAATGTGCGTCTGTGCAGCAGTGAAGACCCACTCGAATATCAGGAAGCTGCGCTGCGACGCGATCTTGAACTGCTGCCGCGGGTCGACTTTACCGACAAAAATGACTACCTTCTTCACGCGACAAGTTTTGTGTGATGCGAGGAACTCACAGCTTGCAAATCTATACAGTATCACAACTCATTTCATGAGTGGATGGGGCGCAGCAGTTGGGCATGAATGTTCTCCCTAACAGCACGATAGTGGTAGCTGAAAAGGTGATTCGATTGATTGATTTGATTTGAGAAGTGGGGTTTAATGCCCCAAAACCACCATATGATTATGAGAGACGCCGTAGTAGTGGAGGGCTCCGGAAATTTCGACCACCTTGGGTTCTTTAACGTGCTCCCAAGTCTGAGCACATGGGCCTACGTTTCCGCCTCCATCGAAAATTCAGCCACTGCAGCCGGGATTCGATCCCGTCACCTGCAGGTCAGCAGCTGAGTACCTTAGCCACTAGACCACCCCGGCGGGGTTCCGGAAAGGTAAATAGACTTGCCTCTTCGTCTTGTAATCATGGTGACATGCGAGCGCGGTGTCGATACTGTAAACGCATTAATACGTAATGGGATCTCATGGCTTGAAAGGGATCACAGCAGTTGCTGCAGTGGCTCTTCTCAATAACCATTGCATACCATGCTCATGTGTATTCGAGTGATCGCACCTGTTTGATGCAGGCGTCGAAGCTCGGCCGTATACAGTACGATCACTGTTGTCGGTAGGGTAAGTCGACTTTCTGTGCATGTAAAATAGCGTTTGTTCTGTAGTGCTAGCACCGGTGAAGCCGGTAAACACAGTAACGGGATCGCAGGGCAGGAAGTCTCGGTGGTTAATGCGGCAAAACCACTCCTCCATCCTTTGCTGTGCTGTTACCCTCTGCGGTTCTGTGGCATTGACCTTTCAGCAGCTGTCATAGAAGAAAGAAACCTATACCCTAGGCAATATTCCAATCACCAGGCTTCTTATTGAGGAATGGTTACTACTTACAACCAAATACGGCAGGGGCGTAGACAGAAAGTTTTTTTCGGGGGGGGGGGGGGGGGGGGGTCACAGTGACCGGACGAGGGGGGCAGAAGCATCGGCTTTTCTTTGTGGCGTGAGCACCGACGGTAACTTGAGCAGACTGCGTACATGTATGTCAGTCATAAGGCTCCCCCCTCCCTATGCGTATGAGCTTGTGAAGAGAGTAAGGATACATGTATCTCAATGTCACGAGACTTCCTCCTCCCCTCCTCATGCGTATGTGCTTGTGAAGAGAGTATAGAAAAAAAGCAGTAAACTACAGCAAACGACTGGTTCAGTGGCCGTTAAGGGCAATGGCCTGCCGTCGAACCACTGAATGGACGAGTCTTCGAGAACACATCATTGCGACGAACTGCCTGATCGGAGAAGACATCGATAATCTCTGTGAAGCGTAGATGGCGTATTCCTTGTCAAGGTAAAGTGCGTTTCTCAAGTCAAGGACGGCTCTGGTTATAAGGTGGAATGAGAGTGACTTCATGCCTATTGGAAGGATTTTTATGTTTAGCTCCATACGTCAAGCAGCCCTGACGCAGTGATAGGTTTTAGTCAAGGTGTTTTTTAGTTTACTGCGCGCATCCATGCATGCTTGCGATAGGCAGTAAGTAAATTATTTTTGAAGTTATGCTGTACGTTGGCAACACTATTTCACACGTGTTATTTTTGGGGCAGACTTTCTAGCAGCCATGGTGATTGAGAATACACTTGCACTGTGACTTGGTATCAGTGTAGTACTTCAATCACAGAGGTTTCATTTTTTATTCTTTAAAAGCCCCAAAAAGGGATATTTTATATAGGGTGTGTTTACAAAATAGAAAGAAAAAAATAACAATAAAAATATGGTGGAAGAAATCCAGACACTTCTTTGATGAACTCAGATGAGCAGGTGATAGTGTTGATGTCGTAGGGAAGGCCGTTCCAATATACAGCTACACCAGGGAAAAAAAGAAGATGAAAAAGTGACAGTGCGCCCTTTGTGGCGAGCAACATTTAAGAGTGACTGGTGGGAAGTGATACTTGTGCTGGTGGCAAAATGTATGGCGCGATGCCAAGGGACTGTAAAAAAACTGTGAAATAATGATAAGCCAGAAATGCGACGTCGTCATGAAAGAGATGTCAAATGGGAGGCTGTTTTAATGATGATTTGCTGATGCCATATGATTATGCGGAGTGAATGAACCTAGCAGCACGATTTTCAAAGAGTGAAGGGCATTGGTAAAGCAAGCTTGGAGTGGACATCAGATTGAAGAAGCGTATTCCAGCTTAGGCCTCATGAACGATGTATATGCTAAAGGTTTTACGTGTGGGGGAGCTTTTATTAGACGACGTTTTTGAAGAAATCTAGCTTTTTGTTAGCAGATGCTATGACGTTGTTTATATGTAAACAACCAGTCAAGGTCGCTGGTTATAGTTACGCCTAAGTATTTGAACGATTTGTCTGATTCAATAGGTTCATCATGTATTAAGTAAGATGATCGAGAATAAGGTGAGTGCGACGACGGATTATTGACATGACCTTGCACTTTGAAGGATTTAGTAACATTAGCCATTTATCACACCTGTTTTGAATATTATTGAGGTTAGTTTGAAGCAGCATTTGGTCATTTGTATTATTTTGAGTATGATAAACAACACACTGAATCGTCAGCAAATGTGCGAATATTACTGGAGACAAAAAAGGGTAAGTCTATATTGTAATATAAGAAAAGAAGGGGACCTAACACAGCACTTTGAGGAACGCCTGATGTTACTGGAAGTATGTTAGAAGAGTGATTGTTTGCACAAATTGAGATAGGTTAGTCAGAACCACCTAAGAACGCTAGGATGAAGTTTAAGGTATGAAAGTTTTAACAGCAGCTGCTGATGAGCAACCTTGTCAAATGCCTTAGAAAGTCAAGGAAAACTACATCAGTCTGTGTATTAAGGTCAAGGTTGAAATGTACATCATGAACAAAGATGGCTAATTGAGTTTTGCATGATAGTACTTTTCGGAATCGGTGCTTTGAATAATGAGAAAAAATTATTGGAGTTCAGAAAATTCTTTGTGAGAAAATATGACATGTTCCATGAGTTTGCAAGAATGCGTTTTACGGAAATAGGGCCGTAGCTTAGAGCCAATTCTCTATTACCTTACTTTCAGACCGGGATGACTTTCCCCACTTCCATTCTTTCGGCAGATCACCTGTGGTTAACGACTGGGAAAACAGCAATGTCAGAAAGGAAGCAGGAATGATTTTGTAGTTTTGAGCAGTTTTTATGCGATTTTGTCAGCACCAGTGGATGATGACAATTTCAGCTTATCAATTAGGCAACAAATACCATCTACGGAAAAAGAAATGTCGGACATTTCTGGCATGACTTATGGCGAATTCTATTGAGAGAGCAGGAGCACTTCAAAGCACGCTGAAAGTGCCCTCTTCAGAGCCGTCCTGTTTCGGTGGTCGAACAGGTGCAGGAGCACTGTCATCTATTGGTAGAGCCAGAGTGCTTTTGCTGCGCAGAGAGCAGCCAGGGGCAGTTTGGAGTGCTCTCGCCTGAAAAGCGGAGTAGGTGGAGTACCATGAGCCACGTAGCACTTGAACGTCACAGTTCCCTAATTTTACTTCAGCTGGCGAGCTCTGCGGCAATGGTAGCAACCATGCTTTGTTTGACACCACTGTTTTGTATGGATGGCTATGATGACAGCTGTATGTCTGCCAAATGGGTCATTTCACAAACATACTAAGTATTAGGACAATGAAGAACACGTGGCTGACCGATTTCACATGCATTTCGCTGCTGCCCCAGAGAGCATATGCCGGGGCTTGGAATGTTTTAGTCACATGATCTCCCTACTCGTCACCTTCCCTCCGGGAGCTCGGCGCATTCCAGTGGCAGGTTGAGTGGCCCTGCTTTCAGTGTTCTGCTCCCCCACTCCTAACTGCCCTGCCCCTCTACTCCTGTTCTCTCAATGGAATTCGCCATAAGGTAGAAAAATCTAGGAGGGAAGTGTTGGTCTCCAAGGTGAAGACTGATGAAAAAATTGAGTTTACAATATTAGCACACTCGAACTCCGGTATCGGATCACCTGTTTCGTTTGGAAAAGCGATTGTTCGGTGCGACTGAGGGTGGTGGTTTGCCAAAATTTTGGGGGTTATCTGACATCATGTGTTGTAGGTCACTATGATAGAAGGAGTGCTTTGTTGTGTGAATGGGGTTGAAATATGCACGTTCTGTTCATAGCACCTGTCCCATGTGCCCTAATTGCTGTTCATTCTTGCGTACCGAAACAAATGTTTTTTTGTTGTCGAGTTTATTAAGGGATTTATTATACCATGGCTGATGTCGGTTTGATGGAACGATGCATGTCGGTATGTACTTATCCGCATGGCTGTTAAGTTTATCTTTGAAGAGAGACCAGTTATCATCTGCTGAGTGTAAATGAAAGCAAGATTCAAAACTTTCATGATGCAATCTGTGTGGGCAATACAATAATTCTTGAGAAATGTTCACGAGGTCTCAATCTAACATGCAGCTCGGACCGGACTATACCTACTCACATAGAAACAGCTTGTTCACATTGCATATGCGCTAGAAAACTTATATATGTGCAAAAACGCGTAATGTCCTTGTTTTCTTTTTCGCAACTTTCATGGCTCTGCTTTCTGAAACAATAGCGTTGCGACAAAGTGTTTTCCGTTGTTTGCAAGCGCGCAGCCGTCATTTCTCTTTACGTCAACAGATTCACAACTCTACAGAATATTTCACTATGTAGCATCAATATGCCCTGCATACACTTTTCCAACTAGTATGTGCATTCATTTTTGCAGCGCTTACGCCGGTACGAACAGGAGCAGCCTCGCATCACACAAAATTTCGAGTGATCCAATCTCTAGTGATGAAGGGATTGTTCCGGTCTTGTTCAGAGCATAGCGCACCACAATCAATTTCTCAGAACGCGAGAACTCCAAGAACTGCCAGTGCATGCAACACTATTATACCTACGCTATTCTGTGCACCATTCATGCCTGGCGGTTGTCTGTTTCGGGCATTCTGGTGCAAGTCACTAGAATTTCACTGCTGTCATCAACTCCTTCACATTTGTTTATGTTTGTGGAATGGGATCACAACGTAACAGGAACTACCAGCCTTCCATAAGGGCGCAATCACAAACGTGAGACGTTTCGCACGCAGATTAAGATACTGGGTGAGCGCGACCTCACTGACACCTAAAGAGAAGCAGAGGAAATGTATACCCGCAAGTCTTTCCGCGAGAGAAGAAATGAGCCGTAGTGTTTAAGATGGAACTCTGCTAGCCTAGATGTATCGTTGGTAATCTTCTCGTTCCTCGCATTCAGTGTCACTGCCCAAACGTCGGTGAGCATGTTGCTTCCTAGCAATGCGAAGTCACCATTTGAAAAAATGTATACACTGTCCACACTTATTGCTGGTTATGCGTGTTCTGTGTTAATCAGCGCCCCTCTATGAGACTTGATGGTCGCGCCGAAACGCCGTAAGTTAAAGTTTGATAATTATTTTTCGAAAGGCGACGCTGCTCCCAGTACACACTCGACGACTGGCGAAAAAGCTACAGCAACGGAAGAAACTGTTCCCAGGTGTAGTTATGCACTGCCTGAATACGACTCTTGCTCCGAAAGTACTGAAAACTGATTGGAGCATGATGCATGCACGGAAACCACGATTCCTTGCAGCGAATTGGTCTTTACCTGTTTAACGAGTCAAGACGCCAGGAGTTGCAGCTCGACGAGACTAAACGACGTTTGCTAAAGACACCATGCAGACCATGCGCTAACCACAGCTTTCCCTCAGCTAGTAAGCGCAAACTGAATATCCAACCTCACTGGCAAAAATATTTTTCTCGCTGCTGGTGTATTCCAAATATCAGGAGGGAGGAAGACGTGTACTTTTCGGAAAATAAAGTTCAATCAAGGGGACTCATTATGCAAGCTTGGTCTTCTCTCCGTGGACACACTGCCAGAACGCGCTCGCAAATTTCAGAAGCCAAAACGAGTGCAACGACTACAAGACCACTGTTTTATACGGAATTTTCAAGAATCACTCAGAGGAAAGTAAGTAGTTATAATGAAATTAACAGAAAAAAAGCTCATCTCCATCATAACCACTGTGATTTTCTGTGGGTGACAAGGTGCTTATGAGAAACAATTATGAGAACAACATTAGGAAAGTTGCTGCACGTTTGCCTGTGTTGCAGAGGAAAGTTGCTGCACGTTTGCCTGTGTTGCACCTTCTCACTAGACAACACTTTAGAGTGCCTTTAGCAGTTGAGGCTGAGTAAAGATATGTATTAATATATTGTACACTCTCATACAAATGAAGCTTGCTGAATGAGTCATAGCCTTGCCGCAGTGGTTTAGTTGTTAAGGTACTCGGCTCTGACCCGCAAGTTGCGGTATCGCATCCCGGCTGCGGCGGCTGCATTTTCGATGGAGGCGGAAATGCTGTAGGCCTGTGTGCTCAGATTTGGGTGCACGTTAAAGAACTCCATGTGGTCGAAATTTCCGGAGCCCTCCAGTATGCCATCTTTTAGAATCTTGTGGTGGTTTCGGGACTTTATATCCCACATATAACTCAATCAATGTACCTTTCAAACTTGCCAAAACCATCTTTCTAATACATATAAAAATAGTCATTTTCACGCTGTAACGAAAGAGCTAAAGGAGAAAATTTGGGAAGCTCGTACCGATGCACTATGTTAAGTGGCACAAACGATGATGTACTGGTTGAAAAGAAATCCGGACAGCTGGTGACTTGCAACGGCGTGTTTCATTAATATGATTGGAAAGTGTATACAGTGGCACATAAAACGTAGAAAAAAAGAAGAGGAGAATTTGTGCAAACTACAAATGGTCATTTTTCTCCTATAATCCCAGTGTACCATCAATATATACTGATTCCCCATCAGAGAGCGTAATGAGAGTCATGCTGATGTATATCTTGTTTTTTTTGTGCAATCTGTGCTGCCTCAACAACTGTGTTTGCTTTTACACGTTGCAGTGACAAAAGTGCTGCTCTAAATTGCTCAGAAAAAAAAGAATGCTGCTACAAATTGTGTTTTTTTCAATTAACTGCGGCGATTCTGCTCCTAAGTGGCAGTGAGAAAATGAAGGTGAGCAACTGTGTGACCAACATTCACGCGCTAAAGAAACTGAAAAGCATGTGTTTACTGTGATTCTAGCCTGTAAATTAACTTTGCTGGTTCTCAGCTTATTAAGCAACATGAACTGGCATATCATGCTTTTAGATCATTTAGCTATCTTCAATTTTACATGCAGGCTGTTTGGGTGATATGTAAAAATAACCGAAAACGTATATTCAATATATAGCTCACACTACAGGCATTCGATAAGCAACCTAACCATTTGCTACTGGTCATTTATCTGGATGGAGGTTATGATATATCTTTCATAAAAAATAAAAATATTTGTAGAACACATTGGTGACGTTTTGAGTTCTAGGAGCTGTCTTGCATATTATGCTATCTGCTCCTAAAACATCTCTAACTGCTCCAGACTAGCACTTTTCCTGCTACAAAAACACTCGTGGCTGTTCCAAAGTCGCACTTTTTCTGGTCCAAAGGCTGCTCCACAAAGTGAAAAGTTTCTTCCATCACTGTACTCGTCTCGTGTACAAAATTAGTGTCATATAAGCCCTGGCCAGCATTTGCAAACACGGCAGTGTACAGGTACACGTGAATTCTATTTCATTTCATTTTTAGTTCCTTAAAGACCCCCAAGAGGGTATTACATAAGTGATGGGTGACATACAATCTATATTTTTGTCACAATAATAAATGTGAAGTTACATTTGAAATATTATGCATGAAGCTTGATAGAGAGGTGATTGTGGCGATATCGTGGGAAAGGCCATTCCAGTCTTTTGCTGCTCTGAGAAAAAAAAAGAAGCAGAAAATGTTTTAGTATAGGCACGCGGTCAAAAAACTTGATGCGCATGGCCGGTGCGACGAAATATGTGCGCTGCAGGGATAATGTAAGGAGGGCGGTTAAGTGGAGAGTGAAAAAACTTGTGAAATAATGAGAGGGTTGCGATGCGTCGGCGACATGATAAAGGGGATAAGTTAGACGCGGCTTTGAGGGATGAAACACTCATGTCGTATGAGTACGAAGCATGAAATAATCTAGCTGCACGATTTTGAATAGATTCAAGGGAATTCGTAAGACCAACTTCAGGCGGGTTCCGAATGGGAGATGCATATTCTAAATTAGATTTAACTAATGATGTATAAGCAAGTAGTTTTACATGACACGGAGCACTGCGTAAGTGGCATTTCAAGAAGCCCAGGGTTCTATTAGATGTTGATACGATTTTAATAATGCGAGTGTTCCATGACAAATTGTAGGATAGAGAGACTCCAAGGTATTTGTAAGTGGTTACTGATTCGACAGGGACGTTAGCTATGCTATAGGAAAAGCGAAGAGGGTTTAGACGGTGAGTGAATAAGATTAGTTTGCATTTAGTATGGTTTAAGGTCATCAACCAGTCATCACATCACTGTACGATATGGTTGAGGTATTCTTGTAATAACATTTGGTCAGGAGGGTCAGTGACAGTACGATAAATGACACAGTCGTCAGCAAACATGCGGCAATTTGAAGATACGCGCATCGGAAGGTCATTAATGTAAATTAGAAATAAAAAAGGACCAAGGACAGAGCCCTGCGGTACACCCGATGTTACCGGAAGAGGGACAGACAAACTATCATTTGTAAACACTAATTGCATGCGGCTAGTGAGGATTTTTTTTATCCAGTTAAGTACGTATGGGTGCAAGTTTAACGAAGACAGTTTTAATATTAAGCGTTTGTGGGGTAGTTTATCAAAGGTTTTCGCAAAATTAAGGAATACAGAATTGGTTTTTTTTGTTAAAGTCGAGGTTGGCATGAAGGTCATGAACAAAGATGGCAAGCTGGGTCTCGCAAGAGTGATCCCTACGAAACCCGTTTATGTAAATCGCAGTGTTGGGCTAGTGTTCGCAATTCGACAAACCAGTCATTGAAGCTTTCATCTTTTTTTTTGGTCTCGAGAGCTGAAGCAAAACTCGTGGTAAGTGAGGTTATTCGCGGGCTGGTAGAAATATTCAAATGTTTTTAATTATAAGGGTTACATCGGTTGTGTCCTCTCCTAGTTCAAGCCTGAATGAAGCGAACACTTTTCTAGCCTCTTCTACAATGGTCACTAAAAGCGTTGCCGCCTGCACTTCTTTTGGTTGCTTGTTCAGCTGAGTTGCCGTCGAAAACAGTTCAAACTCACTTTTCCAGGTCTTCTACCCAAGCCAAGCGTTCTTGCGATGTGCCGAGGGGCTTCGGAGGTGGCAAAAACGTTGCCGGCAATGCAGGCGGTATTGGCAACGTAGGCGGTGTCGTCATGCTGGCTGTTTTCCGCTGCCACCATGTGTACAAGCCGATAGCATGGGTCGAACAACAACTTTATTGTAGATAGTGACGAGTTTAAGTAGGCCAGGCGGGTGACGTCACGCTTACGTAGGAGCGACAGCTTGCGCTCGCTATCGCGGCCGTGCCAACTTGGTTACAGCTGTCTGAGCTCCATGTCGTAGCAAAGCAAAAATTTTAAAAAGCCTCATTCTAAATCTTGGTAAACTTCACGACCATTAAGAGCGGCAGCAGTTTCGGTTATTACTAATTTCGGTGCTTTAAACACAGCGAAAATATTACACACATTTTACCGCTGCTCTACCAGAGGTAAAGGCAGAATGATAAGTTCACCATCAAGTGGAAAGCTAGCTACTAGGCTTGTGCGAATAGTGAGTTCTAGGTTCAAAGTGAACTCTAAGTGAAAAGTGATTTTAGTCAAATAACTTCAAATTGAATTCGAATAGCGTATATATCGCATATTGTACAGAAAAATGAACATACTTATCATGACATAACAAACCTGCAAAATATTGCGGGCATTTAGTATACCAATCCTCTTCATCTGTACATTATCATCATTATCATGTATTGCTCATGCATCCTCATCGTTGTCACGTATCATCATCATCTTGGTTCGTTCATCTCAGCTGTCGGCTGCCGGTTCTACGGGCCTAATAAAGATCTTCCAAACCAAGACTTCATACGTGGTGAAGGTGCTGTTAGATCCCTCGTCATCCTCTCGACCACTCTACCCCCTGGAGCGCTACGTTCAGGTCGCCGCTTGGGCCAGGTGTCCAGAAATATGTCGCACCAAGAAGAGGTCGGTGCTGCAACCGTTCCCACTCCGCCACCGCGTGCCACGCCTTTTCACGTCATTAACAGCCTCCAGCGTGAGCCCCATCCCTTCGCTGGTATGCGCGGGGAAGATGTGGAGGAATGGCTGGACGATTTCGAACGTGTCGGCGCTGCTAACCGGTGGGATAACACCTACAAACTCGCTTACGTGTCATTCTACCTCACGGGTGTCGCGAAGACGTGGTTCCTCAACCACTTCATCGACATCCCCGACTGGTCAGCCTTCAAAGATCAGCTTCGCCATATGTCTTTGGCACACCGGCTGTTCGTTCAGCTCTCGCAAAGAAAGCTCTCGCGACTCGGAAACAGCACATCGGGGAGTCGTATACATCCTACATCGAGGATGTCCTTTCACTTTGCCACCGGGTTGACACCCCGCTGACAGAGTCAGACAAGGTACGCCAGCTTCTTAAGGGCCCGGGATTGGACCCGTCGCATTCAATGCCCTTGCGATTCAGAATCCGGCTACCGTTGCTGACGTTGCGACAACCTGTCAGCGCCTCGAAGAACTTGAGTCGATGCGCCTACAACCGGACAGTGACGCGGCCCGTATTACGGCGGATCCAAACCTACGAGACACAATAAGGGTGATAATACGCGAAGAATTAGAATCAACCCAGGCAGCACGCCGCCGTTGGACCAATCTTGGACCAACATCGGCTAACATCGGCACCGACGTCGGGCCGACGTCGGAAGTGCAACTTCTTCCAATGTTGGGCTGACGTTCAAGCCAATGATGGGCCGACGTTTTGCCGATGTTTTAGCCAGTATGCAACCAACATTGGGCCGACGAAGGCCCATCGTATTGCCGACAAAGCTGCCAATGTTCGGCCAACATTGGGCCATATTTCAGCCAATCACATGCCATTTTTACGCCGATGTTTGCTGCACGACGAATATTGGCTACGGATGTACGACCGACATTGGACCAATCCAGGGCCACATTGCAGCCAATCAAATGCCGTTATTACACCGATGTTTCCTTCACGACGAATATTGGCTACTGATGGGCTTGCCATTATGTAACCATTATTAGTAGGGAATTTTTCTTACCGGAAGATTTAAACAATATGCCTCGATGACCCGCTCTTGTAGCTTTGCAGCCCTGTATACTTGGGGCAACAGAAAATTGAATGCTGAGAACTGAAAGCAGTTACTCGATCTATTTCATCTTTTATACCTCATTGCCTTTGCTAACACTAGAAGTGTAGTTTATTTTTTTACCAATTTATCTTTTGCAATAGCGAGTGCTTTATTTGGTACTGGCATTTGGTACAGCAGATCGAAAAAAGTCGTTAGGAAGTAAATGCTGAAAGCGTATGTCTTCCACTTGCAATCCCCACATATGTCCCCCACATGGTAATCGAGAATATTCATAGTTTAGAGCATTTTTTTGTAACTAAAACATGGTGATGGTGCTTCCGAATCAGCATAAGCTAGCCGAACAGTGCACCACCGACAGTCTGCAGACTATTTATTCTTTGTTTTTTTTTTATTTATTTGGTACAACAAAAATGTATACATTGAAAATATATATACACAACTAAAAAAGGCCCGCTCTACTGCAGGTCAGGTTGCGTTGGGGGTACAGTGACAGTGGTGCTGTCAAGGCCCTGGCTGCTGTGGCTGGGCAGGAAGCCAGCTGCCGCGAGCAGCCGATAACCTGCACTCTGAGAGTGGGGATCATCGGGCTGCTCCCCAACAAATGCTTCTCTGAAGTGCCGCTTCCTGCCCCCACAGCGATCACCAGACCCTGGCAGCCACCTCTTAATAAAGTTGAGGGCCTCCGCCTGGTCGCACCCTGCTTTTTGGCAGATGACATCTGCATACAAGAACAGAAATATCATAGTACACATGAAGCACTGCAGTAGAGAGAATACACAAGGGTACACACACATAAAACAATGAACAAGTCTAACCTGTCACTAATCTATAGAGCCTCAAGTTCACAAAGGCCCTTTTCTCTTTTCTGCCATGAAGGCTGTACAGCACTTGAACGTCATGTGCCAATACAGCCTTTATGGCATTCACACCAATTTCTCGGAGGCCACGTCCCCCAATCTGCAGGAGGTGCTTGCGCTGTAAAAAAAAACGCCAAAGAAAGCATAGTTCTCTTGAAAATTTTTTTACTTGAAAATTGAAATGAATTATAGAGGACAAAAAAGCAGCCTTTTCATCAGTAAGATTCATATTCCAGAACTTCTTGCTTTCAGATCCTGTCGACGAAGCGGGGTGATTTTCATCGATTGCCACGCTCCTCACAAAATGGTCTTATTACAGCTGTGCACTGCATGAACGCACGCACACACACACACACACTTACAAAGAAAGCGAGCACTCTGAGCCCCCCTCCAACTACCAGAAACTACAATCCTCATTAATACACTGTTTTGAAAGCAGGCTCGTGCAATTATGGCTCTATAGGTTCAAAGTCAAACAAAATTAGTGTCAAAAAATTTTAAAGTGAATTCAAATGGCGGCAGGACTTCTACAGTACCACGATGCAAACTGTACACGGAAAAATACAGTAGGCATAAAATTTCTTATAGTACTTATCAATTCAAGACACAAAAAAAAAGAAGAATGACTTAAGTGCAGAAGCGTGGCTTTGCAGTAGTACGGATTTCCTTGGAAAAGACGTTTCATGGCACAGCAGCCCTGAGATGCAATGAAACCAAGTGGTTACATGTGATGGAAGAGATCTGTTTGTTCCTTTAATAGATTAAAATTTAAAATTGATGTCAAAATAAGTTTTACAACTGTACCACGTTTGATTACTCTGCAAATTACATGATTACAACAACAAATTTTTGATTATTCACACAGAACAATTCAAATCGCAACTGCTCAAAACTGGCTGAACAGAAGTGCATTGACCAACATTAAGCACATTTAGGAGCCTACAAAAAGTTAAGGGTTTTCATTACCTTCACACTGCTATTTGAAAATGAACATTAGAAAAGGGGCAGAAGCTAATGTATTCATCAATAGCAAGAGCTTCCTTTTATGAAAACAAGAAAAGCTTGGCATTTTGGGCATATCTCAGACCTTTCTACCAGGCACAAAAGAGCAAAAGACTTTATAACGCTTTCTGTTCAAGTTCGGGGTCATACTTGCTTTGACCAACGTGCTATGCTACGACAACACAGTTAGAGGGTTTGTGAACGATAGTACCCGCCAAGTGCCCGCCAGAGTACTGCGCAAGTCTGAAAATCTTCTCAGACGTTGACATTACTCGCTTTACTTATGAAACGTCCACGGGTATGTGAAAGGTCTCCGTAATACTAGTACCAATGTCATGAGGAGCTGAAAACTTGGATGGTTCCTACAGTTTACTTTGAAACCTAATTAAAACATCTTGAAAAATTCGTCTCTCACAATCGGCCAGAAGTGCCCACACATTCCAGACAATCAAACAACAGAAGCATCTTGAACTTCTAAATTTGGTGTCAGGGGTGCCTTAAAGCTGATAGTTTTGGTGTTTCCAGTTAAATCCCCAAGCCAGAATGAATAAGTGCAATGAAAAACTGCATGTAAAAAAAACTCACTACCTAATTCTGTTCCATACACAGTAAATACTTTAGAGGACAAATTTGTGAACAATTAGTGCTTGTGGAGTCAGCCTTTCAACAATTAGACTTGTCTTTTTCAAGGCTGCAGCAAGGTTAAAAGTCCACTTGTTGAACATTGCCTCCAGCTTCAGCTTACACTAACAAAATTTTCATCTCTTCAAGCTTCCATCTTCCCCTCAGCTTGTGCAATACTCCGAAGGTATCTATATTTGAGGGTAATACTCTGAATGTATTACTTTGACGGTATGTGAAGCACCAGCTAGATGCATCCAAGTTTAAGGCTGCATCAGTATTTTTCACACTTTAATCGACCCTAAACGACCTCCGAAAATACAAGGGCAACTGTCTTTTGTTTTGGCCTTTCCAGTCTCTCCGGCACAATTCCTGATGCCAGAGGTCAGATCATGTGACATCATGATGAAATAAGCTTTCATTTGATCAAAATATGAGATGTTGGTTGTAAGTTGTCTCTGACTCGCTTCAACCATGCAGTCGCTTCGCCGTTTGTGCGCAAACTGAGTTTAGCTCGTTTTGCACTTTTTCAACTACTAGTGGAGACAATTAATAGTAGAAAGCCAAAAAACATGAAATCCTGATATGCTTCACACTTTGCACTGACAACGTCCATGTGTTTACGAAGAAATGAGTGGCTACGAGAAAATAGTGCCAGAAGAAAGGGTGATGAGGTAAAAAAAAACACGCTTTTTTAAACTTAGAGTGGGTCATATGCACTTTAAAATGTAGAAGGTCAGCTTTGTGGGTGCATTCATTAGTGCATAGCTTCACATGTGACACCAGATGGACCCATTTTTATTATGCATGGCATTCTTAACCAAAACAAGAAATGTGCACGAAATACCTGCTTAGAATCACAAATATGTGACAAACTCTACAGAGAGGCCTTGAACCTTCGTGCTTTAAAAGCAAACATGCGAGCTAGAACAAGCCTACACAAGTTGACGGGGGGCTTCAAAGTTTGACCAGTGACCATGAGACTCCTTGAGACATCAACGTCATAGTCAAAGCCTGTAGGTTCTTTAGAGAATGTTACCAGTGACTTACTTGCAATCAAGGCAATTGGACTAGAAGGTCAGGCAAACCACAGCTTCAGCAGGTGTATGTGTGCTGCGCCTTGCCCAAGCAGTGGCATGCTGTCCCGGTAAATATGGCCAACCGGCCTCCAAAGGAGGAACCACTGTTGTACCACTCAGGACTACTGCGAGAGGTCGCAGCCAATTCCCAGGAACCTTCATCAATTGTAACCAAGATCAACAGGCCCTCCTTGGAATGCCAGTGTGACACACTAATGGCCGAAACACCTATTGCTCCCGTTTCCTGTGCACATGAAAACAGATGGGACAGTGCATCAATAATATTCCTGAGGTTTACCGACTCTCCAGAAGAACAATTATTCACGCGCACCTGTACACTGCCGTTTTTGCATATCTTTGTCGGAGTTTATATGACAGATTCTGTACACAAGACGTGTGCAGTGATGGAAGTGACATTGCACTTTTGTACTTTTGGGAGCAACATTTGAAGCAGAAAAATTACCACTTCGGAGCAGCCACGAGTGCTTTCGTAGCAGGAAACGTGCCAGTCTCGAGCAGCTAGTGGTGTTTTAGGAGCAGACAGCAACATATGCCGTACAACTCCTAGAACTCAAAGAGTCCCCAATGTGTTGCATAAATCTTCATATTATGATTTGATATTGATTATGATTAAATACACTGATCAAAATGTAAAAGACATTGCCCACCCTTTGAAGGGAGCTAAATAAATGTCATTTCGCAAGGTACATCACAGCAATTACTGCATTTAGTCTACTAAAATATTTCAACAAAGATCTATGAAGACGTGTCAATGATCACAATACACACACAGGCATGCACACGCAAAAATACAAGAAAAAGTAAAAAGATATTAAGATTAGCTTAAGTTATGCTTAAGGTATGCTTTTGAATAGAACCTAATTAAAATGATTAAAATACAGGGTTTATCGAGTTGAGATTGAGCTCATTTTCTGAAGTTGCTACCTACGTTAACGTTTTAAAGTTCCATTTTAGTCTGCAACTTAGCGAAGCCTTTCACTTGGGGCATGGCAAATGCAAAGGCCAGTTTCTATTACCCACTCCTGGCTTCACTATGCAATGGGACGTGCAACCCGACTTCCTAGAGCAGCGCAGGTACTTTGAGATTTCGACAGTTGCTTAAAAATGGTGCAAGATATTCAAGTCTGCTATCTGAACTGCACGAAAAGCAAGATGAAAGTATTTAGCCAAATGGCGTGCAACTCAGCAGCAACCTCCTGATCTTCAGGCTTTGTAATTTGTAATGAATGCTTCATTAGCTGTTCTAATTATGAGAGATGTTTTTAAAGCAGAAGTGATCACTCTTTCCCTGGCAAAAGAATGATGGCCATATAAAACTGGCACCGATTATAAACTTTGTCTCTCCGAGTAGATTCCATCACCACCCACATTGTCTTTTTGCACGCTTTCTTGCTTTTTAGGCATCTTTTCGTGCTAAGGTTGGTGTTTTCGGTATTGTGATATTGTAATTTGTTGATACACAAGACATGGTCTTTCCCATCACTGACTTTTCAGGGTTACATGTTCTCTCATGGACACGAAAATTCCACTGCAACCTTTACGCGGACAGACGAGGCATAAAAATTCTAATCTAGAATGTAGATTCGAATGCAGTACAATGCCTTCATTGTGAAAATAAATCCAAAGCTGCCCACTGTTTCTGCAACTTGATAAACTTAACACTTTTACGAGTAGGCACTCATAATTAAGCTTAATCTATATCTCGTCAAACAATTAAAGCTGTAAAAGAATGGCTTGTCTTTGATGATGTAAGCAAGTTCGTTCGGTAAAGCTTTGTAAAGAGTGACCATTCTACAAATATTTTTTTACCTCTTAAAGCTCTGTGAGACACCACTTTTGAAATAAGAGTTCTTGCTTAGTCTCTGCAAAAAAAGCATTTATGATCACTGGGAAAGTACTTCACATCATTTTCAAGAAATACAGCAGAATAGCTTCCAAGAAAAGCATGGTACATATATGTACCTCTATCTTTAAATATAGCATAAAAAGTGGTACGTATGTGTTCCAATGTTTTTCAGGCGGTATAAAACAAGGAAAATTTTAGTAGTAACATAGTTATACTTTTAATGGTACTGTTTACTTAGTCTTTCAATGCACTTGAGAACTTGGCATCTTCTACAGAAATAGCTACTGAGCATTTACGCTCAATCCACATGAAGGCGACAGGCATACATTAGCTTACGCGATTTGCAGACTACAGTACTTAGGTGCTCCTAAAGCGAACTATACTTGATGCTGCTTATGCAAATCAACCTTCCACTTTAATAAAAATGGAAATGCTGCCCATGTCCAAACTGTACCAGTGTGATACCTCCCAATAAGAATAACATCATAATAAAAATCAAGTCCCAAAGGGATGATGAAGGAAACTGAGTAATGAGAGCAGATAAAATCTGTCCTGCAAAAGGTTAGCTGCGCTCTCATCATTAAATGGTTGCTTGTTTGATTGATATGTGGGATTCGACGGTACCAAAACCTTCATATGATAATGAGAGACACCATAGTGGAAGGCTCCTAAGTTTCGACCACCCTGGGGTTTTTTAACGTGCACACAAGTCTGAGCACACGGGCTTACTGAAATTTAGCCTTCATAGAAATGCAGCCGCGCAGCCGGGATTTCTCAGCCATTAAATGGGTGTGAAATGGATCACGCATAAAGACATATCGTAGTGATCTTTTCAAGGCACTCATTTAGGCCACTGCAGCAGACAGTGAGAAATGATGAAGCATGAGCAAAAATCCGACTTGCTGTTAGCACTACATCTCGCAGCGAAGTGATAACTTGAAATAGTCTCATTGTATTTCTTGGCACGACAAGTGAAACGGTGCCCATTCCAGCCATTTTTATTTGCTGTAGTTAAAAACGGTGAAAAAGTAACACAAATTTGTACCACTGCCCTACGAAGGGTCAAGGCAAATTGACAAGCCCACCACCAAGTAAAAAGCTAGCTACAGTGCATGGCAAATTAGTAATGCTGCCAGAACAAATCTAGAAAGCACGGGAGCACATCATTCTAAGCTTTATATATACGAAGCTCCTCATAACAGGAGCCACCATCAGCTCTTCTTGGAACACTGAAAGCAATAAAATGCAAACAGGTTCACACATCCACTGGATGGACTGAAGTCTCAAGAATTGCCAATGCTAAACTTTAAACATACAGGACACTAATAACATTAACACAACTAATGGGAGAACTGTAGTTAAACAAGTGATCATTACAAGCACTCATATTGAAAAATACTCTAATTTACCACAAATAAACAGCTCAAATGTAAACATTGAAAAACACATATGCCACAAATAGTCACATCTCACAAGAACAGCGCAAATTTCAAAGGGGGACTTCCAATACACTTCAAGCCAGAGTTTTATTTGCAGGTTGCGCAGACGGGCAGGCAGATGTGGATAAAAATATTATTGACATAATAATACTTTTTAATCACCCTAAAATTTCATAACTTGTGATTGCCTAAGCGTGTTTCAGAGCTTGCAAGAAGCTTTTCTAGTGGTTGCATTCTCACCTTGTGCTTATATACAATTAAAAATAATGTTACAGTTGCAAAACGTTGTTGGGCATTTCTTTTGTTTCCTCTACACTGAATATTAAGGGGACATGTGGGGAACTAATGGAAACTGAAACATATTTATTTTTTAGCAGATTTAATTCTCGAAAACACAGATTTTCAATAGCTATCAATTTGTGCTTGAACTAATGACTAACTTTTTAACGATCGACTCTCCTCTGAGTGCTTCTAGAAAATTTCGTACATAGCAGTGGTCTTGTGGTCGTCGCACTCGTGGCTTCTGAAATTTGCGAGCACGTTCTGGCAACATGTCCACGGAGAGAAGACCGAGCTTGCACCATGAGTCCCTTACCTCAACTTTATCTTCCAAAGAGCACACATCTTGATCCCTCCTGATAGTTTGCAATACACCAGCAGCCAGGAAAAACTTCTTGACAGTGAGGTTGGTACTTCAGTTTTCGCTTACTAACTGAGAAAAACGTATAGTTAGCACAATTTGCATGTCATCATTAGCAAACCTTGTCTAGTCTCGTCATGCTGCAACTCCTGGCATCTTGACCCGTTAAACAGGTAAAGACCTACGTCGTTGTGAGGAATTGCGGTTTAAAATCATGCATCATGATCGGATAGGTTTTAAGTGATTCTTTCGGCACATGAGTCATATTCAGGCAGTACATAACTACAGCTGGGAACCGCTTCTTCGGCTGCTGTAGCTTTTCCATCAGTCATCGAGTGTGCGGCGTTGCCTTTTAAGAAAAAATTATCAAACGTTAGCTTACCGCATTTTAGCGCGGCCATCGAGTCTCATAAAGGGGTGCTGATTGACACAGAGCACGAAATACCCAGCAATATGTGTAGGCAGCGTATTTCAAGGGGGTGACTTCGCATTGCTAGAAAACAAGAAGCTTACCAAAGTTCCGGCAGTGACACTGAATGCAAGGAACGAGAACATTACGACGATACTTGTTGGCTAGTGAAGTTCCACCTTAAACACTAGGGCTCATTTCTTTCCTGGCGGAAAGACTCGCGGGTATACATTCCTCCGCTTCCCTTCAGGTGCCAGTGAAGTCGCGCTCACCCAGTATCTTAATCTGCGTGCAAACGTCTTGCATTTCTGATTGCGCCCTCATAAAGGTCGGTAGTTTCTGTTGCATTTTGGTCCCATTAACAAACGTGAACAAATGTGAAGGAGTCGATGAAAGCAGTGAAATTCCAGCGACTCACATCAGAATGTCCGAAACAGACAACCGCCAGGCAGGAATGGTGCCTAGTATAGCGTAAGTAAAATCGTGTTGCATGCACTGGCAGTTCTCAGAGTTCACGTGTTCTGAGAAATTGATTATGGTGTGCTATGCTCTGAACAAGACCGGAGCCCAT
This sequence comes from Rhipicephalus annulatus, assembly GCA_013436015.1. Lineage (NCBI taxonomy): Eukaryota > Metazoa > Arthropoda > Arachnida > Ixodida > Ixodidae > Rhipicephalus > Rhipicephalus annulatus. The sequence continues at coordinate 1,369 of WOVY01000415.1, read as the reverse complement.
TCCTTCATCACTAGAAATGTATCACATGACATTTTGTGGGGTACGATGCTGCTCCTGTTCACGCCGTAAGTTCTGCAAACATGAATGCACGTACTAGTCAGAAAAGTACATGCATGGCATACCAATGCTGCACAGTGAAATATTCTGTACAATTAGAAATCTCTTGACGTAGAGGGAATGACGGCTGCACACTTGAAAACAACCGAAGACACCCTGTTGCAACGCAATTGTTTCAGGAAGCAGAGCCACGAAAGATGTGAAAACGAAAAAGAAGACAAGGACAATACGCATTTTTGTGCGTATTTAAGTTTTCTAGCGCATATATCAGCGAACAAGCTGTTTTTATGTGAGTAGATAAGTCTGTCCAAGGTGCATTTCAGATTGAGACCTCGTGAACATTTTTCAAAATGATTGCCTTGCCGCCGCAGATTGCATCATGAAACCTCTGCAATTGAAGTACTTCATTGATATCAAGTCACAGTGCAACTGTAATGTCAACCATGGCTGCTAGAAAGTTGCCTGAAAAATAATGCATGCAGTCACTCTCATTGCACGTTGTAGGCAGAGCCGTCCTTGATTTGTGAAACACACTTCCCCTGACAAGGACTACGCCGTCTACACTTAACAGAGATGAATGATTAACGATGTCTTCTCCGATCAGGCAGTTGGTCGCAATTATGGGTCCTTGAAAACTAGTCCACTCAGTGATGCGACGGGAGGCGACTGCTCCAAACAGCCACTGTACCGGTGATTTACTGCAGTTTACTGCTCTTTTCCATACTCTTTTCACAAGCACATACAAATGAGGAGGGGAGGGGGTAGTCTCACGATTCACATACATGTACAGAGTCTCCTCAGACTACTGCGATGCTAATTCCACAAAGAAAAACTGATGCCTCTGCCCCCAACCCCGAAAAAAATTTTCTGGCTTCGCCTCTGCCGTATTTGGTTGTAAGTTGTAACAAGTTATCAAAAAAGAAACCTGGTGATAGGAATATTGCTTTGGTGTAGGTTTCTTTTCTATGACAGGCACTGAAAGGTCAATGCCACAAAACGCCGAGGTAACAGCACAGCAAAAGACGGAGTGGTTTCGCCGCATTAACCACTGAGACTTCCAGCCCTGCCATCCTGTTACCGTGTTTACTGGCTTCACCGGTGCTAGCACTACAGAACAGAAGAAATGCGATTAGGAATAAACATGAGGTCGACTTGCTTACCGGCAACACGACCGTGCTGTACGCGGGCAGAGCTTCGAAACCTGCATAAACGGGTGCGATGACTCAGCTTCACATGGGATGGTACCCAGTGGTTATTGAGAAGAAAAGAGCCACTGCTGACACAACTGCTAAGTTAAATGTAGCAATTGCAG